>JAJJMB010014788.1:1912463-1986202 GCA_023531105.1 Papaver atlanticum | reverse complement strand
GGGTACCTGCAAAGACACTCCGATGCTAAATTCAAAGGGAGTTCTAAGCAAGTGAGTTGTGGAGAAAAGGAATAGAAATTGTGTACCTTTTGAGTTGGATTTTGACCTCTATTTATTGGAAAAAACCAAATCTAGTTGCAGTTATCTATAATAAAACCCTAGATTTGTAGGTATCCAAAATAACCACCTTGATTTGTTTGTATCCTTTAATATTTGTATCTATCCTTGAAGATCCATGTCTATCTTCCTCAGATTTATGTCTATCTCGAAAGATCCTTGTATATCTTTTCAAGATTTGAGTTTATCTTGGAAGATCCTTGTCTATCTTCACAAGATTTGAGTCTATCTTGGAAGATCCATATTTATCTTCTCAAGATTTGTATCTATCTCCATAACATTTGTATCCATCTTGGAATATCCATGTCTATCTCCCAAGATTTGTATCAATCTTCGAAGATCCTTGTATATCTTCCAAGATTTGTGTCTATCTCAAAATGACTTCAAAAATAAGTCTTTTGGACATCTATAATAAGTTAGACTAGGATTCTATAATAAGCCATGGATTTCTTTAATAAACCAACTGGGTCTCTGTAATAAACCGATTGGGCTTCTACAATAAGCCGACTGGGCTTCTACAATAAGCCATTGGTTTCTCTAATAAACCAACTGGGTTTATTTAATAAACCGATTGGGCTTCTAATATAAGCCAAGGGTTTCTTTAATAAACCGATTGGGCTTCTACAATAAGTCGACGATTGGGCTTCTATAATAAGCCATTGGTTTCTCTAATAAACCAACTGGGTTTCTTTAATAAACCAATTGGGCTTCTACAATAAGCCATTGGTTTCTCTAATAAACCAACTAGGTTTCTTTAATAAACAGATAAACGTATTTGGCTTCTACAACAAGCCGATTGGGCTTCTACAATAAGCCATTGGTTTCTCTAATAAACCAACTGGGTTTCTTTAATAAACTGATTGGGCTTCTAATATATGTCAAGTTTTTTTTTAATAAACCGATTGGGTTTCTAAAATAAACCAAGTGGGTTTCTATAATAAAAACCACGGTTTTTTACCATAAACCAAATGGGCTCCCAAAATGAGCCCAATTGATAGCTTGTGTTGTTGTGCGATATGCACGTGCACCATTTTAATGGGTACAAACACTTCGTTCTTCAAGTTCTTTTATGATTCTGCATATGATCATTTCAGCTCCTTTGTTATTGAAGATCCATAGTGATAACAACTTATGAGAATACTCGGTTATAGCTTTTCTAGAATGATAAGTTTAAATACCTAAGGTGAATGTCATTCCTTAAAATTCCTATAATAAATCGTGTAACTTATGATCACATTCATTCTAAGTTTAAATACCAACATTATGATAAGATACGAATCTTAACATATTTTTCTCGGCTTATTTAGTAAGAATTCCCATGGATGTCGTTCTTGTCTCTAGCTTAATAATCAAATAGGCAGGGAGAATTCAGTACTAAGAGCATAAGAATTATAGATACTCATAGCGACTCATTACATTTTGGACTCACTATTAGTGATGTGGTAGCACCAAGTCAATATATGACTTAATTAACGGTGCGAATAGGACAATAGTCATACCTATGGGTTCAATAGTTCACATAACCGATCGATCATAAGAAACATCTTTTGGAGCGGAACTCAACATTTAAAGATGAAAATTGTAGTCCTCTAAATATGAAAGAGACAGAGAAATCATACAAGTACTAGAGACTATCGCATAATGAGTAACATAATTGAGATGAAGATAAAAGCAACGTCAATTCCTTTACTGGAACCCAAGCTTTATTTGCTAAAAAGATATGAATAGGATCAAGGGAAAACGTACTAGATTGTGTTAATGAACTAGAACAACACCAATAGCTTTCCAAAGGTCCTGGAACATTCGGGTATCTAGAGGCTTGGTGAGAATATTAGCCAATTGTCGTTCATAAGGCACAAACTCTATTTTGACAATACAATTCTCAAAAAGATCTCTGATAAAATGATGTCTTATATCAATGTGCTTTGTTCTTGAGTGCTCAAAGAATTCTCAGTAATTCGAGTCTCTCTTGAATTATCACAAAGAATCTTCATAGTTCCAGTGTCAATTTCATAATCAGTGAGCCTTTGTGTCATCCATAAGAGTAAAGTGCAGCATGAACCTGCCTCAATGTATTCAGCTTCACATGTTGGCAAGGATTATGAGTTTTGTTTCTTGCTATGCCAAGCAAAAAGATTTATCCCCACATAAAAAAATTCTCCTGGTGTACTCTTTCTTTCTTCCACGCATCCTGCCCAATCTACATCAGAATAAGCAGTAAGTTTAGCGTTAGTGTGTAAGATAGACCGTAACCAATAGTGTGTTTAACATATTGTATGAATCTTTTTACAGTTGCGAGATGAAACTCTTTGGGATTGGCTTGAAATATTGCGCAATAATCAACATTGAAGGCAGTGTCAGTTCTTGTTGCTATTAGATATAAGAGGCTTCTAATAATAGATCCATAGAGTTTCTTATCTACTTTGACACCATTCTCGCCTCTTTGTAGTTTTTAGTTGTGTACATGGGAGTAAGCTTCGGAGAGGATTTCTCAAGGACAAACATTTTGACAAGATCCTTGGAATATTGTTCTTGAGATATATAAATCCCATCCTTATGTTGTTGAATTTGTAACCCCAAAAAATATCTCAGTTCACCAACATTGCTCATTTCGAATTATTCACCAAGTTTATTGGATGTTGATCCATAGATGATGTCATTTACATAGATCTGAGGTATAAAGACATCATTTCCACTTTATTTGGTAAATAGTGTTTTATCAGCTTTACCTCTTGAGAGACCTTTTCTAATAAGAGAAGTTGTTAGATTTTCATACCAATCTCGAGGTGCATTTTTAATCCATGTAATACTTTATTGAGCTTAAAGACATGATCGGGATTTTCTGATTTTCAAATCCTTTAGATGTACAACGTAGACATCTTCCTTAAGACTTCCATTTAAGAATCCAGATTTCACGTCCATTTGATATAGCTTAATCTTGAGAAAATAATCATGAACTAATAGCAATGTTTGAACTCAAGATGAAAAGGAACAGAGGTTTTATCAAGTCAATCCCTTAAAATTGTGAATAGCCTTGGGCGACAAGTTTTGCTTTATTCCGAAACACTGTTCCAAATTCATCCGACTTGTTATTGAATATCCATTTGGTACCTACAATATTTAAGTTGGACGTGCAAGGGACAAGGTTCAAAACATTTTATTTCTTGAATTGACTTAACTTATCATGCATAACATTAACCCAGATAGGGTCGGTTGGAGCTTCATCAATATTCTTGGGCTCAACTTGCGATTGGTAGCATGCAAAGTTGCATATATTTTGAAGTTGACCTCGCGTTTTAGCAGTACAGTCCATTCCCCCAATAATATTGTCGGTATCATGATTCCTTCGATCCCACAAATGTCGAGCAGTGGTATGTTCAGTTGGAATACCCTTGTCAGGGATTTTCTCCTCGTCACTAGTCATATCGAGATCAGCAACAGTTGGTACAACTTTTACTGATGTTGGTGCTTCTCTGACTTTCTCTGTTGTCTTCTTCAGAGGCAATTAAGCATGAGAGTTAACATGATGAAAATTAATCAAGTCATCAATAATAACATTTGTTGATTCCATCATGACATTGGTTTTGAGATTGTATACTCGGAAACCACGACTATCAGATGCATAACCTAGGAAAATTCCTTCGTCACTTTTAAAATAAAATTTCCCTTATTGTTCTTGATCCTTGAGAATGTAGCACTTTCTTCCAAACACACGAAATATAACTCAAGTTAGGTTTCTTACCCTACCATAACTCATAGGGAGTATTCAAGATATGTGACCGTAAGTATATCAGGTTGATCAGGTAACATGCTGTAAAGATAGCTTCTCCCCAAAATTTAAAGGTAAGTTTTTGATATGGAGCATTATCCTGGCCGTTTCTTGGATATACATGTTCTATCTTTCTGCGATCTCATTAGCTTGTGGAATTAAAGGTGGAGAACATTGTTGAATAATACCCAGTGTATCACAGAGCTCAAATACCTTAGTATCTTTGAATTTTGTTTCATGATCGTTCCTGATTTTCTTTAGTTGGCGACCTTGTTCATTTTTTATTATATTCAAAATAATCTTATTCACTTAGGGTATCATTCTTATGAGCTAGGAATCCCACCCAAGTGAATATTGTGTAATCATCACATTACCAAAGCATATTTATTTCCACCAATTGTGGTTTGTTGGATTGGGCCAAGGAAATCCATATGAATTAAATCAAGATGAGATTTGGTGGCAATATCTTATGAGGACTTATATGGAACTCTAACTTGTTTACCTTTTTGACAAGCACTACAAACACCATCGACTTTGGCATTGATTTTGGGTACACCTTTGACAAGTTCTTTGTTAATGATATTGCCAAGTAGGAGATAATTGATTTGACCAAAACGTTCATGCCATGGGTGTGTATATTCTACTTTAGCCAAATTACAACTAAGATTAAACTAAATATCAAGAAGATAATATTATTTTTTCCACGAATGGCATGAAAAATTATTTTTTCTGACTTATCTTCAATATAACATCTTTTAGCATTGAAGAAAAATTTATGGCCTTTGTCACAAATTTGACTGACATAAAGAAGATTAGCAGACATACCTTTGACGTAAACAACATTATGAGGCACTCTAGGAAGTTTGATTGCTCCCTTTTTTCTAATATAACGACAACTCCTAGCTCCAAAAGTTATATGTCATCCTTTACAAATCGTACGCATTCACAAACCATGAAA
Source organism: Papaver atlanticum (assembly GCA_023531105.1). NCBI lineage: Eukaryota > Viridiplantae > Streptophyta > Magnoliopsida > Ranunculales > Papaveraceae > Papaver > Papaver atlanticum. The sequence goes on along the minus strand of JAJJMB010014788.1, from coordinate 1,981,358 downwards.
GGTCACCTGTCATGTGTCGGCTACAACCACCATCGAGAAACCACTGAAAGGGTGAAGTGGACTTCAAGCGAAAGCTCCCATACTGACATTACTTTTACCCATGTTATAATATCTTGTCAGATTTTTTAAGTTTTTTAACGTCAAAAAAAAGTTTTCCAACTCTTTTATGAAGAATTTTAGTAAACTTTAACTTCTGTCGAAAGAGCTTACATATATGTTGTTAATGATTACAAGAACCAAAAAATATATAGGAGCCAACTGAAGTGGTGGTTGCATCATCGGGTCCTTTCAATGGAATATGAGTCATATCATGTTTAACAAAGTCAATGCCTCGGTTATCTCCTGATCATCGACAGTTCTTTAAACAAGAATCAAGAGATAGACGAATCAGATCATTCGAGGAATTAGATGCTTCTTTTTCAGATTCCAAAATGTCTAGAGCTTTTGCTAAGATAGCCATTGATTCAACTAACATGACAACAATTTTCTTGTTAATACGGATTTAATCATCCAATCCTTTTTGAAAAACATATTCTCTTTTAGATCCTTCTCTAAGATCAGAATTCTTGATATATTGCTTACAATGAAGTCCATCAATTTTCCTTATTAATTGTTGTTTTTCATGACAAAGATTATCAATGACTTTATTCAAATTAGTACAAAGATCATCATTGATGATTTCTTGAACATACTCGTAATTTGTAAACTTACTGCTCCAATCAAAGCAATAGATCGTCATCTCGGTTGTAACACCGTAGTACAAGAACCTGCTCTGATACCAATTGAAAAGGAGATGGTACCAAGTAGACCACCAACTTTACGTTTGATAGGAGTATGAACATGTGTAGTACTTTTAACAATCAAAAGATGCGGAAAAATAAAAAGCACACATGTACAAGAATATTGTTAACGAGAAAAACTGCACTTGCAGAATAACCCCGGGATCTCGTCCAGATTTTAACACCAAACCATATTAAGCCTCTATAAGGACTATCCTACTATTAAACTTCGGACTTGAACGTAGTTGACATCGAATTAACCTTCGTAAGGCTCACTGTAATTGATTCCCTTAGATGACGCCCTTTACATCCTAAGGGTTGCTTCAACCTCAGTTAAGACTTTTGGTACCAATCTTCCTCTAACAGATAAGCCTATTTAATTTCCCTTTAGATAGAATAGATCAAGTCTTGGAAATCTATTTGCAATAGACAAAGCTAGTAAAAATCACAAATCTGTAACACTTATACTCAGTTAGTTGAGAAGCCTGGATTATTTACCACCTATCAAGAACAATCTAAAACCGAATAACAAAGAATATTTTTAGATATCAATCTTGAGGTATCAAAAAGTCTGGGACGAAGAGAACTTTGTGATTTATATTTGTCTCTTTCCTGTAGGAGTTTGACGAAAACCTCGACAAATAGAAAGAACAAGATCGGGATATACGAACTATCAAGGTAAAGATAGTCGGACCTAGCTTCACGAATCCCTAAGTGGAGTTTTTAATTCGGAGGAAACCTAGGATAATGGATGACGACTCTAGCAAATAATTAGGACATATAAGTGTGAGGGACTAAACTTCCCAGTTGTTTAAGTCTCTTTATTTATCGACTTTAAAGACTAAGGATGCTTTGAATTCAAGTTAAGATAACTTAAAAAATCAAGCAAACACTTTCTTAGCTTAGATGAAACTCTTGTTAGGAGTTCATGTAAGCATGTGAAAACTTTATCTTGAAATTACATAGAAGAAAATATACATTGGTCCAGGGTACCGGAATCGTGCGTAATGATAGTTCATGACAAGTATGCCTTATGAACATATAAGCATAATCGTGTTCATTTAACAATTAAGATTCATGATACACAAACACAAAGTGATTTAGTTTATTAGCAATGTCAAACTTATTTGTGAAACTAGTTTATTAGCATCTGCTCAATTCGTACTAGGTAGGTATATGTAGGGGTACACGGACCTACGAACCAGTTCGTCAAATCATGGAGCTAAGGTACGCGTACCAGGTGTACATACCCTTAAGTTATTCATGAACTCAAGCCTTTTGGATACTCGTACCTCCCATCATTTACGAATTTACGAACTATAGGATATGCATACCAACCTTGTTTCGGAACTCAGTTAACTAGGGTACCATACAGGGTATGCGTACCTACCCCATGTCCATATTTCAGTAGTTTTGAAAACTCTCTTTTTCACTTTCTAAAACATTCCCAATTGTCATAGATATAAAATATCATTGCTTAGTCAATTTTCAAATGATCCATTTGAAACAAAGATAGTTCTTGAACAATAAATTGTTTTGAACTAAGATTGCTATGGATCTGTGAACATTCATTGGTTGAATCATAATTCGAGGTGTTTAACAAGACAGGCTTGACTCGAAACTTCTTCTTTGCAATATATAATCTACTAGAAGTCATACGATATGGTCTCATATAGATAGAATGGTAATGACATGAGTAAATAGAATGGTTCAGTCTTCACATACCTTTTTGTCGATGAAGTTATCTAAATATCTTCGTTTGATCTTCAGTCTTCAATCTTCGAGGGCTATTCAGTGGTTTCTGATACTCAACTACCACACTTTAATCCTAGTCTGAGACTTGACTTAGTAGACTAGAAATCAAGATATAGTTTTGTGCATCAAACATTGACACCAAGATCCAGATAGTAAAGCATGCGAGTTAACCCGAGTAGTGTTCTAATACTGATTCTATCAGACTTCAGGTTGTTTTACTTTTCGTACAATCATCTAGTTTAAAAAAATATATATATATATATATGTTAGTCTTTTATGTATATAAAGAGGATAACCCATTCTCCATTAAACAATATTTTATTTAAATAAATCTTTTTCCATTATTCACTATTTTATACAAAGTATCATTCGACAATGTCGAATCCATCATCATCAGCTACCAAGTTGTTTTGGGGTAAAAACTGTTTCTGCCGGTTTTGGTAAATTTGGGTGTGTTGATGAGAAACGAATTTAGACCTAAACAAATGCACTGCACGGGAGTACTTTAGATTCGAGAGATCAATCTGTATAATCCTGGCCTAAACCAAGAAATGGCTATTCCAATCTTGCTTCAGTCACAAAGTGAATGAGAAGGGTTGGTCTTAGGGAGAGAAGCGAAGAAGGTGTTGAGACCAGAATGGTTAATTCTGAAGGTGTGGCTATTTTATTACTTGTATCAGAATATGGAACTGGCTTGCGGAATGTAAGTTATCAGTTCTTTGGTGTTTTTCTGGATACTATGTTGTTGTTAACCAAAAACTTGTTTTCTGGTCGAAATAGGTAGAAACCTATTTATACAAGTCATAATTGAATGCACCCTGATCTCCTAGGAAGTGGGAGTGGTTGAGTTATGGAGAAGTGGGGTAATGTGTAAGTGCCAGAAACCACGCCCCCACTATGAAGGAAACGAGTTTGTTTACACCCACAACTTCTTCCCGCCACTAACTGCCCTGCTTTCCTGACTCTTTCTTATAATGGGCGTGTTGCACGCCGCACGTTATAAACCGCCAGACCAATACCCCGATGAGCATCCCCCAGTTTGTGACATGTTTGATTTTTCGAGTATATTCGTGGAAAATGTGTAGCAGATTGCCGAATGGGTCTTGTATGTAAGACCTAGCTATTCTGATCAATTGTATGCCAACTAAGTTGCAGATAGCCGTGTTTGACATGTCAAAGTCAGGAGACTTGCCGCAAGAGAATAGCGTGTGATGCTATTAGGTTAGTCTCTGTTGGTCGCCTAAGACTTACCATAGGCCAATCAATTCCGTGGCGAATTTGGACGGCTGAGATTGTAATTCAGGAAAGAGGGTGGCCGTTGATTATGGCCACATTCCGTTGGCACCTGTTAATAGCATAGTGACGCCATTGGCACATGCCAGTGGCATAGTGGCACATTTAGCACATGCCAGTGGCACAGCGGCATGGTTGGCATATGCCATGGTGGCGCGAATAGCGCCTGGCGTAGCCGTGGCCGCTATATTTTGTCATATTGGTGTTAGACCCAAATATGGCTCGATAACATTAGTTCCAGTTGCCATATCAAACTTAATGCCCTAGGTAGCATTACTTTGCTTGGTTGGTGTAGTAACCTTACCTAAATTAGGGTTTGGCATACCGAAACCTTAATTGGCGCGGGTGGCATGTGGCTGCGGCACGGTGACATTTTTTGTGCAAACGGTGCCATAGCCATGCCAAAGGAATTATGGCAGGTCCATAACGTGGGGACAACCATAGGAGTAAGGGAAGCTATGAGTGGCTATATCATGGTGCAATTTTTAGGGTTTCCTGGGTCCCGCATGGCTCATGGCATGTTGTGGGGCCCAAAGTGGCGTAATTTGGGCTATGACTGGAAATTAGGGTTTTGACTAATGCCACTAAAGCAAAGTCGTGTTTCCGATTAGAATGCCCTAATTGTTGTCCGTTATGGTGTTGGCCACGAACGGAAAGTGGGTTAGCACGCGGCTGTGCTATTTGTGGCACGTTGGCATGTTACTGCGGTGGAGTGGCATGTTGGCATGCCGATTAGCACATTGGCGCGGCATGGCACGTTTGGCATGCCAATTAACATGCTGGAGCAGAATTGCACGTTTGGCGTGCCATTAGCATGCTGGCGCGGTTTTGGGAAGCTAATTGGCGTTGTGACCATCCGGCGCAACTTGCCTCTTTTAATACTGTGGCGGGTTTAAAGCGACCTGATTGGTCGACAAGAAAGAGGGTCGGCAAGTATGGGCCAGGCCACAACTCATGTGCATGTGGCGGAAGCGACCTAATTGGTCGACGGGAAAGAGGAGGGTCGGTCAAGCAGCATGGGGGGCGTGGCCATCTGCAAGTGGCGCCGGCTGGCCTATGGCATGGGCACACCTCCCTTTGTTGATGCTCCTATTTTCCGTGGCTCCTCTTTTATTTCTTGTTTTCTGATTTTGGGTAGGACTTTGCACCTACTAATCCATGGCGGATCAATTGCCTAGGTTGCCTAGGTTTTAGTTTCGACCAGCAGGGTCTGATATACTGCGCAGGGCGCAAAAACCCTAATTTTGCAAATTAATTAGGTTGAAATTTGAATCTCGTGAATTATCACAAGATTGATTGAACTCTACATGTTGACACAGAGTTCTTTAAATTTATTGCCAGAGAGCAGTATGCTTTCCGATTGATTACTTTTATGCAAAGCCTTAACCTTGATACTTCGGGAAATTCATGCTACTCTGCTGCGAGTGAACACTAATTGTCATGTCATATCAACATTAAGGGTTTAGCCGGGGAACATAGCACAGAAAGTATTCAGTGAGTCTTATATTAAATACAGGCAGGGTGCCGAAATTTACAGAACATCTGGGATTGTTGCTACATGCACCATTCTGGATAAATTTCACATAAATATATTGAATCGCTCAATAAATGCGCAGGTGAAGAGGTTGTGTACTCATCACTTTTACATGGATCCGTCTCTTTGCAGAATGATAGCATAATAAATGCAGGGTTTTACAATTTTATCCCTGAACTAAAAACCACCATCAACACAAGTTAATTGCTAAAATGGAAGAAGAGATACTCAGGAGGAATAAACGAACTACTCCATCATCATCAACTACCAAACCAATTACTGTTATGGAAGAAGGGATACGCAAAAGAAGCAAACAAATAACTCTAAAAGCAACCACACATCATCCACTACTAAGTCAATTTATGTTATGGAAGAAGAGTTAACCAAGAGAAGCAAACAAGTTCGAAAAAAATTCAAATAAATGAATATTGAAAAGGATGTTAAGGAAGTGACTGAATGTGTTAGAAACTTTTACGTCGTCATGGATATTTTTGAAGAACACCTGTCTGAGCATATATTTTGGAATCTTGTTGCAACAGGTCCTTTCATGCCCAAGTTGGAGGATAAGTACTGGAAACCACCACCATATATATTACGGGGATGAGTATGTTTCTTCAAGGACCATTTATATTAAAAAATTATGCTACAAGTACAACAGGTTTCTCGCTAGGCACAAAGGGGATATGTTTGCGACACATGATGCATATACCAAATGGAAAGTAGAGTCGTTTTATCATTTCAAAGCTTCTTCGATTATTGAATCTCGCACCGGAAAATAGAGAAAACTTCATTTTATGCAATGTTGTTCTAATATAATGTTTAGTTTCTCGTTTTCAATGTACTAGTATAAGTAAGTTTAAATTTTAATGGTTTATGCAAGTAAAATGTTAAGTTTTTGGTTTTATATTGCTATCTCTTTTATCCAAATAGTCTACAGTAGGCGCATATTACATGACATATATGTCGATTTTGGCGGTGAAAAAACTGTTCGTTTATCTGTAACTTATTTCAACAACAATGGGCCTTTATGTATATTCACATATGCCTATTCCAAAGATTTTACATAAAAAGTTATTTCAGAAATCGGGCTCCAAGGACACCATTATAAGCCGATTTTGTTGTTCATCTATAACCGACATACATTATATCTCATATAGGCGATGCAGAAAAATTTCCAGGAAATGTTTTTTCATAATCATCCTTCAAAACTCCAGTATAGGCCGATTCGTATGTTCATGAGACAAATTTGTTGACATTTATTATTCAATATAGCATATGAAAAAAAGCAAGTCCCCTCTATTAAGCGTGGTTCAAATTGTAACATATAATATATAAAAGCTACAAAATATGGATATCCGATAGTTTATTTCTTAACAAAATCAAAACGCTAAATTCAACACTTGTAGACCCTTGATTTGATCTAGATCGACCAATTCAACCTAACGTTTCATGTTCATGTTCGCCTCGTATTTTTCCAGCTATTCTTTGGTGAGCCCTGATTTATCAGAAACCTACAGAGTGGAGGTAGTGGACAATCTTCGTGCAGCATAGGACATATAAAATGTATGTTGTTAATGTTGAATATAACAACTCTTCGACCTTAAGTAACTCGTCACAATTTTTTCTATTTGGTGTGAGTGTAAGATATGCTCCCTTACAATGAACAACGCAACTCCACGTATCCTCCAAGAGATGGCTACGTAGAGGCATGCTCATCCAGTATTTATTAGTAACTGGTTCATCCCCATTTGGCCGTCGTACACGAGCGACTATTTCATCAAATTTCACTTCTTTATCTTCCATTATTCCTTCAATCATCATGGAAATGTAAAATTATTTGTCTTATTCTAGGCGTAAGGCCATTATCTTTCCAAAATACTGGCATTGGGATCATCCTCCAGACTTATATGGCATATTTATTCTGACGCAACGTGAAAACCATAATTTCCATCCGCATCCGTGTCGTCGATAGATAATGCGTAAGGACGAATGATTGAAGAGAGTTTTATATGGTATTCCTTGAAATATAGTATGACATGTTCAATGGAGTCTACCTCATTCATTCCTAAGTGTTTCTTGATCACCAAGTGTCGCTCATAGAGTCACCATTCCATTAGGTTAACCTTGTAGACTCATGTGACTCTCTTTTTTTTGCATCTGCTACACTTTCTTAAAACTCTAGCGGCACTCGCTTGATTTTCTTGTGAAAAATCGATGAGATCTTTTGGATCCTTTGACTTGACTTATTTTCTACTTGGTCCACTTTCTTCCTTCTTTGGGCGAACCCTTTTATTTTAAGACGGTACCACTTCATACTTAGCCTCAGAATACTCATGTTGTGAAGGGTTTTTTTGGTGACTCATCGCCGCCTTAAACTCTTTCCTTTCTTCCGTCCTATCCACTTTGGTAGTTGGTCTACCCGCTTGTGGAGACTATTTTCCCACATTGTCTGGGTTATCTAAGATCATGTGGTTTATAATCCTTAGGGCCTCTCCACTCATTTCCAATTGGTTTTGAATTGGATGCCCATATTCTAATATGGTATCAGAGCAGGCTATTTGCGACGAGTCTTTTGACCGCGCCTTTACACCGCGTTATCCGGTTTAATTTTTCCACGTGTTAGACCCAATGAGGATACACATGAGGGGGCGTGTTGATACTATTTGTTCCACATTGTCTGGGTTATCTAAGATCCTGCGGTTTATAATCCTTAGGGCCTCTCCACTCATTGTCAATTGGTTTTGAGTTGGATGCCCATATTCTAATACTGTTGGCGGTAATTTTTTAAATTGGTTGCATATATGGGTGAACGACAAGGGATCAGGTCGTGCATCAAAACTTTTATTATTCTTATTGGCGTATCTATCTATTACTTGTTTTCCAATATCCGAGTCTATAAAGGATTCAGTTAGAACTTTGGTTGGGATTGGTGTAAAAGTAAGTTGCTTTCAAAACGGATCAATGACCTCAAACGGAATTCCTTGGTGGTACATATAAATCATTTAATGACACGGGACTCCCATGGTCGTCAATGTCATACATGAGCATATAATATTTTCTGTCACAATCTCGTTATCCTCATAATACTTGAAACCCTTCATCATAAACTGGATTGCCCAATACGACACCCTATAAGTTATACCATTAAATAACAAATGGTAACCAGAGTACGTGGTCAAAACTTTCATCCTACTTTTTTTCCATATTTTCCTCTCAATCTTGATAATATCATCCTTGGTGTATTGATGGATAACTTCTCACACCGTAACCACATTATTTTGACTCCCCTGAAGAAATTTATTAAAAGCCCATAAGATCCTTCTACTATACTTGTTACCTAATTCTTGTACTGCATATGTTAGTATGTACACACATACACAAATTTTTATTTGTACGGCTATAACAATTCCTTCTGTAAGAGGACTCCTCGGTCAAACTCGCAAGCGTTGCTATCTCAAGCTTGTTTGTCAATGTTAGTGATCAAAACTATAAGTCTTGATTTCTAGTCTACTTATAGTGATGTCTCGGACTAGGATAGATTGTGTAGTTGATTATTAGACTTCACGACGTTCATCAATTGAAGACGAAGAACTACTAAGGAGAGCTTGTGGAACTTCATCAACAAAAGGTATGTGGAGACTAAAACTCATTTATCACTTGGAAAGTCTATTTCTACTCTATCTCCTATATTGAGTCAAAAGTCGTATTACTATATAGTATTCAATTATACACATTTGAGATTTCGAGCTGAGTTTAACTCTCTTACATATTTCTCGAAATATGTATTGGTAAGCTTTCGCTTCAACCAAGTTCATCTTATATTCTTGACGAAAGTCAAAAGATGATCATGTGAAAATCGCCGAGTAACATCTTACATGGTCTGTGTGATACAATTATTTGGTGTAGACTTTGAATGTTTCGTAATGATTATTTCAATAACTTGCTTTGATGCTAATAGTTTGTGAAAACGGCTAGTGTCATCCTCTAAGAATGTTTCAATGATTGAAATAGAGTTTAGAACAGTTAACCATCATTGGATTATAAACATAATATGTGTTCTTGCATATATGTGATCCATGACCGGAACTATAGTATGCATACACGTATGCATACCTGTTAGTTGTGAAATTCCGAGTGGTACGCGTACTGGCGAAGGGTTTGGGTCCGGGAATTTCTGCTGTTTTTGGAAGTATGCGTGCCCATTTGCATACTGGCGAACCCAAACTCAATCCGGCTACTTTAAGTATGCGTACCCGTTTGCATACTTGAGTGGTTAAAGTTCTAGAATCGGGTTGTTCATGAACTAATACATTTATATAATAAGGAATGCATTCTTTGCAAACCGTGGCTATAATGTTCATGAATTGATTCGAGTGAATCAAACCGATTTTGCTTCAATTGTGTTCTTATATACTTCTATGAGAATATAGCAATTGAACAACTCTATAACTAGTTTCATTTGAGTCATTTGAACTAGTTGTAGTTAAGATGAATAAGGTTCATATAGCTAACCTCGGTTAACTACTGTTGAGCCAACCTAGTGTACACGTTTAGGTATGGTTACTCAAACCTAAATGAAGGTACATTTCATTTGTGTATAACAAGCTAAGTTTGATCTAACGGTTAAAAGATATTAGCTTGAGTCTAATCAGGTTTTCATCTAACGGTGAATATTGAATGCTTTGTTACCAAGGTAACATTGATTGCAAACCCTGATTTGAAGACTATATAAAGGAGAACTCTAGCAACTGGGAAACCTGATTCCCACACCTCCTGTGTGATACTAGTTGCGACTAGATTCGATTCTCCTTTAACCTTAGGTTTTCCATGAAACCCTGTAGGTTAACGACTTAAAAACTTCATTGGGATTGTCCAAGTATTTTCTCTGTAGTTGCGTGTTCTGATCTTACTTCTACTATCGTGATTGAGTATTATCTTTGCTAAGATTTGCTTGAGATTTATCTCCGATTGGTAAGATTAAAAGTAGTCACAAACATCTTCGTCTCATCATTTGTGATTCTACAATATCTTGTTTCGCTTCCATACGATTAAGATTATTGTGAGGTGATTGATAATACTAGGTTTTTCTTTGGGAATATAAGTCTGGTTTATCAATTGGTTCATGTGCACCTTGATTTATCAAAAGACGGAACAAAACTCGTAGGTATTTCTATGGGGGACAGATTTATCTATTCCAATAGACTTTTCTGTACGAGACAGATTTGGTTATCAAGTCTTCGACTTTGGGTTGTAGCAACTCTTGGTTGTGGGTGAGATCAGCTAAGGGAATCAAGTGCGTAGAATCCTGCTAGGGTTCAGAGACGTAAGGAGCGCAACTGTACCTTGATCAGTGTGAGATTGATTAGGGCTCAAATACATTCCAGTCCGAAGTTCATTGGTAGTAGGCTAGTGTCTGTAGCGTCTTAATACAGTGTGGTGTTCAAAGCTGGACTAGGTCCTGGGGGTTTTCTGCATTTGCGGTTTCCTCGTTAACAAAATTTCTGGTGTCTGTGTTATTTCTTTTCCGCATTATATTTTGTTATATAATATAAATATCACAGGTTGTGCGTTAAATTCAATCAGTTCTTGAATCTGACCTTTGGGTTGTTGATTGAATTGATTGACACTTGGATATTAGTTTGTGATACCGTCTAAGTTATTTCTCTTATTCAATCGGGCTCGCAAATTCCTATTTGTTTGATTGCAGATTGAATTGAGAAATTGAGATATAACTCTTTGATATACTTTTCTCTAGATTGAGTCTGACTGTCTAGTTGATTCTCTTGAAAGTATATTGGAGTTTGTCTATTCAGATTGACGAACGAAATATTGGGTGTGGTTGTTAGACCCCCGCTTTTTCAATTGGTATCAGAGCCGGCAAACACATTTAAGACCTTATAAGTCTGTGTTTGTAGCGATCTGAATATGGACAGAAGTTTTATCTCTATAAACGTACCTCCAGTCTTCGATGGCTCAAATTACTCATGGTGGAAAATTGGTATGCGTGCCTTTCTTCAAGCGCGTGATTTTAAAACATGGGTTTATGTTGTTAATGGCTATGATACTCCAATGGTTACAGTAGACGGTGTATCTATTGCTAAGGATATTGGTAGATATGAACCTAACGAGATTCTCGCTGCAAAGAAAAATTCTGACGGTTTAAATGCTATCATACATGCCATTACCCCAGATTTTCAGCACCATGTGACTACCTTCACTCGGTCTAAAGATGTGTGGGATATCTTAGAAACCGTATTTGAAGGGAATACCTGTGAAAAGGAATCTAGGCTTCAAAACCTAAATTCTGATTAGGAAAACCTTCGTATGGAAGATAAAGATTCATTTGATTAGTTTAATCACAAAGTGTATGAAATTGTTAATGTATCTTTTGCATTGGGTAAGACTATTCCTGAAAAGGACATTGTGATGAAAATTCTTAGATCATTGCCATCTAGATATGATTCTAAGAAACATGCCATCGTTGAAGGAAATAACCTTGATACGCTTTCCAGGAATACTCTTGTTGGAAAGTTAAAAATACTTGATCTTGATCAGAACACAGTCAGAACATCTGCGTTCAATGTTGTGACCAACACAAGCAAAGCTTCTAACTTGTCTTGGGTTGATGAATGTTGTTTCAATCACGTTGATTTTGATATATCACTGATTAGATAAAAGATCAAGGATTTGGTAAAAAGAAGTAAAAGTGATGAGAAAGGTCTCTCTCCAGTTAATGCTTATGATGATGGATGTTGTGATAAACAGGAGGAAAATAAGCAAGACAATAAATCATCCTTGATTGGTTCGTTTTGTGGAAGTGCAAGTCATGTTCAAAGTGAGTGTTGGAAATTCAAGAGGAACAACAAAAGAATTTCCAAACTTCAGAATGACATGCAAAGAATGAATCTGACTCTGAGTAATCAACAGAGTTCTCCTGATAACAAGAAGAAATCTAAAAGAACCAGATTCAGACGAGGTAAGAAATTTGTCTATACAACAATCCTTGATAAGTCACTATGTGATAAAAGATGTGAGCATTTGGCTCACTCCGTCACTATCTAATACTAGTGACGTTTGCATCCATATTTTTAACTTGAGAAAATAAGGATTGCATCAAGGTTGCTCAAGTTTTGTATATTTGGTATTTTCTTATTTTTTTCGTTAAGAAAATATCTTCTTGTTAAGAATAGATAAAGGATCATGAACCGTACAAGACTTGTTCAAAGTTCTTCTAGGGTTTGGTTGTCCGTAAGTCTATTTATATTCATTTGTGATCAAAATTCCCTTCACTTCTCTTTTCTTTGAAAGATATAGTTTCATGGCTCCTGTTACTAGAGGTACCACAAAAAGAGATGCAGTTGTAGCAGTTAATGTGTATCTTTGTGAAGGAATCCCTTCCTCAATGAAGAAGAATGTGAGATCTACAAATGATGAAGGTTCTTCCTCTAACTGCCTCTTGTCTGTTTGTCATTTTGATAATAACTTTAGAGGTATGGTGAAGGGTTTCATCAACAAAAGAAATGATTTAAAATCTCAAATCATTTTCTCTTTAGAAAAGATAGCTCACTATGAACATATGTTGTCTCTAACAAAGAATATCTTGTGTGGACTAAAAAGAGAACTTAGTGAGTTGACTGATGTTTCTGAAGATTTGGAGGAATTGAACGATCCCATAATCAATGGGTTTTTCAATAATGAGAAGGAATTCTCAGTAGATGCCCTGAGAAAGCTCTATAATGTCTAGGAAACTTCTTATGAGAATTTATTCTTGTGTTTTTTAGAAGGATATCTAGGGTTTGGAATAACCATTATTGTGAGTACACATAGCTATTGCCAACATTTTCATCTTGCAATGTTTTTAGATTTATTTATTTAAATTCTAAGTTATTTGGAAGATGAGTTTTGCAGTATTAATCTTTATGGTTTTATATATTGCAAATTGTTATGGGATATGTTGTTTACGTCCGTGAACCTTGACTGTCCCATATTTGCTCAAAAGTTAACTCGAATATATGTCGGTATGAAAATATTGATAAAAGATAATATGAACTTTTGACTACAAAAGTTAAGCCTATTATGTCATTATGCAAATATTGATGGAAGATAGGATGAACTTTTGTTTACAAAGATTAAGTCTATTATATGTCATTGTGCAAATAGTGATGAAAAATAGAATGAATCTTTGATTATTCCACAGTATTGGTCTTTTCCTGATCCACATCTTTGTGTATGTACTGTGCGGCTCCGTAAGTTCTTTTATGTTGAGCATGACCAATTGAATTGATCATTTTCCTTGTGGTTAATTCAATTGAGATTTTTGGATACAAATTCATGTTTCATGTGATTTGTTAATGTCCAAAGAAATCCTTCTTTTTTTGTAAAAGTAAGGTCGCTCTTGTTGTTCTTTCGGGAATGACATTTTATGGGGGAGATTTCTTAATTGAACTTGTGCTTAATTGCCAAATCTTTGTGGGGAGTGCGGCTGTGGAATATTGTAGGAGTTTTCTTGTATCTTTATAAACTCCTTGATGAATACACTAAGTTTCGACTATGTGAAATCATCAAAACAAGTTGATTTGTTGTTCTCTTTTGGTCATGAAGTATCTCTATACAAATTTAATGAGGATCCCACTAGTTTTCGTACCTTTGCCAATTTATATTGACAAAAGGGGGGAGAATTAATGTGTAGTTCACACTACAAATACATATGGTTTACGGATCATTATGTAAAGGGGAGTGGTTTTCATTGTGAGATGAAGTATTGACTAAGGGGGAGTGATACATATCACCATATTATTGTTGTCAAAGTTGTGATACAATTAGACTTTGATGCTGTGTAATAATACTATGACATTGTATAACAATGATTGAGAGCAACTGTTTTCTCATTGTTATTGCTACGGATCTTCAACAACTATGATGCTGAGTTGAACACATTTGGAATCATTGGAGTACTTGGAAGTGACGAAGATTTCGAGTAATGTTGAAAAACCAAGGAGATCAAGCATTTGGATGAGAAGCTACAAAGTTTATTTATTTTGTAATTCATATGTATTGATAGTTTTGTCACTAAAATTGACAAAGGGGGAGATTGTTAGAGCACTGCTTGGTCAAACTCGCAAGCGTTGCTATCTCAAGCTTGTTTGTCAATGTTAGTGATCAAAACTATAAGTCTTAATTTCTAGTCTACTTATAGTGATGTCTCGGACTAGGATAGATTGTGTAGTTGAACATTATACTTCACTGCGTTCATTAATTGAAGACGAAGAACTACTAAGGAGAGCTTGTGGAACTTCATCAACAAAAGGTATGTGGAGACTAAAACTCATCTATCACTTGGAAAGCCTATTTCTACTCTATCTTCTATATTGAGACAAAAGTCGTATTACTATATAGTATTCAATTATACACATTTGAGATTTCGAGCTGAGTTTAACTCGCTTACATATTTCTCGAAATATGTGTTGGTAAGCTTTCGCTTCAACCAAGTTCATCTTATATTCTTGACGAAAGTCAAAAGATGATCATGTGAAAATCGCCGAGTAACATCTTACATAGTCTGTGTGATACAATCATTTGGTGTAGACTTGAAATGTTTCGTAATGATTATTTCAATAACTTAAAATTGTTTTGATGCTAATAGTTCGTAAAAACAGCTATTGTCATCCTCTAAGAATGTTTCAACGATTGAAATAGAGTTTAGAACACTTAACCATCATTGGATTATAAACATAATATGTGTTCTTGCATATATGTGATCCATGACCGGAACTATAGTATGCATACACGTATGCGTACCTGTTAGTTGTGAAATTTCGAGTACCTAGTACACATACCCGTACGCGTACTGGCGAAGGGTTTGGGTCCGGGAATTTCTGTTATGTTTGGAAGTATGCGTACCCGTTTGCATACTGGCGAACCCAAACTCAGTCCGGCTACTTTAAGTATGCGTACCCGTTTGCATACTTGAGTGGTTAAAGTTCTAGAATCGGGTTGTTCATGAACTAATACATTTATATAATAAGGAATGCATTCTTTGCAATCCATGGCTATAATGTTCATGAACTGATTTAAGTGAATCAAACCGATTTTGCTTCAATTGTGTTCTTGTATACTTCTATGAGAATATAGCAATTGAACAACTCTATAACTAGTTTCATTTGAGTCATTTGAACTAGTTGTGGTTAAGATGAATAATGTTGATATGAGAGTGTTCATATAGCTAACCTCGATTTACTACCTGTTAAGCCAACCTAGTGTACACGTTTAGGTACGGTTACTCAAACCTAAATGAAGGTACATTTCATTTGTGTATAACAAGCTAAGTTCAATCTAACGGTTGAAAGATATTAGCTTGAGCCTAATCAGGTTTTCATCTAACGGTGAATATTGAATGCTTTGTTACCAAGGTAACATTGATTGCAAACCCTGATTTGAAGACTATATAAAGGAGAACTCTAGCAACTGGGAAACCTAATCCCCACACCTCCTATGTGATACTAGTTGCGACTAGAGTTGATTCTCCTTTAACCTTAGGTTTTTCACGAAACCCTGTAGGTTAACGACTTAAAGACTTCATTGGGATTGTGAATCCAGACCCAACTATTTTCTCTGTAGTTGCGTGTTCTGATCTTACTTCTACTATCGTGATTGAGTATTATCTTTGCTAAGATTTGCTTGAGATTTATCTCCAATAGGTAAGATTAAAAGTAGTCACAAACATCTTCGTCTCATCGTTTGTGATTCCACAATATCTTGTTTCGCTTCCATACGATTAAGATTATTGTGAGGTGATTGATAATACTAGGCTGTTCTTCGGGAATATAAGTCCGATTTATCAATTGGTTCCTATGCACCTTGATTTATCAAAAGACGGAACAAAACTCGTAGGTATTTCTGTGGGAGACAGATTTATCTATTCCAATAGACTTTTCTGTGTGAGACAGATTTGTTTATCAAGTCTTCGACTTTGGGTTGTAGCAACTCTTGGTTGTGGGTGAGATCAGCTAAGGGAATCAAGTGCGTAGAATCCTGCTAGGGTTCAGAGACGTAAGGAGCGCAACTGTACCTTGATCAGTGTGAGATTGATTAGGGCTCAACTACATTCTAGTCCGAAGTTCATTGGTAGTAGGCTAGTGTCTGTAGAGGTTTAATACAGTATGGTGTTCAAAGCTGGACTAGGTCCTGGGGTTTTTCTGCATTTGCGGTTTCCTCGTTAACAAAATTTCTGGTGTCTGTGTTATTTCTTTTCCGCATTATATTTTGTTATATAATACAAATATCACAGGTTGTCCATTAAGTTCAATCAGTTCTTGAGTCTTACCTTTCGGTTGTTGAATTAATTGATTGACACTTGGATATTTGTTTGTGATACCGTCCAAGTTATTTCTCTTATTCAATCGGGCTCGCAAATTCCTATTTGTTTGAATGCAGATTGAATTGAGAAATTGAGATATAACTCTTTGATGTACTTTTCTCTAGATTGAGTCTGACTGTCTAGTTGATTCTCTTGAAAGTATATTGGAGTTTGTCTATTCAGATTGCCGAACGAAATATTGGGTGTGGTTGTTAGACCGCCGCTTTTTCACCTTTAAATAATAAACCACAGCTTGGCACCCTATTTACAAACATTAATGAAACTATCCACATTAGATTTACACTCTGCCTTTACATTGACTGTATTATCAAATTCTAATGATATTGAAAAGCCTTCCGCTTTAACCCATTATCTGCATATTCTTTGGCAATTTTATTCTCTCATCTCGTTCTTTCGGAGTTAGTTTACTAAGATGCTCATCTTCAGTCTTCTCACGAGTAGTACCTTTTTGTGGCTTTGGCCTCTGGATATGACCCATACAATTAGTTCTGATATGCATTGTATGTGTCATGCGCAAATAAATGCTTCGCATCCAGGAAAACTGCTTATATGACATTTATTAGTGCTTTATTCTTATCGGTTACTATAACCCCTGGAGTTTGATCGCTACGGTTAGTCTCCTTCAAGGTTTCTAACATCCAAATAAAACCCACATTATTCTCGCGATCCATAAAACCACATGCCACCGTGGAAGTTTGCTTATTCGAAGTGTGGCACGCAATGTTTAACAACATCGTATTGTATTTGTTTGTCTTGTAAGTACACTATATTAGCAAAACTTGATAGAAGGATTGAGCCAATTTGATCATCTCCAGATGCGCCAAGAAAATACGAGTCACTTTGTCGTCCACTACGGTCTTCCTTATTGTGTAGTTGTGTTGCTCGGATAGCCACTAAGAATGTTCCATAACCACTATACCATCCCATGCCGTCCTCCTAGTGGTTGCTCTTGCCTCATAAGTTTTCCTCAAAACGGACAAGTTATTTTCACCATCCTCCTCAATCTTCCTAAGAATGTTGCTTGGTTTACTTCCCTTCATCGACTTTACCATTGCAAATTCATATGGTTTTAACCCACAAACGACAGAGTGTCCAATAAGAGATTCTGGACCATCATGATTATGACAACCATTCATCACTTTCAAAATCTTGTACAGTAAAAACTCTATAAATTAATGTTGTTGGGACCACCAGAATTTATTAATTAAGCGAAATATTATTTAATCGATAAATTAATAATTATTTTATATATTAATTAATATCTTATTAACTTATAGATAAATTTATTATCAAATAATTATTTTTTAAATACCGTAGAATATTAAATTCTTCAAAACACTCTTCGATCTCCCATTTTTCTTCTTTGTAAACTTCGATCAACAGATAACACAAGTTTAGACAATTCGGATGAACAGTTAGACGGTGAAATCATTCCAGACTTGCAGTATTTGATCGAAAAGTTGGGCTATCTAAAAATTCAATGAATGTCAAGACGTCCTGAATATCCGGAAGAAAATGAAGTTACACAATTGTTGACTGATGAAGAAATAATGAGAGCGTTATGGGAACTGATAAAGATAGAGAAAAAGATGATGAAAGTTCTACGATTGATCCCCTTCACAAAATGAGGTTGTTAAATCTGCAATCACATTAAATAATTTCTTCCTGAGCTATGAGAAAACAACACCGAAAATTCTTACGATGATAAGAAAAATAGAGATGAAATTCAACGTGATATTGATTTTAACAAAACATAGAAGACGACTGAATCATTTTTCAAAAGATCTTCATAAATCATTATAATGTATTGATTATACATATAATGGATTATATAGTTTATATTTCATTTGGGGTCTACATACGTAATAACAAATATATTGCGAATTATTAATTTGGTAGGTTGTCCCCGACTCGGGACCGACTAAAAATATTATTTAAAAGAGATTATTAAATAACCGAGTATTAATTAATGGAGTTTCTACTGTATATTCTATTGAGTTTATTTACTACAATTTAAAATGGGCAGTCATGCTTCTTTCATTTAGTCATGTAGACCCTTGTCGTCTTCTTCACATACGATTTGTCCTTTGCTCAATGACTTTCTTGTTTGACACTTCTCTCACAAAAAATATCTAGATGACCATGCCTTGAACGATGGCCTAAAACTAATGGCCATTTGATCTCCATGCCTTTGTTCATCGTTGCTTTGCATCGTACTTATTTTCTAATAATTACACATACTTAGAAGACTAGGCGAATTAATTGTTTAAAAATATGGGGAAAAACAATTAGTGTAGCCGTGGACATATGTATTAGGACCCAGTCGAGGCACGAGTTCAGATTGATCTTCGCAGAAAGATTCAATAATCTACAATATATAACAAGAAGTTAAGGAAACACAATCGACAAATGAGTAATAGTTGAGCAGACCGATTCTACATAATTGGCTTATAGAGCTACATATAACCTCCGATTGTATGCCTGCTGTTTTTCGGAGAAAAATCCCCAAGTATTACAATCCATTCACGTTGGCTCACATGTACACCAATTCTAGTATAGGTTGAAAAATGCATGTTTCTGACCATTTTTTTCATCCACAATGGGTTTATAAACAAACGTACATAGCTTTGTGTCTTTTTATAAAATATTTAAAATAATTGGCATATATAAGAGGCCATAAAAACCGATTTTTCCACTTATCAATCCCACCAAAAAAGAATGATACTCGGTTGATATGGACAACGACCGATTGTTGTTCATAATATGAAGGGATAATAGGGAATCGCGGATGTGGTGTTATCACATCCACCAATTCTAGGTTATAATTAGCCAGGAAAAAAAACCCCGTTAATTTTGAAATTTTTTCCATGTTTGGGTGATTATAGGCTATAAATACATGTTTTGAGATCCTTAGAACATATATTTGACCATAAAAAGCATAATGATCTCCATCTTCCAGGCGTGATTCTTCAATTACTTGAATAAGATCCTCAATCAGGCTTTGGTTTACATGTTCTTGTTCATCCAACAAATAGCCTAATTCGGAAGGGTTGAACTCAAAATAATCTGATTGGTGAAATGAAGATGCAACTATTTCTTCATCATTGCTAGAATTTTCATCGTCACTATAAAGTTTCATTTTTGCTAGCAAAATCATAAACCCTAGTTTTTGCTATTTTCCTTAACTTCTTCTTCGAACCTTGCAAGAAATGAATCTCTACTCTAATTCTAAACCTTATGCTGATTATGATGATATTTGAACACTAATCATTTTAACTACTAACTTAATTAATTAATACTAATCAGGGAGAATTGGAAAAATGCCCAAAATCAAAGTCAACGTTGGAGAAATGCCTCATTGTGGACAAGTTGGGAAAATGCCCTTTCCGTCATCTTTTCCATGCAACCAAGTTAAGTCACATGTGTGGGACAAAATGTGCGAGAAAAAAGACATATATACCCCCCAAAATTCAAGGCTCAAGGTTCAATTTTCCGGGTTCAAGGTTCAACTTTTAGGATTCAGGCCTTATAGTTCGGGTTTTATTTTTAACTTTCTTTTTTCAGTTATATTTTTCAATTTTTTATTCTTTATGTTTTCCTATATGATTTTTTATTTTTTTTATTTTCTAAGCAATTCGGTGCATTTTTCAATAATAATAATAACAATAGTTTTTTTTTCTTCTTTAAATAAAAAAAAACAGTAATTAAAAAAAAATCAATTAAACCCCGAACCTCTAAACCCTGAAGCTTGAACCATCAAAAATCAACCTTGAACCCTAAAGTTTGAAGGCTATATTTGTCTTTTAAGTCACAAGTGTTACCCCACACACGTGACTTAACTAGGTTGGATGGAAAAGATGACGGAATGGGACATTTTTCCAACTTGTTCACAATTGGGCATTTCTCTAACTTTGCCTTTGATTTTGGGGCATTTTTCCAATTTTCCTTACTAATTAATAATGACATATTAGCCATTAACAATAATAAATAGATAAGAGATTTTGGAATTACTTCAAAATGACCCAATTTTGCCAATAAGTAATAGACCTCGAATACATTGAGTGGGCCTCAAACTAGTTCTTAAAATTTAACTATAGTGACTTTAATTACCAATATTACAATGTCCATCCATCAATTATGACTACACTACATAAATCAAATGCAAACCAACCATAAGGGTTCCCTTTTACTACGGAGATAAGGATTCGAACCCCGTAATTGCCAGAATTAACTTCTTATAAGGAGTTATGGATGTAGGTCAAAACAACTGTTCCAAACCAAAATAATTCAAAATGATTAGAGTACCACCATACATCCTCTACTTAATTAGTATATTGTATTGCACGAATAAAACTACAATTTTTATTTTTATTTTTTTTGGACAATCAACATATTTCAATTCATTCAAATCAAAACAGTGATTACATGTTCGCTTACAAAAATAACAAAAACATCAAAATACAAGATATCAAGACCCTAATACAAATA
Organism: Papaver atlanticum; assembly: GCA_023531105.1. NCBI lineage: Eukaryota > Viridiplantae > Streptophyta > Magnoliopsida > Ranunculales > Papaveraceae > Papaver > Papaver atlanticum. The sequence continues at coordinate 1,960,132 of JAJJMB010014788.1, read as the reverse complement.
AGGACATCAATTACAAGTAGATCGCGAAGAGAAAGAGCAATAAACTGCAAAGATATCCAATTTCTTCTTATGTATAAGGGAGAGATGATGGTATATGCGGAAATGATTTCCGACCATTTAATCAGATTGTAGTCTTCTTCGATAAGAGATGCTCCTAATACAAAGGAGTAATTTTCCCATGAATTTGTCGTTCCACACAAACACGGATGCTGATTGAAAGCGATTTAGTGATGAATCGTCGATATTTTTGAATCGAGATAAGCATGCCACGAACAAGTTAATAAGTTATATATATATATATATATTGATACTTAAAAGTTAACATACACTACCGACTTTAAAAATCATAAAATTAGCAATAAAATACTTGCTTTTGTAAAATTTTAACGATTTGTACCTTAACTTTTCTTGTAATAATACATCTAAGCAAGCATCATCCTATTTTTATTAAAATTCGTGGGGCGACCATCAGCACTTGGCCTGCCTCTAAAATCATCTAGACAACATAAAATGTACTGTAAATGATACCCATGCTTCCCGCTATAGACCATTGTACGAAATCTTTTAGACAGCATAAGAGTGTCGATCATGCTTCCGAGTTCGGACAAATGTACAAAATTCTAAAAACACGTGGAGATAAAGATGAATTTTACGCACAATAAATTTTCTTCTACACGGTTGGTATAATGCTCGACTGATTGTAAGAACTAAAACCATCTTTTGTTTCATCATGGGCAAGTTAATCTGTTTTCCTGTATTAGGTTAAGATAAGAAGATTAGAAATGAAGCACAAAAGACATAAAGCAATGAATATAAGCTTGTACGCTGCATATTAGTAGTGGAGTGAGGATCTGTATTCTTGACCTCAAAAATATTAGTACAGAATTTAATTCCTTTTAGACAAAATAAATAAAAATTTTAAATTTTTTTTTTTTTTTTTTTTTTTTTTTTGAAAAACAACATGTAAAAAGAGGTTCTTTCTTTCTCTCTCTCCCTCTCTCTTTATTATGTTAATAAATGAAAAGAAAATCAACCAAAGATATTCCATATTTTTTCCCTGTAATGTAAATGAATACAGTAATTAAGATTATGAAGAAAATTAATACCGATACAAAACTCTACAGCTGTTTATGTTAATACTCACAAAGTCACAATACTACTAGTAAATTCTTTTACTCTAAAGAATCAAAACCAGAGTTAGAGATTGGTGATGGAAGTCAAGAAGATATGGATGTTACCAAACCAGTTGGGATCTTCAATGTCTGTCACTTATTCGTTTTTTATATTGTTTTTCGATTAGTTTATTTTCATTTCAATTCTATCTTCAAATACCCAAAAACTTTAACCTGGGTTTAGTCTGTTTGTTTAATTAATTTTGTCTACTGACTTGTAGTGGTGGTGGGGTTTCTCTGTTCATCTATGGGTAAGTTTCTTTTTAAACAGAATATGTTGTAGAAATTAAATGCTATAGTAATATTTAGAAGGTTAATGAAAAAAGATAAAATAGTTGGTTTTGTTTGGAGTAATACTCACATGCTTTAGTAAAGCTTTACAACTGCAGATACCTTTACTCTAAATGTTGGTTTTCCAACTTGAGTAAGTAGAAGAAGAAGTTGCAGAGAGAAAGAGAGAGAGAGAGAGAGAGAGAGAGAAAGATAAAACCTTTCAGTGTAGAAAAATCTTTTACATACTTCTTTTGTTTGGATTATTTTCTTGCTGCATTGGGTTTGGAATGGAAGATATAAAAATGGCTTCTTAAGATTTTGTGTGCAGGATCTGTCTTTTGACTCTTGCTTCTAATGTTGGTTTTAGCAAGATTTCTTTAGTTCTGAGATCTGGCTTCTATAGATTTCTTGAGGTTTTTAATTTTTATTTTTAAGGTTTTGGGTTCTGTTGTATCTTCAGTTTGAACTAAATCCTCTAGAGGTTTGGGAAGCTTCTTTTGTGTATTAGTATGAGGTTTTAGGTTCTGAATTTTCAGTTTGAGCCAAAAGGAATTTTGTGCATTTTGAAGTTTTGGTAGACTTCAGCTGAAACCAAATCCCACCACCATAACGAAAAAATGGCTCCAAGATTGGATTTTTCAGAATGGTGGACAAAGGATACAAGAAAGGGAACTCCAGTAATTGTAACCATGGAGAACCCAAACTACTCTATACTAGAAATCAATGGTCCAGACGCAGCATTTCGACCAGTCGATAAGGATCGAGGGAAAAATGCAAAACAATTTACATGGGTTTTACTACTCAAAGCTCATAGAGCTGTCGGTTGTGTTACTTGGCTTGCAGCTGTGTTATGGACTTTACTTGGAGCCGTAAAAACAAGATTGTTTTTTGGTCGAGGAGTAACCATGGAGAGCGATAAGTCAAGTAAAGAAAGATTTCTATTCAAAGTTATTCGAGGTTTCTTATTGATCTCGTTGGCAATTCTGGTTTTTGAAGTGGTTGCTCACTTGAAGGGTTGGCATTATTTTCAGAATTCTCATTTGCATATTCCGCAAACATCTGAAATTCAAGGATGGCTTCATATGATTTTCATAGTGTGGTTAACGTTTCGAGCTGATTATATTGCCCCGACAATACAAGCTTTGTCAAATTTTTGTGTTGCTCTTTTTATAATCCAGTCTATTGATAGGATGGTCTTATGTATTGGTTGTTTTTGGATCAAGTTGAAGAAAATTAAGCCCACAATTACGGGAGATCCATTCAAGTCAGAGGATTTGGAGGGAAACAATTATGAATACCCCATGGTTCTTGTTCAGATTCCTATGTGTAATGAAAAAGAGGTAAAAACACCAACTAAAATTTCCTTTTACTTTTTTATGCTGTCAATTCTATTTTCTTCTTTCAGTTCTCATGATTAAGGTCAATCGTATATGTTTAAGTCCCTAGCTTTGTAGTAATAATAGAAGTTGTCTTTTCAAGATATGCAAAATAATCTCAAAATGCAGATATAGTCCCCACTTAAGTAGTCAAGTCCAAATTGTCATGCTTGTTTCTGTAATTCAAGCCCCTTGGTTTTTGTTCATTATTGAAGTTCATTTCGAGTGCTAGATTGCATCATCTTAGATTTTAGTTACCAATATTAAGAAGTAATCCATTAGTATTCTTCAGGTATACGAGCAATCTATTTCTGCAGTTTGCCAGATTGATTGGCCAAAAGACCGTATACTGATTCAAGTACTAGATGACTCTGATGATGAAAGCATTCAGAATTTAATCAAAGCTGAGGTTTCTAGGTGGAGTCAACGGGGTATCAACATTATTTATCGACATCGATTGGTTAGAACGGGTTACAAAGCAGGGAATCTCAAATCTGCCATGGGCTGTGATTATGTACGAGGGTATGAGTTTGTTGCAATATTTGACGCAGATTTTCAACCCAGCTCTGACTATCTTAAGAAAACAGTTCCTCATTTTAAGGTGATCATTCATATCAAAATTAAGTTTGAGATACCTAATTTGGAACTTTATAGTCAGTATTTGCTTAAATGTATCACTGTGTTTTCCTAATACAGGACAATCCCGAACTAGGGTTGGTTCAAGCTCGTTGGGCTTTTGTGAACAAGGACGAAAACCTATTGACTCGCCTGCAGAACATTAATCTTTGCTTCCATTTTGAAGTAGAGCAGCAAGTTAATGGAGTCTTCTTGAACTTCTTTGGTTTTAATGGAACTGCCGGTGTTTGGAGAATCAAAGCTCTAGAAGATTCCGGAGGCTGGCTCGAAAGGACTACAGTAGAAGATATGGATATAGCTGTCCGTGCTCATCTTAATGGCTGGAAATTCATTTACCTTAATGATGTTAAGGTACTGCCTTCATTCCAATTTTCATCTGAAGTCATTTTTTTTTTTTACTCTTGTTTGTTTGACAGATCTCAGTAAATGTAACTTTCAGGTGCTTTGTGAAGTTCCCGAATCATATGAAGCTTATAAGAAACAGCAACATCGGTGGCATTCTGGTCCAATGCAGCTTTTCCGATTGTGCCTTCCATCTATTATACATTCAAAGGTAAGTTTTCTTTAGTCTTTTCTTTTCTTTTTGCAGCTTTTTGGTTACAATTTTTCTTAAGGTCTCTTAATGTCGCAATGTTGAAAAGATGCCTAGTTAGTCGTTGAAGAGTTGAATTAGGATTTCTAGTTGGAATCTAAGTGAAAGCACGCTTTCATTTTTTAATTGCAGATAACAATATGGAAGAAAGCAAATTTGATACTATTATTCTTTCTCTTAAGGAAATTGATCCTCCCATTCTATTCTTTCACATTCTTTTGCATAATTCTTCCTTTAACCATGTTTGTGCCAGAGGCTGAATTACCTATCTGGGTCATCTGTTATATACCCGTTTTCATGTCATTTCTCAATATCCTCCCTACACCAAGATCATTCCCCTTCATTGTTCCTTACCTCCTATTTGAAAACACAATGTCAGTTACCAAATTCCATGCCATGGTATCAGGATTGTTCCAATTGGGAAGCTCTTACGAATGGGTCATCACAAAAAAGACTGGTAGAGCTTCAGAATCTGACTTGATTGTTGCAGCCGAAAGAGAATCAAAAACTTTGACACACCCACAAATATATAGAGGAGCTTCTGATAGTGAGCTATCTGAATTGAACAAATTGAAAGAACAGCAAGAGGCTCCACCGCCGCCACCACCGAAAAAAGTTAACAAAATCTATAGAAAAGAGCTCGCTCTAGCTTTTCTACTCCTGACTGCCGCAGTAAGAAGTCTGTTATCAGCTCAAGGGGTTCATTTCTACTTCTTACTCTTTCAAGGTGCATCTTTTCTTCTTGTGGGTCTCGACCTAATAGGTGAACAAATGAGTTAATAGTCCAAGCAGAAGCATGGAAAGACATATTACTATATAAGAAAAGATAAAAGAAAAGAAAATACTGAAACCATTTTACTGTCAATCACTGCATATTCAGCAGCAAAGTTCATATTGCTCATTCAACTGAAGCGAATCAAACCGGTAAGGCAGAAGAGGACCTCAAGCTGAATAATAAGCTCTCTTTTTTCCCTCTAATTTTATTTTGAAATGCTGGCTGCCGTATAGAATTTTTCATTCTATCTCTTACTCTCTCTTTGCCTTTGTGTATCTGTTACATAGATTTTTATAATTTCTTGAAAAAAACCCCTTGAAATTTAGTGATTGTTATTATAATAGTTAGGAGCAGTAATAGTTAATATCCTTCTTTGGGATGTGCATGTTTGCTATCCATCTTGTAATCTTTCAAGAAACCAAAATCTTGAAAAGAAAAAGTGTTTGTTATTTGGTTTTTGGATTTGAACCAAATTTATACTCGAGAGGATTTGTAACAATAGCTATTTGTATATTTGTTCTCTATTAATTCAGTCATATACTTATGTCCAAATTTGTGGTCCATTTCTTTCCACTTCTCCTTTTCCTTTGTGTTTTTCTCCCTCAAATTTGTAGGGTATTTGTATGTAAAACATAGTGTCGGTGGGCAGTAAGAGTTGGAAATTTGAGGTTCTTCCCTTGATATACCCACCTTCTTTTTCAATTATTTATGATCACATGATAAGAGAGACAGAAGGAGACTCATCCTCCCAAGTCTTAATGTTTCTCATACATGTAGGGCATCATCTCAAGGTATCTTCCTACCTCTTGGGTTGCAGCAGCACATGTGTATTGAGGAAACAATGTTGGCATCATATTATTTTTCAGTACTGTATGTTTTGATTTGCTAAACGGTGAAACTTTTTATCTGCATGGTTTGGATGTCGTAGTCAGTAATATGGTTGGTGTATCTATTGGGAACCTGTAACATTTGGAAAAGCGAACGTGCTTCATGAAAAGGAAAGCAAGGGGGATAGGGATGGAGAAGAAAGATTTCAGTAACTGTGATCAACAAAAAAGTAGACTAGATGACCGCTGCCACGGTGGAACGGCCGACCGAAGAAATCGACGTAAAAATATCATTTTTTCCGACACGGCGGGAAAGTGCATAAGCCAAAATATGGCTGCATAATGTGTAATGCATCCTTTGTGGTGGTTTGCATAATGGTTAAGCATCAATTTTTGAAAATTGTGCATAAAGTAAAAGTATCACTTTTCTTAAAACATAGGGAGTACATCATTTTATTAGTTGTAATGAAAAATAAGTTGATGCATAAACTAAAATATGACTGCGTAAAGTATTATGTATCCTTTGTGGTGGTTTGCATAATAGATATACATTTAATTTTCGAAAATTATGCTTAAAATGATAAACTCCTCCGAATTTTTCGTAAAAACTCTAAATTTGATAATGTTGTTTATACTCATTGCGTAGATTTTTTTATAACCTTTCCAACGAGATAAAATTTGTAAAATTCCAAGACACGGATTTTTAGATATGTTATATTAAAGTTTGGTTGACAATTATACTCCTGAAAAAGTAGGATACATAAAGAGTTATAGTAATTGGACTAAAAGGGAGGGACAATTTGGAAATTTCCAGGGTATGACACCAAACCACCCAAATCCAATCTTTTTATGTCAAATTGGATAAAAAAATCATACTTCACATTGACACAAAGTCACCATATATAGAGTCATCCCTCGCTTCGCTCGGTCGGCCTAATAAGATAGGTTCTCTGGTTGTTTGTTTGAGAAAGAGAGAGTTTTAAAGTGAGTGAAAATTGATACGTATGTTTTTTCACCGTAGTGATACTGTCATGTAGCTAATTGCGTTTTATGGGAAAAAGAAAACATCTTGTGTGGCTCCGCTGTGGTATCTGAAACTTTTACTGGTAATAATTCTAATTTAATCTGTGGTAACTACTAAATAACAACAACTACCAGTCTTTAGTCCCAAATAAGTAGGGGCAGCCTAAAAATGTAACAATGTCAAAGTTACCAAAACGAAAGACATAGGTTTCACCTATTTTAATTTTGACATTACCGGCCACTTTTATTTATCTTTTTGAACAATTTTATTATCTTCTTCTATTTATTCGTCACCATATGAACGATCAGAAGATCAACAACTAGGGTAAAAAAAGGGTTGTCGGTTACATATATACTGACTAATAATACTGTATTATAATTCGTATATATATACTGACTGAATCTTGATTGATCCTTTAATTTTCTTGATAGCAAGCATTTTAATCATGGTGGTACATAATTAAGCATACATCGTAAGATCTAAATATGATTTAACACTAACACTAATACTATCACAACAAGGAACAAAAGAAGGTACAAACTGTTTAGCAGGGTTTTTTTTTGTTTTTGTTTTGTTTTTGTTTTGTTATATGCTAAAGATGAGATTTTTATTAACTTGAATGGAAAAAGTTGTCTAACAGTAGTTGCGACTCAATGAAATCTGGGGAATTATTTAACCACACCCCAGTGACTCTAAATTTTCTGTTTTGTTTAGCAAGGATATCAGCAGATTTATTACATTTCCTTGGGACAAACAAACATTCCCATCTATGAAAAAAAAAGTTTATCAATTGCATCTAGCAAAATAGTTTCGCTTTCCTATCCCTTGAGCAGCATTGTTGATATAACCTTCAATACTTTGCAGGTCTGTCTCTACTACTATCTATGAGATCTGCATTTCCAGGCTCCATGTAACTGCATCATAGAAAGCTAAACATTCTGCTTGCTCCGAGCTCCTTATTCCTGCATAGCACTTGGAGTAGCATCCTCTCCATGTTCCTGTAGAATCACGTAAGATTAGAGCAATTCCCGTTAGTCCTGTATTTGGGTCATAAGAAGCATCACAATTAACTTTAAGAAAGGGAGACACATGGGGTTTCCAAAGTCGTTCTATAGGCAGAGGGGTTGGCTCTAATGTATTATGGTTATACTGTTTGCTATAGAGATTCTCCAAGCACATAGAGAAGCTCAAAGCTTTTTTTGCTACTGATTGTGGTTCAATCTTCAAATTTTGAAAATTCACATCGCATCTTGTATTCCATATGGTCCATGAAACCACCATTACCATATGAAGCCAGTTGTTCGACGGGTTCTGCTGCAGACTCTGTCTCATCCAACTATCAAACATGGAACCCATGTTATTATGTACCTGTGAGATCTGCATTTCCAGGCTCCATGCAACTGCATCATAGAAAGCTAAACATTCTGCTTGCTCCGAGCTCCTTATTCCTGCATAGCACTTGGAGTAGCATCCTCTCCATGTTCCTGTAGAATCACGTAAGATTAGACCAATTCCTGTTAGTCCTGTATTTAGGTCATAAGAAGCATCACAATTAACTTTAAGAAAGGGAGACACATGGGGTTTCCAAAGTCGTTCTATAGGCAGAGGGGTTGGCTCTAATGTATTATGGTTATACTGTTTGCTATAGAGATTCTCCAAGTACATAGAGAAGCTCAAAGCTTTTTTTGCTACTGATTGCGTTTCAATCTTCAAATTTTGAAAATTCACATCGCATCTTGTATTCCATATGGTCCATGAAACCACCATTGCCATATGAAGCCAGTTGTTCGACGGGTTCTGCTGCTGACTCTGTCTCATCCAACTATCAAACATGGAACCCATGTTATTATGTACCCCAGATAACACAGAAGAGCCTCTTGGAATGAGCATCCAAACTTCCCTTGAGGGTTTGTTAATATTATTAGTTGAATCACAATGAAATAGAGCCGATGGATTTTTGCCGGTTGCTCTTGATTAAATTAGCTTTGTCCGTTGAAATTGATAATGATGAGACCTCAGCCGTTCGATCTCCATTAGGCGGTGAAGTAGGTGATATAGCCAAGGTGATAGAAGAGGTATCACTACTTTCCATCCTTCTTCAAAACTTGATGCTAGGTTTACTTGGATCGATGCTGGTGCTCTCCTTTGCAATCTACTAGTGAGATGCTTTCTTTGGGTTTTCAGATGTCAACCGGATAAGAATACGATGTAAAAAATAAAGTCAAAATATATAGAGGTAGTATTTAGGATGTTTAAAATATATTTGGGTGGTAAATAGGAAAATTAGGGATGACAATTAATCTGAATGGCAAATAGAAAAGGTGTGGGTGGATAATAGGTGAAACCAAGACATAAAAGAAGAAAAAATAGTAAAGGTGATGCTAATAGTAATCCAGATACTAATAAATCCTAGGGGCCAAAGTCCTACGTTCTAAGTTCTTCCTCCTCGATCACTGAACGAGTTCCTGACCTCTAAAAGCTATCCTAAAGAAAATCTTAACCAAAGTCCCTAGGTCATGGTTCTTTTACACGTGGTTGCTAATTTCCACGTGTTTTTGTCTGAAGTCAGCTCTTTTGACACATTTTATTTCTTTAAGTTCTTTTAATAGCTTTCTCTCACGTCAATTTTGGTCGACCTCTACCTCATTTTGTGTTTGGGATACCACCTATGATACCGGTATGCACTGGTGCTTCATGAGGTCTCCACTGGAGATGTCCTAACCATAACAACCGGTGTTGAATAAGCTTATCCTCGACCGACACCACTCTAAGTTTATCACATGTATTATCGTTTCTAATTCGGTCTTGTCTAATATGCCCACAACTCCACTGCAGCATATGCATATCTGCTATACTTATCTTCTGATGACCGTTATATAAAACTTTTCTTTTAGTATCCCAACATTCAGCACTATACAACATCGCAGGTTTGATTGTCGTCATGTAAAACTTGTCTTTGAGCTTTTGTGGGACTTTTTTGTCACAAGGATGCCGATTATTTGTCGCCATTTCGCCCATCCAGCTCAAATCCTATGGCCAACATCCTCATCAATATCGCCATCGCTTTGTAGCAGCGACCCTGAATATCGAAAAGTGTCTCTAGCATCACTGAACTCGCACCTTATATACTCAGTTTTGGTCATACTAAGTCTAAAACCTTGAATTCTAGAGTCTATCTCCACAACTCTAGTTATCTATTAACCCCTATGCTATTCTCGCCAATTAGCAGCGAAGAGCATGCACCAGGGGATTTCCCCTGGTATGTCCCTCGTAACTTCTTCCATTACTAGGAAGAAAAAAATAAGGTCTTAAAGATGACCTTTAGAGTAATCCTATCTTAATAGGAAAGTCACTAGTATCGCTGTCGCATGCTCTGACACTGATCACAACGCCATTGTACATATCCATTAGGGCAACATATTTTGTGGGACTTTCTTATTTTCAAGAACCCACTATATGACCTTTCTCGGCACTTTGTCATACGCTTTTTGTTAGAGCATTACTTGGTCGAACTCGCAAGTTTTTTTTATCTCAAGCTTGTTTTCAGTGTTAGATGTATAAAACTATATCTTGATTTCCAGTTGTTGATGGTGGTTTTTAGTTCAGGGATAAAATTGTAAAACCTTGTATTTAATGCGCCGTTGTTCTGCAAAGAAACTGAGCCATTTAAAAGTAATGAGTGCCCAAGCCTCTCAACTTACATATATGTATTGAGTAATTCAGCATATTTATATGAAATTTATCCAGAATGGTGCGTGTAGCAATAATCCCAAATATTATGTGAATTTCTGAGTATTTGTTCCATACCATGTTCCCAGTTGAACTCTTAATACTGACATGACATGACGACTAATGTTCGCTCTCAGTCGAGCGGCATGAATCTCCCGAAGTGTAAGGATTGAGATACGTGTGGAAGTACTCAATCAGAGGCACGCGAAGTTATGCTACCCTTTAATATTAAATTAGTAATTTTTGTATCAGTATGCAAAATTCACCAAAATTTGATTGGTTTTGCGGCAAACCGCAAAATTCAGTCCTTTAACCTAATTTTATCAATTTTGCAAAAATTAGGTTTTCTGCGCCCTGCGCAATATCTTGAACCCTATTGGTCGAGACTAAACCTAGGTAAGCTAGGCAATTAATCCTCCATGGACTAGTATGAGCAAAATCCTACCCAAAAATCAGAAAAACAAGAAATAAAAGAGGAGCCGCAGAAAATAGGAGCAACAACAAGAGGAGGCGTGGCCGCGCCACATGGCCGGCCAATTCGTCCTAGCAAGCACCATCCGTAGCCGAATGGCCACGCTACATTTTACCCCTGCCGGCTCCCCTTTTATTTTTCCATCGACCAATCAGGTCGCTCTAAATGCGCCACACGCACTTGGAATGTGGCCGGGCCCATGCTGCTTGCCGGCGCTCTTTCCTATCGACCAATCAGGTCGCTTTAAACCCGCCACACACATTAAATAAATCCAAACTACGCTAACACCTAGTGGCTGTCGCGTCAACATGGCCGTCATTCCAATTAGCTAATCAACCTGCCAAATCGCGCCGGTATGCTATTCCGCGGCAACAATATGCCAATGTGCCATAACAGCGCAGCGGCGTGCTATCTCACTTTTCGTTCGTGGCCAACGCCATAAAAAACTCTAACCAGGGTATTCTAATCAGAATACGACTCTTGTTTTAGTGGCATTGGTCGAATCAAAAGGAAACCCTAATGCCTAGTCGTGGCCTAAATTATGCCACTTCGGCCCCACAACATGCCACAAGCCATGTGGGACCCATAAAACCCTAAAAATGGCGCCATATTGTGGCCACCCATGGCTATCCCCGCGTCCATGGTCGTTCCCTTTTTATGGCCTCGCCATGATTCCTTTAACGTGGCCATGACAGTATTTGCCAAAATGCCACCATACCGCGGCCACGTAGCCGCACATGCTAATTAGGGTTTTGACATGCCAAACCCAAATTTGGAAGGTCGCTATGCCGACCCATGAAAAATAATGCCGCCTAAGGCATTAAGTTTGATACGGCAATTAGAGCCAATATTATCGAGTTATATTTGGACCTAGCGCCAATATGCCAAGATATAGTGGTCGCGGCTACGCCAGGCAGGCGCCATTCCGCCACTATGCCACTGGAAGGCGCCAACGAGATGTGGCCATAATCAACGACCACCCTCTTCCATAAATTACAATCCCGGTCGTCCAACTTCGCCAGCCGAATTGACCGGCCTAGATTAAATCTTAGGTGACCAACCAAAGACTAACTTAATATCGTCACATGATATTTCTTGCAGCTAACTTAGCTCACCACACGTGATCATCCGCCGCCTAGTTTGAGCGTGATTGGTCAGAATAACCAGGTCTTGCACACAAGATCCACTCAACAATGTGCTTCATATTTTCCATGAAAATACTCGAGACATCAAACATGTCACAAACTGGGGGATGCTCACTGGGGTATTGGTCTGGCAGTTTACAACGTGCGGCGTGCAACACGCCCATTATGAGAAAGTGTCAGGAAAGGGAGGACGGTTAATGAGCAGTAAGTGAGTAGTGGGTGTAAGGCTGACCAGTCTTCCCTCGTGATGGAAACATGATGGTCACCACTTTTTACACGACTCCACTTCTCCACTACTTAACTATCTCCACTTCCTACGAGATCAAGGGCTCAATCATAACTTGTATAAATAGGGTTTTCACCTATTTTGACAGGGACAAGTGTTATCAACATAGGTATCCAAAAAACACCAAGAACTGATAGCTTACATTCCGCAAGCCAGTTCCGTATTCTGATATAAGTCATAAAACAACCACACCTTCAAAATTCAATATTTTTGATCTCAACACCTTCTTCGCTTCCCTCCTTAAGATCAACCCTTCTCCTTCACTTTGTGACCAAAGCAAGACTGGAACGGCCATTTCTTGGTTTAGGCAAGGATTGTACAGATTGATCTCTCGAATCTAAAGTACTCTCGTGCAGTGCATTTGTTTAGGGTTTGAATTCGTTTCTCATCAACACACCCAAATTTACCAAAATCAGCAGAATCAGTTTTTACCCCAAAACACCAGTCTACTAAGTCAAGTCTCAGACTAGGATTAAAATATAATAGTTAAGTATCAGACATCACTGAATAACCCTCGAAGATTGAAGATTGAAGAACAAACAAATACATTTACGGGATCTTCATAACCAAAGAGGTATGCGAAGACTGATCTATCCTATTTACTCACGACATTTACCATTCTATCCTATTTACTCACGATATTTACCATTTTATCTCATGGGACTATGTCGTATGATTTTAGTAGATTCAGTATTGCAAAGAAGAAATTTCGTGTTCAAGCTTTTCTTGGTTAAACTTTCGAAAATGATTCAAGCATAAGATGTTCATGGATCCTTGGGAATCTTAGTTATGACAATTTACTTTTCACAAACCATTTTTATTTCAAGTTGATCATTTAGAAATCTCCCAAGCAATAGTGCACACTGCCTATGGATATTAAGAATGTTTCAGATAACAGATACGGTAGCGCTCGTGAAGATGCTCAAGATTGGATGCTTTTATTATTATATCATTAGAGAAGTAATATATATTTATCAGAGAGGGTTTATTTTTGGTTAATCTTTGTTTTAGAATATATAATTACGTGCTCAAATAGATGTTGTAGATCTTTTATGCTTGAGAATGTAGAATGATCTCTTAGATTTCTAAGTAGCTGGATTTTAGGGCGCTACATTACTATATGAGATTGTCTCTTCTTAAAAAAGGTGTTAGCTATCATGAGCTCATAGGCTATAGTAAAATTTAAGATTTCTTCCTCTTCTTGGTTTTTATCTTCATGCCTAAACCCTCCACACACCCTGTCAAAACCCCCACTACTTGTGCCGATGTGAAAACCTTGTCACTACGAGGCACATCTCTAACGATTTCATCCAGATCTTCCCAGAATTTCCACTTTGCTTCTTTATTCAGCCCTACTTGTGGGGCATATGCACCAATGACATTCAAAATCATATCACCCACTACGATCTTTACTAGGATGGTCATATCCTTTTGTCTCCTAATGCCTACTACTATGTCCTTGAGGTCCTTATCAGTTAAGATTCCCACCTTATTCGTTTTCCTTTCTTCTCATGTATATACCATAGCTTGAATCCCGTGTTTTCACCTCCTTCGCCTTCTTGACCGTCCATTTAGTCTTATGCACGTATAATATATTTACGCGTCTCCTAGCATTGTACCAACCACCTCTCTCAACTTTTCTGTTAGGGATCTCATGTTCCAGATACCTTGACGAATCGTACTTACCTCTGCTAGCCTCCTTGCACGAAGACCTTTTCTTATTTGTCACTATATCCAGGCAGCGATGTAGCACGCCACTAACATGGGTATGCTCCATCTCTCACTCATTTAACAACACACCCAGGTCCTAATATGGTGCGTTACTAAAGAGGCGACGACCCAACCCTTGCTCATCTAACACCACACTTGGGTTCCGATATGGCGCGTCGCTAAGAGGGTTATACCCCAATAAAAAAATCCATGAGTTTCATTTCATGAAAGAATGGCTAAATTCAATTATCGACTCGCCACACCTATCATGACCCTTCTCATTCTTTATCCTGACTTGGGACATGCTATGCAGAAAAGACTACATAATCATAGTTTAGTAACTGCTAGAGAACCCAGGTCAGAAATTTACATCATTGCTACGGGGTTACCAATTTGTATGTGGGTGTACCAATCCAATGCTATTTTGTCTTACATAGACTTTGGCACACCCTCGAGCTGTCTTGGTAACTCCTGTAGCAAATTTAAGAATTTGGATTTCTATAAACCAACATCGGGTTCAACATAGTGAGTATTAGTAATACTGACCGAAATTAGCCGATACTCAGCTGCAATTAAGAATTTCTGTCTAATTAAGGTATATTTGTAGTTCCCACATCTTATAGGATATGTATATGTTAAATATTTAAAATCACTTTCATGTATAATAGATAAATCAAATAAACTTGTTGAACTACCAAATCCGAAATTATTGTATATTGAATTTATAATGTAATAGCTAACTAAATATTTTAGTTGTCTCCACTGGTCAAAAAAATAACGGAAAAATATTTTAAAGTTTGAATTAAGCTCTTGTTCTACATTTGAATAACCAGTGCATGGTTGACTTCACTTTTTTAGACGTTATCCCCATTGTAGTTGATATTTGTAGGAACATGATGAATTATCAAAAGCCCCTTCTGGGCTATCAAGGCACTCATGCATTAGATGTTGAGAATGTTGATCAAAATTTCATTAATATTCTATGGTGAAATATAAATTTGCTGGTCTGAATCGTCAAATCTTGAATCATAATCATCATCCACTGGATACCGGGATTGTGTATCATTTTGACTAACAAAGTTAGGTAATAAAGTTAGCTTATTACGCTGTAAAAGATATATATCTTATTCTCTAACACTATGATATTGATTTTGATAGAAGAATTCCGACACTAATAAATATTTCCCATATGTATTTCCAACATGCGGAACTATATGTTGCGAATTTCTCTCAACTGAGACTTCCTAAGATAATAATACTATACTTGCTCACCATAAACCTGTCCAAATTATTTGATACAACTTCTTCTAACCCTAATAGTCGTTTCCATGGTGATTAACGCCGGCAGGGAGTAAAATCAGGATATTCTAAGGTGATAGTTAGATCAAGGTATAGGGGTTATGGATCTTAGAAAACTGATAGAAAGCACAACTGCTCTGCAGGGTAAAATAAGCTTTGTATTCTTCTTCTTGTTTTTGGGGTTAAATCCAATGTTTGTTTGATTCATGTTTAGACGCGGCTTTGTATCCTTGTTTATAACATGATTATAACATGAATTAGTTTTTTCTTAGTATCTTGAAGGTTTAATATTTGTATTGTGTCGAATCTGATTTAGATTTAAGGTTTGCATGCTTTTCTATTACCTATGTTGCTTCTTATCTTAGGTGATTTCTGTTCTTAGTTGAATATTGATCCTCTTTTGATTTGTTGTTCTAGTCCTCCTTTCATCTCCCTCTCTTTCTTTCTTATATGCTGTGAAAACTGGGGTTCTCTAAAAAATGATGTAAAAGGTTTGTTAAAAGTAGGTCTGTTAAAATGAATTTCAAAATGGTGTCTGGTCTTGTGAAGATAATGGACATCTTCTTAGGGTTTCTGGTGTTGCTTTGAAGCTTCTTATCCTTATTTTCTCTCTCTCTCTGATCTTGTTTTCCTTCTTGTTATTCCTTTGCTTTCTTGGACTCAGTGAAAATTGGGATTTTGAAAGGTGTTTTTAAAATTGAAACTCTTCAAATGGGATTTAAAATATAGGGTTTCTAGTATGTGTAGGAAATTGAAAGTTTCATATTTGTTTGGATATTTAAATACTTGAATATTTGTTAAAGTTGTCTTCCTTGTTTTATGTTGTGAGGTGGGTGTTCTTCTCAATCCTCTCCTTCATGTTTATGGTAGACTTTAGGTCTTCTCATATCTCTGAAATAGGTTGATTAGTTTATTAACCCTTCATATGTTTTAAGCTTGATGTCTCCTTCTTAGTTTTAATCTTATCTTTAGCTTACTAATTAGAGTAAGAGTTCTAACCTTTTTCTTTGTTTGAGTTCTCCTAGCCCTCTCCTTATCACATCTTGATTTGAGGTGGGTCTTGAATACATAATGAAATAATAACATGATAGATTGGTTTTTTTGTTTACAATGTCTCATGTTCTTCACTTCTTTCTTTGAATGATTTCTGGCTGGTTCTCTTTTTAGATTCCACGAAATGGGGTTATACCATTTATTTCATCCTAGTTAATCCTAATTCCCCCATCTATCATGCTTGTTTATGTATGCAACTCTTTGACCGCCTTCTTGTTAAGTGTTTAAAACTAGAAATAACCTCTGTCGTAACGGCACTGGTTAAGACAAAAACAATATTATTTGTAACATGATTCTAATTAATTGGTAGTAGTTTTATAAAATAAAAAAATAGTAAGAAAATCATGGAAAATTATCTTATCCATGTTTCTTTGAGGAATTGTCATAAGACAATTAGGAAAACAATGAATATTACACTGTTTACAGTTCTTTTGAATGCAATCAACGGGTGAATACATTTTGTTAATGTTGGAGACTTTATGCCGGCTCAGGCTACTTATGCAATGTATTAAAAGTTAAATGTAATGAGAATATAAAAGTTTGTAAGAGGTAATAACACAACCTAAAAACAACGGCAACGTAATTAATTAACATGTTTAAGATCATCATATATATACAACTATATGTAACTGGCCATGTAATGAGCTATTATTTTCCTTTATGTTATGTATGTCATGTTTTGAATACTCATGCCATATTTCGATATTCCGTGCATACTTACTGAAATGAATTGTATTGCGTATCAGTAGTCATACCACGACCATTTTTCTTATATTAAAACAACTCCTACATGATCAAAGCTTAGATAAGTTTTTTTTTTTTTTTTTTTTTTTGTTAAACTAAGATTTTCTACAAGATTTAAAAAAATAAAATAACTTACTTTTAAAATTTTAAATATTTTTTATTTTACATTTAAAGGATTTTCCCTAAACATATAGAGTTAAAAAAAACACATTGAAAAAATTAAATTAAATTGGAGTACTTAAATAAATATCAATATTGATATATTAATTTGGGACTTGTATAGGTTGAAGACCTAACATTTAGTTTCAAGTCATTTGAGTTATCAAATTATGTTAAAGTACATAAATGCCCTAATTTTGATATGTTGAGGTTAGTCGATATTTATATATTAATTTAAATATTTATTGTTAGAGCACTGCTCGGTCGAACTCGCAAGCGTTGCTATCTCAAGCTTGTTTGTCAATATTAGTGATCAAAACTATAAGTCTTGATTTCTAGTCTACTTATATTAATGTCTCGGACTAGGATAGATTGTGTAGTTGAGCATTAGATTTCACGGTGTTCATCAATTGAAGACAAAGAACTACTAAGGAGAGCTTGTGGAACTTCATCAACAAAAGGTATGTGGAGACTAAAACTCATCTATCACTTGGAAAGTTATTTCTACTCTATCTCCTCTATCGAGACAAAAGTCGTATTACTATATAGTATTCGATTATACACATTTGAGATTTCGAGCCGAGTTTAACTCGCTTACATATTTCTCGAAATATGTGTTGGTAAGCTTTCGCTTTAACCAAGTTCATCTTATATTCTTGACGAAAGTCAAAAGATGATCATGTGAAAATCGCCGAGTAACATCTTACATGGTTTGTGTGATACAATCATTTGGTGTAGACTTGGAATGTTTCGTTATGATTATTTCAATAACTTGAAAATTGCTTTGATGCTAATAGTGTGTGAAAACGGCTATTGTCATCCTCTAAGAAAGTTTCAATGATTGAAATAGAGTTTAGAATACTTAACCATCATTGGATTACGAACATAGTATGCATTCTTGCATGTATGTGATCAATGACCGGAACTATAGTATGCATACCCATATGCGTACTTGTAGTTGTGGAATTTCGGGTACCTAAGTACACATACCCGTACGCGTACTGGTAAAGGGTTTGGTCCGGAAATTTCTGTTGTGTCTGGAAGTATGCGTACCCGTTTGCATACTGGTGAAACCCAAACTCAGACCGGGTACTTAAGTATGCATACCCGTTTGCATACTTGAGTGGTTAAAGTTCTAATATTGGTTTGTTCATGAGCTAATAAATTTATATATTAAGGAATGCATTCTTTGCAAACCGTGGCTATAATGTTCATGAATTGATTCGAGTGAATCAAACCGATTTTGCTTCAATTGTGTTCTTGTATACTTCTATGAGAATATAGTAATTGAAAAACTCTTTAACTAGTTTCATTTGAGTCATTTGAACTAGTTGTGGTTAAGATGAATAAGGTTGATATGAAAGTGTTCATATAGATAACCTCGGTTAACTACTGTTGAGCCAACATAGTTTACACGTTTAGGCACGATCAAACCTAAATGAGGGTACATTTCATTTGTGTATAACAAGCTAAGTTAGATCTAACGGTTGAAAGATATTAGCTTGGGTTTAATCAGGTTTTTATCTAACGGTGAATATTTAATGTTTGTTACCAAGGTAACTAAGATTGCAAACCCTGATCTGAAAACTATATAAAGGAGAACTCTAGCAACTGGGAAACCTAATCCCCGCACCTCCTGTGTGATACTAGTTGCGACTAGAGTCTATTCTCCTTTAAACTTAGGTTTTTCACGAAACCCTGTAGGTTAACGACTTAAAGACTTCATTGGGATTGTGAAGCCAGACTCAACTATTTTCTCTATAGTTGCGTGTTCTGATCTTGCCTTATTCTATCATATTGAGTATTATCTTCTCTAAGATTCGCTCGAGATTGATTCTCCGATAGGCAAGATAAAAAGTAGTAACAAACATCTTCGTTTCATCGTTTGTGATTCCACAATATCTTGTTTCGCTACCATACGATTAATATTATTGTGAGGTGATTGATAATACTAGGATGTTCTTCGGGAATATAAGTCCGGTTTATCAATTGGTTCTTGTGCACCTTGATTTATCAAAAGACGGAATAAAAATCGTAGGTATTTCTATGGGAGATAGATTTATCTATTCCAATAGACTTTTCTGTGTGAGACAAATTTGTTTATCAAGTCTTCAACTTTTGGTCGTAGCAACTCTTGGTTGTGGGTGAGATCAGCTAAGGGAATCAAGTGCGTAGAATCCTGCTGGGGTTCAGAGACGTAAGGAGCGCAGCTGTACCTTGATCAGTGTGAGATTGATTAGGGTTCAACTACATTCCAGTCCGAAGTTCATTGGTAGAAGGCTAGTGTCTATAGCGGCTTAATACAGTGTGGTGTTCAAAGGCTGACTAGGTCCCGGGGTTATTCTGCATTTGAAGTTTTCCTCGTTAACAAAATTCTGGTGTCTGTGTTATTTCTTTTCCGTATTATATTTTGGTATATAATAGAAATATCACAGGTTGTGCGTTAAGATCAATCAATTAGATAATCCAACTTTGGTTGTTGATATAAATTGATTGACACTTGAACATTGGTCTTTGGTACCGTTCAAGTTGTTTCACATAATAATCAGGCTCGCGGATTTCTATTTGTTTGATTTGCTGATTACATTATGAAACAGAGATATAAACTCTTTGATATACTTTTCTCTAGATTGAGTCTGACTGTCTAGTTGATTCTCTTGAAAGTATATTGGAGTTTGTCTATTCAGATTGCCGAACGAAAATATTGGGTATGGTTGTATGACCCCCGCTTTTTCATTTATATATAGATGTTTTGGGGTAAAAACTGATTCTGTTGTTTTTGGTAAATTTGGGTGTGTTGATGAGAAAAGAATTCAAACCCTAAACAAATGTACTACACATGAGTACTTTTAAGTTCGAGAGATCAATCTGTAAGACTCTGGCCTAAACCAAAAAATGGTCGTTCCAGATTCAATTCGGTCACAAATTGAAGGAGAAGGGTTGATCTTAGGGAGGGAAGCGAAGAAGGTGTTGAGATCAGAATATTGAATTATGAAGGTATGAATGTTTTATGACTTGTATGAGAATGTAGAACTGGCTTGCAGAATGTAAGCTATCAGTTCACGGTGTTTTCTGGATACTTGTGTTGATAACACTTGTATATTTTGTCGAAATAGGTTGAAATCCTATTTATACATGTCATGTTCGAGCACCCCCTGATCTCTTAGGAAGTGGAGGTGATTAAGCAGTAGAGAAGTGGGGTTGTGTAAAAAGTGGTGATCACCACGTTTCCATTACGAGGGAAAACTGGTAACACTTTCACCCACTACTCTTATTGCTGTTAACCGTCTGTTCTTTCCTAACACGTTCTCGTAATGGGCGCGCTGCACGCCGCACGCTGTAAACCGCCAGATAAATACCCCAGTGAGCATCCCCCAGTTTGTGACATGTTTGATGTCTCGAGTAAGTGGGTCAAGTCGTGAGACTCGCCGCTAAAAGCAACACATAGTGCTTTTAGGTCAAATAATAAATTATTTGTGAAATTAATATTTATAAAACATCGCTTATAATCGATGTATATAAAGCATCGCTTTTAAACAAGCAGCTGAAAATAATCGATGTGCAGGAAGCATCGTTGTTTTAGAGCTCGTTCAAATTAGTCGCGAATTGAACGTCTTAAAAAAGTAGCATGACCGGCCACCTTTGGGCGATCGTTTGAGAACCCTATGGGTGAACTACCACTTGGTCGATCGTTCCCTGTGGAGGAGGGATGGCCGGTGATCATAGCGTTACCCCGTTGGACATCTGAAAATAAATCTAAACCATCCGACTAGGCTAGCGAAGTTGGATAGACGAGATGATTTGCGGCAGTTGCCTACTGCCGTTGATTTAAATTAGGGTTTAGAAGCCGTGTGGCCAACCCTATTTTGGCTGATCGATAGAAAGCGCTGGGCGCTAGTTTGAGCAGGTCGATCGGCCATGTGCAAAGGTGGGTTGCCAGTGATCACGTCGATATCTTCAGGTCCGCCTAAAATTGAATCTAAGCCACTCGATTTGGCCGGAAAAGATGGATGGTTGTGATCAATTTGTGACAGAAGCGCACTGTCGCAACGCGACTTTAGGGTTTCCGAAACAGCGCGTTCACCCTACTATGAGCGATCGGTTTGATGCGCTCTTGGATTTCCATGGGAAGGTCGATCAACTAGGATGTAGTTGGGTCACCGGTGAATACACCAACACCTCTTGGATCGTTCGAAGGAAGATCTAAACCGTCCAACTAGGCTAGCTAAGTTGGGCGGATGTTATGAATTTGAGACCATTATGGTCGGTCTTAGCTCGTTTGAGCTCCCTTTTCAACAGCGCGATCACCCATGTTCTTGCTAACATTCAAGGGCGTTGCGCGTGAACTAGAATGAATCCGATCGGCTGGGGTGCTAGTGGGCCCGCTGGTGGACGTCATGGAGATTGCCTAGTTCGATCGAGAAGAGGCTAAGCTTGTTAAATCGACTGGCCAAGTCGTGTGGCCGTGATTCATTTTTTATGACTGACATGGACAGTCTAGGTTTTCTTAAGGAATTTAAACGCTTCGATCGTGCCAGCTTTTAATTAAAAAGCGCATTGATAATAAAATCTCATTATCAGAGAGTGGTGTAGCCTATGTGAGTGTTTTCATGCAGGTCTCAATACTGACACTTCGGGAGATTCATGCTACTCCGCTTCGAGTGAACATTAATCGTCATGTCATGCCAATATTGAGAGTTCGGTTGGGAACATAACATAGGAAAATACTAGGCAGGCCATGCATTAGTGAATAATGCAGTAGGTTAAAATTTACAAAATATCTGGGATTGTTGCTTCATGCACCATTCTGGATAAATTTCATAAATATGTTGAATTGCTCAATACATATGTAAGTAAAGAGGTCTGAACACTCATTACTTTTGAACGGCTCAGTCTCTTTTCAGAATGACGACGCATTAAATACAGGGTTTTACGATTTTAGCCCTGAACTAAAAACCACCATAAACATTAAGTCCCCTTCTTAGCACGTAACAGTAACATTGTTGCGGGGTAAGTACTAGATGGTGACAGTCAAGAGATAAATGACCAAGTCAAAGTGAATAAACGTTACCGGGGAAGTGGTAGCTTTCTCAAAACAGTAACTCAGGATGCCAGACCACGATTGTACCTATCAGGTATGCTGATTACGGTCCATCCACACTGGCGAGTATGTTCTGTTAGGATTTAGAGTCTAACAGTCTTCTCCCATCTTTAACTAGGGTTTCAACAAGAAGCACGACTTGGTTGGAGTTGAATCCTTGTCTATCGGATAAGTCCTGTTGAGATTGTTCAGCGTCCGCCTCTTCTTAGGGTTCTGCAGCGTATATACATATGCAGGTGAAATTAGACTATCCTTCTCGATTTGGAATAAAACTCTCTTGCTGACCCCTATCCTTTTCATCATGTTAGAAAGAAGTGGGTCATCTTCTTCGGCTCAGTCAGATCTTTCTACCAAACGCAGGCGGCTTGTATCAAGAGTATGACTTTAAATATTTCCTGATTTTGAAGTGGCAATTCTTCCTTTTCTTTTGACGTCTAGTCATCGTTTTTTTAGAGTGGACGAATCCTTGAGCCTCGTGACAATTCCCCTGTCCGGATCCTCCGAGTCAAGAAGATCATACCGATATACTTTTTCACTGGTGAAAAGGTATTCATCTTCCATGGCTCGTAAGTAATAATAATAATATTTTTTTTGTAGAGGTACTAGGTTGGAACATGTGTGACAGTAATTGACGATGATGATCTGACCACTCCTCTTCCTTTAAGTTCAAACACGCCTACTGGTGCAGACCTGGAAGACGCTGACTTGGGTATCTTCTCCTATGAGTACCCCAATGCAGGTTTGCCATTTGATATTCACATGAGGTGTTTATCTTCTAGTTACCGGACTATTGGTGAATTCCTGGTACAGAAGGAGTTTGTGTCCTTGTACACGAAAATATGGAAGAAGTACGACCATATCGCTACCAGGAATGTAGTGCGACATTGCTCGTTGGCTTTGGTCACTACGGTGAACTATCTTCTGCCCATGGTTACGGAGATGGAAAGTACATCCATCCGTGATGTTGCTGAATCAACTATTGAAAAGTGGGAGAACATGGTATATACCTGTGAATCCATGGAGTTCAACGTGAGCTGGTTGCGGCAGCGCATTGATATTATCAAAGTTGATCGAGCTGGTATTATCGCCAATGTCGTTCCTGTTGCGAAAGCTATCTTGGAAGAGGAAAATGCATTGGCTGCGGAATCTGAGAAGGTGGAAAAGGAGATCCAAAACTTGAAGAGTAGGGATGAAAGGTATCAGGATAGGCTGAAAATGATGCTTTCAAGGAACTACAACTTGTTGGATGGCCTTTTTTAAGCCATACTCATGTTTTATTGCTTTGAATAAGTAGGCATGAGAACGATTGATCGTTCTCCTTTTGTTTTAGGTCTTGAACATTTTTTTTGGAAAATGAATTGCATTAGGTTTTGGTAAACGAATGGAGTTTACATTAATAGGCTTTAACTAATGAAGAACTCGATAACTCAGATATGAGAAGAACGAAAAATGCATGATTGCCGTGTCGTGAGACAGCGAGGGGTGGAATAATGGTCAGGAGTAGTATGCCTTGAGCCACTTTCCATTAATGACTGCTTCCAATTTACCTCCATCCTCTTTGACAATCTTGTAGTAGCCACTGTTATAATCCTTGGTGATCACGTAGGGACCTTCCCATTTTGGAGAAAACTTTGGTGCGGACATGTCTTGCTGAATGTGCTTAGCAGTTTTTAACACCAGATCTCCCATTTTAAAAACTCGTGGTTTTACAGCTTTATCATATACTCTGGAGATCATATTTCTGTACGCTTGAGCATGTTCTTCCGCTTTAACTCTCCTGGAGTTCAGAGTATATAACTCCGCAATTCTGGAACTCGATGCTTCGGCCTCATTCCATTGGACTCCACTTGCTGCTGCAATCCTAGCTGATGGGATTTTAATCTTTGCTGGGAGAACTGCGTCTGCGCCATAGACAAGCGAATAAGGAGAAACGCCAGTAGAGCTCCTAGGCGCCGCCCGATATTCCCATAGCGCCATTGGCAGTTGTTCGTGCCACGTACTGGGATTATCGTGCATTGTTCGACTAAGAATTCGAATCATAGTTTTGTTTGTGCTTTCAGATTGCCCATTCCCCTGAGGGTAATAAGGAGTAGAGAAGACTTGCTTAATTCCGTATTCCTCGAGCAATTCTTGTACTTGCTTGTTAGCAAAGGGAGTACCGTTATCAGTAATGACGTGTTTAGGAACATCAGAACGACAAATGATGTATTCCTTAATAAATGCTGTGATTGTCGCTCCAGTGGTTCCCTGAAGAGGAATAGCTTCAACCCATTTGGTAAAGTATTCCGTCGCGGTTATGATATACTCATGCTGTTTTGATGATGGTGGATTGATTTTCCCAACAATATCAAGTCCCCAGCTGTAGAAAGGCCATGGACTACTTACTAAATGAAGCGGGGTGCAAGGCACGTGGATGAGATTCCCGTGTGTCTGACATTCATGGAATTTCTGAACAAACGTTGCTGCATCATCCTCCATAGTTGGCCAGTAATAATTTTTGTGTACTTGGAGGAACAACTTCTTCTTTCCTTTGTGTTCGCCTTCATGCGTCTCTCTTAACATAGTCGGGATTTCATATTTTTCCAAACATCGTAGAAGATTGCCTCAAATTTTTTTGCGGTATAGGATTCCTTCATGGAATACGAATCTTTTGGCCTTTTGCTTCATCTTGGCTGCATCCTTCTTGTTGGCAGGTAGCACATCGTCATGAAGATAGTTGATGTATGGTTCTCGCCAGTCCCCAGCATAGCCAACGTTAAAGACTTATAATTGATGTGGTTGTTCTTGACAACTGGAGGAAGAACCTTGGAGTGATCGAGATTGGGTCTCCATATCCGGCCAGTAGTAGCCCAGGCGTTGAAGACGTCGGTAAAGAGTCACCACTAGTGTTTGTCCACATATCTCGCCGTGAATACGATTAAGTTGTAGTTGTGCTTCTTCGTCTCCGAGACATCTTGACAGGGATCCATCTAGGTTTCGGTGGTATAGCACTTCGTGGAGCATGAAGAAGTTTTGTAGGATTTTGAGACTAACTTTTCCCTGGGAAAGCGAACTATTAAGCTCTTGAATAATCGGAGTTCTCCAATCGCCAGTTTCAGTATCTTTGGACTGTAAAAGCCACGTTGACGCCACGGTCCGCCTTCTCACTGTCAATGTTTCTTCCAGACCTTCGAATTACAGTTTTTAGGCTAATATAGCTAAGCAATCGGCGTGTTTGTTGTTATTGTGACATATATGAGTTATAGTTGCATCAGCAAAGTAGTTTAATAGCTTTTGCTCCTTAGATCTATAGGGGGTAGTGTTACCTCTTTGAGTGAGTATACTCCATTCATCTGGTTGACCAGTAGTTTAGAGTCGCCTCTTACTTCTAGATGTGTAGCTCTTGCTTGTTTGGCTTGGAACAATGCTATGAGGAAAGCTTCGTATTCTGCTGAATTGTTGGTGCATTGAAAGTCCAGCTTGAAAGAATGTGAAAAAACTTCACCAGTTGGAGACACTAGAACTACACCTGCTCCTCCGGTATTACTGCTAGGGGTATAGGATCCATCAAAATACAGTAGCCACGTTTCCTCTTTGACAAAAGAGATTTCTGGGAACTCTCCAGGAAGATCTTCATGCAGTGCAGTAGTACCTTCTCCTGTGAATGCTGCTAATAGATCTGCCACTGCTTGTCCTTTAATAGCCCGCGGGGGAGTGCACGTTATATCGAGCTCTGACATTTGGAGTAACCATTTAGCCAGCCTGCCTATCAAGGACGGTTTTGAGAGCAAGAACTTGACAGGATCAACTTTAGCTATTAGCACTACTTTGTTTGATAGCAAATAGTGTCTGAATTTCTGAATGGCCTGAATTAGGGCTAGACACGCTTTTTCTTCCTTAGGATACCTGAGTTCGGCATCTTTTAAAGTACGACTGAAGTAGTATATAAGGTGTTCAACTCCTTTATCATCTTCCTGGGAAAGGAGGGCTCCAACAGCATCATTGCTGGAAGCTGTGTAGAGACACAACGGTCTCCCTTGTATGGGAGATTTCATGATGGCCGGTGACGACAATATTTGCTGAATTTTCCGAAAGGCTTCTTTTTGCTACGTTGCCTAAATAAAGCTCGCTCCCTTTTTCAGCAAGGGGGTGAACGAAGCGATAAGCTGGGCTAATCCAAGTATAAAACGCCGAATGTAGTTTACCTTTCCCATGAAGCTCTGGAGTTCTTTCAAAGTTTGCGGAGGGGGCATCGTGAGGATGGATTGAGTTTTGGCCGGATCTACCTTGATTCCTTTAGCAGTTACTTGAAATCCCAGAAATTTGCCAGAAGAGACCCCAAAAGCACATTTCAAAGGGTTCATCTTCAGCTTGTATTCGCGGCACCTTTCGAATACTTGACGCAACACGTCTGTGTGGGCTGCTCGAGTTTTTGATTTGACTACTATGTAATCTACATAATCTTCAACTTGCTTGTGCATCATGTCATGGAAGATCGCGGTCATGGCGCGTTGATAGGTAGAATCAACATTTTTTAAACCAAAGGGCATCACAGTATAATACAATTTTCTGAGAGGGTTTCGAAAAGATGTCTTACTTGCGTCATGCTCATACATATTTATATGGTTGTAGCCGCTGTATCCATCCATGAAGGAGAACATGCCATGTCCGTTGGTAGCGTCTACTAGCATGTCGATGTTAGGAAGGGGAAAATCGTCTTTGGGGAAGCATTTGTTCAGATCTCTGAAATCAACGCAGCACCTAATTTGACCGTTCTTCTTTTTTACGGGAACCACGTTGGATAACCATGTAGGATGGTGAATGGGCTTGATGAAACCTACGGACAGTAGCTTCTGAATCTCAATCTTGATTTGTTCCTCCACATCGTGTCTGAACTGCCTTGGAGATTGTTTGACTGGCTTTGATCCAGGTATTATATATAGATGATGAGTGACCAGTTTTTCGTCTAAACCGGGCATTTCCTCATATGTCCATGCGAATATGTCTTGATACTCCTTAAGAAGATTCACAAGTTTTGTGCGTTCGTCTGCACATAGAGCCGAACTGATTGAGATAGGCCTTGGAGAGTCTTCATCCTCGACGTTGATGATTTCAAGTTCATCAGTCGTGGAGTCGATGCTATCCTGCAACTACTGCGGAGCATCCGGCACTTCTTCTTGCAGCTTGGCGTTATTTTTGCATTCCATTGGGCGGAGAGACTGAGCAACAGTCTCCCCTATTAATTGCTAACAACGACGCCGATATACAGTTTTCCCTTTTTGGTCACGACTTGCAACAAAAGTCCGTTCCCTCTTGGTATAAGGACGAGCTAAGACTTTGCTTGATGAAGAAGGATTAGCGTGTCCTGTCAGCAGAGGCGCGCCGTGATACTTGGTCTCTCTGTTCAGCGATGCAAGCCGGTCTTCCTCTTCAATCGACGCCCATGTGGGGAGTGGAGTGCAGCAAACCTTGTTTGATGAATCTCGTGGATTTTCCTTTGGCTCGAACAGTTCCACGCTACAAATTGGTGCATAAGGAGACAATGACGCAGGAATGCGAATGACTTCTTCATTCAGCACAGTTTTCAGTCATTGGTGATACATTGAGGGGATGATCTTATTATCATGAAGCCATGGCCTTTCCAGTATCATGTGATAGTCCGGCTCCCTTTCTATTACTTCGAATTTTACTTTCGATTAGACAGGTCCTACTGATAGATTAAGACTAACGTACCCGTACGTGCTGGTTTGGTTTCCTTCGAAATATGTCATCATGGTAAGCTGCCGCACAACTTTGTTTGGTCGAACCTTGGCTGTCCTGAGAGTTTTAAGAGTAATAACATTCGAGGATGCTCCTGTATCGATGAAAGCCCTTTTGAATTCTGAATCCTTGATGCGCGTAGTAACATGTATGGCTCTATTATGACCCTCTTCTGCCATCATGTCGTCTTCTGTAAATATAACATTATTCACGGATATCTCTGATGTTTTTGAGGCTTCTGGATGCGAAGGAGCCAAACGCGTATCTAGAGATATCTGGTTAATTGCAGCAAATGTCTCTGCTCGTTGATCCTTCGAGAGGTGTAGAAGTTCGCATAAACTTTCTACTAGAGAAGCCGCTTCTTGGTCCACCGGCTTCTGATTGGTAGTGAAACTGTTGACTTGAGGACAATCATCCGTCGAGAGATTTGGACGTTCCACCACTTCTGTTCCTAAAATCCTTGTCACGTGTATCAGGCAGGTGAACAGGTTGTCAATTGATCCCTTCAGCCGGTCCACATTTCTTGAATTTTTTTTGTTTCCACGCCAGTTCAGCCAGAGTTGGGATTTCCCCATCGATTGAATCAACAGAGACAAAGGGGGTAGTAAAATACGAAAGTTCATTGTAACCAGAATTGCTCGAAGGAATGTGAGGAAAATTACCATTTGAGGGGTTCTGGCTGGGATTTGATGTGGTTAAATTAGCCCTAAGGCCAACCATCTTTGCGAAAGCTTGAGATTGCAACCGAGAGATTAATCACCCACTATGGTCGCTAGTTGTTTTGGGGTAAAAATTGATTCCTCTGTTTTTGGTAAATTTGGGTGTGTTGATGAGAAACGAATTCAAACCCTAAACAAATGTACTGCACAGGAGTACTTTTAAGTTCGAGAGATCAATCTGTAAGACTCTGGCCTAAACCAAAAAATGGTCGTTCCAGATTCGATTTGGTCACAAAGTGAAGGAGAAGGGTTGATCTTAGGGAGGGAAGCGAAGGAGGTGTTGAGATCAGAATGTTGAATTATGAAGGTGTGGCTGTTTTATGACTTGTATCAGAATGTAGAACTGGCTTGCAGAATGTAAGCTATCAGTTCACGGTGTTTTCTGGATACTTGAGTTGATAACACTTGTATATTTTGTCAAAATAGGTTGAAATCCTATTTATACAAGTCATGTTCAAGCACCCCCTGATCTCTTAGGAAGTGGAGGTGATTTAGCAGTGGAGAAGTGGGGTGTGTAAAAAGTGGTGATCACCATGTTTCCATTACGAGGGAAAACTGGTAACACTTTCACCCACTACTCTCATTGCTGTTAACCGTCCGTTCTTTCCTAACACGTTCTCATAATGGGCGCGCTGTACGCCGCACGCTGTAAACCGCCAGATAAATACCCCAGTGAGCATCCCCCAGTTTGTGACATGTTTGATGTCTCGAGTAAGTGGGTCAAGTCGTGAGACTCGCCGCTAAAAGCAACACATATTGCTTTTTAACACTCATTAATTTTGAACGGCTCAGTCTCTTTGCAGAATGACGGCGCATTAAATACATGGTTTAACGATTTTAGCCCTAAACTAAAAACCACCATCAACAATAGAATACAATGGAAAACTCAAATAATGAGATAATTAAAGCTAATGAGCTTTATTTGTGTTTCTTTTTTCATATTCAGTTTTATTTATGATCTAATTATGAGGGAATCCAATCAATGCAAATTCATAATGGAAAGAGGTTTGAAAACGCGGGGGTATAATAAACACACCTAACTATTTCGTTCGGTAATCTGTATGGACTAAACTCCAATATAATTATGAGAGCACCAAGTAACCGAGTCTCAATCAGGAAATATATTAAAGAGCTTTATCTCTTTCTCAAAACAATCAGTAAATCAAACAAATAGATATCTGTGAACCTGATTGTTATGAGAATAACTCGGATGGTACCAAAGACCAATGTCCAAGTGTCAATCAAGTCCTATCCAACAAACAAGGTCGGATTTATTAACTATGATTGAACAACGCACAACCTGTGATATTTTAATTTTATAAAAAAAAACAATGCGGAAAAAAAATAACACAGACACCAGAAATTTTGTTAACGAGGAAACCGCAAATGCAGAAAAATCCTAAGACCTAGTCCAGACTTGAACACCACACTGTATTAAGCCTCTACAGACTCTAGCCTACTATAAGTTAACTTCGGACTGGAATGTAGTTGAGCCCTTCCTTATGTCTCTTGAATCTCGCAAGACTCTGCGCACTTGATTCCCCTAGCTGACGTCCTTTACATCCTAGAAGTTGCTACGTCCCAAAGTCGAAGACTTATAAACAAATATTTCTCCCACAGATAAAGATAAAGATAAAGGTGAATAGGAAACTCAACTAATAATCCGGTCTTATACTCCCAAAGAGCAGCCTAGAAATATTAGTCACCTCAGAATAACCTAACTGATTAACAAAAGAAGTTATTGCGGAATCACAAGAGTCTAAGACGAAGAAACTGTTGTGATTACTTTTTATATCTTACATATCAGAGATAAATCTCGAGAAAATCTTAGAAAAGATTAAACTCAATACGATAGAAAAAGTAAGATCAGGATATGCAACTACAGAGAAAATAGTTGGACCTGGCTTCACGAATCCCAAGCAAAGTCTTTAAGTCGTTAAACCTAGTAATGGTTTTCAGAAGAACTGGAAACGTAGTTTAATGGAGAATCGACTCTAGTTTACAACTAGGACACACGAGAGTGTCAGGATTAGGTTTCCCAGATGCTAGAGTTCCTCCTTATATAGTCTTTCAAATCAGGGTTACTTACAATCAAAGCTAAGATAGCTTAGTAACAAAGCAACTAATATCCACTGTTAGATGAACTCCTGATTTAAGATTCAAGCTAAGTTTGCTTAGAAAATAAGCAATCAATCTCCACCATTAGATGGTATTAGCTTGATACACACAAATAGAATATACCTATATTTAGATATGGGTGAATCGTACCTAAACGTGTATAACAAGTTGGCTCAATAACAGCTAACCAAAGTTAGCCATATGAACACTTTTAGCTTAAGCATATTCATCTAACACTTCTAGATCAAATATGATAATCAATCAATCATGATAGATAATCAAATGAATCTAAATGTGTTTCAAGAGAGTTGTTCAAATGTTCACTATCTCATAGAAATATCCATGAACAATTTTAAACATGTTTGGTTTGGTTTGTAAGTGTACAAAGTACTATACAAGAACCAATTCATGAACATAATGTCACGGTTTTCAAAGCAAGTTCGAATACCTTAATACATTAAAGTTACAGGGACTTTAGTTCGCAAACAGAGCTCGCAAACGAACATGAGTTCATGAGTATAGACAAAAGTTACCATACGAGTATGTGAACAAGTTGTAATACTTACCGAGTTTAGAACTTAACCACTGAGTTCGCAAATTGAGTACGCGAACCACAGTTCCGGACCTTGCATAGTCTTTCCGTTCGCAAACACTATTCGCAAACTACAGTTCTGGACCTATCACAGATAAACTCGTTCGCAAGAAAGAGTTCCGAACCTGAAATAATACTTCACATACTGGGTACGCATACTGTGTATATCCATACATTGGTAGTAGTTCTAAAACTCTCATTCAATCAATTTGAAACATCATTAGAAGACAACAATGGTAATCTTACACATACCACTAGCTTCAAGTAATTTTTAAATGATTAATTGATTAATACGAAACTTCCCAGTTAACATCAAATGATTGTCTCACACAAATCATGTAAGATGTTCAAGGTAATTTTCACATGATCATCTTGACTTAATATTTATTTTCTAACAAATTAATTGTTTACAACTAAACTTGTCAAGTAGATGATGAAGCTTTCTAAGCTTTAAACTTGTATATCGAGAAATATATAAACGAGATAAATTCGACTGGAAATTTCAAATGTGTATAACACAAAGTCTATATATATATACGACTTAGTCTCATTAGTAGATAAAATTGAATAGACTTCTGAGTGATAGATAAGTTTTAGTCTCCACATACCTTTTGTCGATGAAGTTCCTCTAAGGTCTTCAGTAGATCTTCTTCTTCAATTGGTGAACGCCGTGAAGTCTAATGCTCAATTACACACTTCTATCCTAATCCGAGACATAGCTATAAGTAGAATAGAATCAAGTATATAGTTTTGATCAACTAAACTTGACAAACAAGCTTGAGATAGCAACATTTGCGAGTTCGACCGAGCAGTGCTCTAACAATCTCCCTCTTTGTCAATTTTAGTGACAAAACTATCAATACATAAACTTTGTAGCTTCTGATCCATCATGCTTGATTTCCTTGGCTCTTTAACATCCTTTAATTCTTCGTTACTTCAAGTTCTCCATCGATTCTGAATGTGTTCAACTCAGCATCATTGTTGTTGAAGATCCGTAGAAATAACAATAAGAAAACAAATGTTCTCAATCATTGTTATTCAGTGTCATAGTATTATTATATAAATCAAAGTCCAATTGCATCACAACTTTTAAATAATACTACGGTGATATGTATCACTCCCCCTTAGTCAATACTTCCATCTTTTGCACAGTAGGTAAAACCTATAGAATGGAATCTACTCCCCCTTACATAATGATCCGTAAACCATATGTATGTAGTGTGAATTACTAAATAATTCTCCCCCTTTTTGTCAATATAAATTGGCAAAGGTACGAAAACTATGGGATCGTAATGAATTCTCAAAAGATAATTCATGACTAAACAAGGAGATGACATGCATCTTTAGACGATTTCACATAGTCGAAACTTAGTGTATTCATCAAGGAGTTTATTAAGATACAAGTTAACCCCTTCAAATTCCACAATCGCTCTCCCCACAAAGATATGGAAATTAAGCACAAGTTCATTTAAGAACCCTCCCCCATTTGATGTCATTCCCAAGAGAACAAGATGAGCGAACTTACTTTTACAAGAAAAGAAGGATTTCTTTGGACATTAACAAATCACATGGATTTGTATCCAGTAATCCTCGAGCAAATCAATCACAAGAAGATCTTTTTTATTAATTTAGT
Organism: Papaver atlanticum; assembly: GCA_023531105.1. Lineage (NCBI taxonomy): Eukaryota > Viridiplantae > Streptophyta > Magnoliopsida > Ranunculales > Papaveraceae > Papaver > Papaver atlanticum. The sequence goes on along the minus strand of JAJJMB010014788.1, from coordinate 1,926,958 downwards.
CGGAAATCACTCAACATAAGAAAACTTACGGAGTAAATACAGTACTTTCACATAATAGTAGATCAGGGAAAGATCAATACTGTGGAATTTCTCAAAAAGTTCATTCTATCTTTTATCAATATATGCATAAAGACATAATAGACTTAACTTTTAAGCATATATAAAACCAATACGATTCAATACTGCAAGTTCATTTTCCAAAAACTTAGAATTTAAATAAATAAATCTAAAAACATGGAAGATGAAAAATGTTGGAAATAACTTGTGTAATCACAAAATATGCTATACCAAACCATAGTTATCCTTCTCGAACACAAGAATAAATTCTCTCAAGAAGTTTCCTAGACATTAAGATTTTTGAAAAATTCTATATCGTCCCCGAACACCTTATCGTCAACAGACATTGGAACATAAGGTTCATGAAGAAAGGAGTCAATTCCAACATACCTTCTTGACTGTTTTCGAACCAGGGCCATTTGAATCTCCGGAGATCTTAGAACAATATATTTTATTTCCTGAATCTCCATCCTGGTTTGTTTTAACTCTTCAAGAACAACATAAAACTTTTGAAGATTTGAGTTGTTAGCTCTTGGTTTCTTCATATTCTTCCTTTTTCTCTTCAAAGTTGTATTAGAGGAATGTGATTTCTCTTTTTCCTTCATGATTGGCGAATTGACAATCATACTGACATCTTTTCCATCAGAAGAAATAGTACTTGGAGTCTACATAATTTTGAAATATGGGTTTGTGAAAACACAAATAAAACAGCTCTACAAGCAACCTTTTGATGAAAAGAATTTCAAAGAAAGAATAAATGTTTCTTAAAATCATATCTAGCTGGTAGAGATCTAAGAATTTTCATCATAATATCATTTTCAGGAATAGTTTTACCCAATGCAAATTATGCATTAACAATTTCAGACACTTTGTGATTAAACTAATCAAATGAATTTTCATCAGCTATACGAAGGTTTTCCCAATCAGAATTTAGGTTTTGAAGCCTAGCTTATTTTTTAGAGGTATTCCTTTTAAATACGGTTCCTAAGATATTCCAAGCATCTTTAGACTTAGTGCACGTAGTCACATGGTTCTGAAGATCTGGGGTAATGGCATAGATAATGGCATTTAATCCGTCAGAATTTTGCTTTGCAGCACTAATCTCGACTTCATTATATCTACCAATATCCTTTGCAACAGTTATACCGTCCACTGTAACTGTTGGAGGATCATAGCCATTTACAACACGAACCCATGATTGAAAATCACGCGCTTGTAAGGCACACATAGCAATTTTCCACCATAAGTAATTCGATCCATTGAAGATCGGCGGTATATTTATAGAGATAACACTTCTGTTCGTAAAGTCATATTGCTATAAACACAGACTTATGAGGTCTTAGCGTGTTTGCTTGCTCTGATACCAATTGAAAATGTGGGGGTACAACAACCCACCCAACTATTTCGTTCGACAATCTGTATGGACTAAACTCCAATATAATTCTGAGAGCACCAAGTTACTGAGTCTCAATTAGGAAATATATTAAAGAGCTTTATCTCTTTCTCAACACAATCAGTAAATCAAACAGATAGAAATCCGTGAACCTGATTGTTATGAGAACAACTCGGATGGTACCAATGTCCGAGTGTCAATCAAGTCCTATCCAACTGTTAATACCCAAAAATTGCTCCTAGGTAAAATAATGTACTGTCGAAGTACTTTCTTTAGGTTCGAAAATCAAAATCGTACAAAACAAGCCTAAACCAAGAAGTTGGCCATTCACGTTTTGCTTCGGTTACAAAGAGAGAAGATGGGTTGATCTTAGGGGAGGGAAAGCAAATAAAGTTGAGGAAATCAGTGGTGATTGAATTGGGTGTGAAGTTATTGAACTATGGAAGAAGAAGAAGAGCTTGAGAATGATAAGCTTGTGCTGTCTTCTGAATAGACAAAGTAGTCTATTTATAGTTGTAAGAAACACCCACTGTTTCCTCGTAAGTAGTGGAGCTTGTGGAGAGATGGAGATAGTGGGATAATGGTATGGTTACGCCCATTATGTTAGGGAAGTTTCTGGAAACCGTAAACCATCATTCCATTACTTAGCCACTTCCTTTAACCGCTCTCAACCGTTTCCACTACTTGTAACTTCCTTATCATAGGGTGTTGCCACGCTCACGTTGCTGTAAACCACCATACCAATACCCATAAATAATTCCCCCATGTAACATGTTTTGATTTATCATAGGAATTAGTAAAATCATGGACTGTCTCTTATCTTGTCCAAGTTGTCATGATGTACTTAACTGAATAATAGCCTAAGCTAGCCAGACTTTGTCGAAGTGGCATAACTTGAAGAGACAACTCAGCTGTAAGGTTATGTGTAACTAATACGAAGTTTCGCCATAAGATGGCATTGTAAACATCCATCCATAATAATACACAAAAGTTCCATACTGCACCTGGTTTATAGATTAGCCGATTCGTGGCGTGATGCACGACCTAGCTGATAGCTAGCCGAGTTATGGCGCGGGGCATGACCTAGTTGATAGCTAGATGAGTCGTGACATGAGGCACGACCTAGCTGATAGCTAGCCAACTCATGGCGCGCGGCACGACCTAGCTAATAGCTAGCCGAGTCGGCATGGGCATCGGTGCTAGGAGGTTTAGCTATGTTAGTTCGTGGCTGTGGCCACTTTGGTGGGACGGATCATGACCATGGACACAGCTTGGCCGGGAAACTAGGTGATCGTGACTATGGGCATAACAGGCCGAGAAGCTAGGTAATCGTGGCCATGAGCATAGTATGCCGAGAAATAAGAGGGCCATGACCAGATAGGCTAGGATAGGCCGGCTAGCAAGGAAACCGTGGCTTGTTAGGGGATTGGATAACTATCAAGGAGGCCATGGTTGAGAGGTAAGGTGGCCAGCTAGGTTGGTAGCCATGGGACAGTCCGAACCGAGTGACAGGGAGGCCGTAGCTGAGAGATAAGGAGGTCGTGGCCTGACTAGCTAGTTGGCTAGCTAGGAATCTAGGCTAGGCCAGACTAGGAAGCTAGGAGGCCATAGCCATATGGATAGTCTAGGCCGAGACATGGCTAGGACGGAAGGCAAGGTGGCCGTGGCCATGGATAGGCTAGGCCTGAAGACAAGGAGGCCGTGGCCATATGGCTAGGCTAAGCCAAGACATGGCTAGGCCGGAAGGCAAGGTGGCAGCGGCCTGGCTTGCTAAGAGATAAGGATACCATGGCCAGGCTAATGGATAAGATACTTGTGTCCAATGGCCATGCTAAGGGGAAAAGAGGCCGTGGCTAAGACAAGGTGACCATGGCCGGTTTGGCTAGACTAGGAGGCCGTGGCTAGTTATGGAATTGGTGGCCACGACCTTAGATAGTTGGCTAGATAGAGATAGGGATGCCGTGGCCAGAGACATGGCCTGGCTAAGAGATAAGGAAGTCGTGGCCTGTCTAGCTAGTTGGCTAGCTAGGGAGTTAATGGCCACGGCCTAGTTATGGAGCGCGGCCATGTTGGCGCTAGCACTTCGTTTATAGCATATAAAACATATTCAAGGAATTCATCCGTGGAAGTTCTGCGAATCGAAGTAATGTTCAATATGATTTCGTACTAAATAGTATGCTTCTAATAGTACTTTTATTCAGAATGGCGTAGTAGCTCATTCTGAATATTTATACTGATCAATGCATGACAATTCATATGGTCGTGCATAAAATAATGAGAGTTTAGCCAAGTGAAGCTCTAAAATCTTGCAGGCATATTGAAGGCCAGTGTGGCCATTAGCAGGATATGCATTCTCAATTCTCTTGCGGAATATGATGTAGAAGTACGAATCTATAATTCTGATGCCAGTTCAGGATAGAATATCGAGAGTTTAGCTGGGTGAAGCCTTAGTACATATATAATCATAGATATGTCTCTGATATAGGTTCAGAGGCGATTTTTACCAATTTTTCCCTTGTCAAAAAACCACCATCAACATTAAGTCCCCGGCTTAGCACGGAACTGTAATGTTTCTTGGTAAGCACTAGATGGTGACAATGACGCTAAATAAATTTCGAAATTTAAGACTCAGTTGAAGAGTAGTTACTTAGCTTTATCTCCTCCAGGAAATGTCCTTTGCGCATACTTGGGATTTAGGATTAGACTCTTTTCGGAACAAGTAATAGACTCCGGTGCTCAAGATTTGATTGTATAATAGCATGCACTAGCGATAACATCATCAAGGCAGTAATAGGCATGTGATGGGCATCTATGGATGAACCCTAAAGTCATAGTCCGTTATAGCTGGAAATAGCGGAAGCCATCATGAGGAGTTAATGACAGACTGAAGCTCTGGATAAGGATGGCAGTGGACTCCAATATTTTCTTTTGAGTTAGATTTGAGTACGTCAACTATTGAAGTGTAGAAGATCCATCGGCTTTCTCTCGTATCAACCACGAATACTGTAACACCCCGTGTTTTTAGCATGACGCATGCTGAAAGATGCGTCATGGCCTGAGATGAAGCTTCATTCAAAGCTTACGTTGCATAGGAAAATAAACATTGGCCCTTGGAAAATGCGTTGGCAGTGTACAGCCATCACGGATGAACATCGAGTTGGTAGTGAACAGCCATCACGGCTGGACATCGAGTTGGCAAGTGAACATCCATCATGGCTGGACATCGGGTTGGCAGTGTACAACCATCACGGCTGGACATCGGGTTGGAAGTGAACAACCATCACGGCTGGACATCGAGTTTGCAAGTGTACATCCATCACGGATGGACATCGGGTTGGAAGATTACAGCCATCACGGATGGACAACGGGTTGGCAGTGAAGAGCCATCTCGGCTGGACATCGAGTTGGCAAGTGTAAAGCCATAAGACTATACATCGGGTTGGAAGTGTACAGCCATCACGGATGGACATCGAGTTTTCAAGTGTACATCAATCAACGATGCACATCGGGTTGGCAAGAGTACAGCCATCACGGATGGACATCGGGTTGGTAGATTACACCCATCACAGATGGACTTCGGGTTGGCAGTGTACATCCATAACGGCTGGACATCGGGTTGGCAGATTACATCCATCACGGCTGGACATTGGGTTGGCAAGTGGACAACCATCATGGCCGGACATTGGAACTGGCCTATGAGCCAGAACTGAATGTACAACCATCTTGGCCGGTTATTCAAGAAATATGTGGCAACGACCATGAATAGTAAAAGTGGGAGTTGATGAATGATTTTTGCTCCCCCAATTTGAGTTGTAAAAATGTCAAGTTAACATATATAGGGAGTTGTACTTGGTTGAAGGTGCATATGCCGACTATGCACCAAGTAAGCTTCATAGCTTATCCAGAAGAGTATGAATGATGCCTAAACTCATTTATAGCTGGGTAACCTCACCAATCGAGAATTTTAAGCATAGGCATTACTATGCCATGCCATAGACTCGATGATGCATATTCCTAATGCATTTTGATGAAACGGCCTACACGGACTAGGCCATTACCAGTATTGCTTGGCCACAGCCTCGTAAACGAGTTGGCTTAAGCTACCGTCCCTTCGTGGATGAACTACGATCTGTGCTTATTCCCTTTAGAGTAGGGAAGGGTACGTAGGAATCCGCAATGAGTTGTAGCATTGCCGGTCCAGCACTTTGTCGCTCATATCATCTATTTGAGAGATGATTGCGGCACATTGGCCTCTCATATCATCTGGCTCGGTAGCTCGACACAGGAGATGATTGTGGCCAAACTTGATGAGACAAGTTTCATTCCATTCCTTGGATGCTCATACTTCCTATCAAGGCGTTCAACTTAGGCATGTTATAGCCTATCTGGAGACTAAATAAAAAACCGAGTGTCGTAATTTAGCTTAAGACGGGTCTTAATTGATTGGAATCGGCCCAACGATCAAGACGTGACGTCACGGTCTTTGAATTTTTGCCAAATTCCATCGTTTAGGGCCTCAAAAGGCCGTTTCATTACCGTTTTAGGAAAGTTTTTGTGTTCTTAATAAACCCTTTGCGTTACAAGGGTAAGTAGGAACGGTGTGAAAGCTAACTTAGCTGCATCATACTCCCCGAGCATGCTTGCAAGGGAAAATTGACGTACGTTTTCCTAGATTTAAGTCCCGAACTGTAGCTTCATCATGGCGCATCGGGGGAGTTATGGCATGCGCTCCCAGGCGCTCCAGGACTGTGCGGAGTGGACTCGTCAACGAGCATTCATCCTTCAAAAAGGAAATAAAGTTGGAGAGTAGGCCAACTTTTGCGCGGAAATGGTTTGTAACTGTTAAGCCAGTTACTTTGCGAATCGAGTTAAGCTTGTTTAAGTGCTGTGAGTTTGCCTGGCCGAAGTGGCACCCCACTTACGAGTGGATATCCGGAAGACCGTCTGGGACGGTGGGTAGACAATGGGACTGATCATCCCCACACGTTGGAAACTGGTCAATGGTGTGCGTTGTTAGGCCCGGCTAGCATCCAACATACGAGTGGCAACCTGGATGACCGTCTAGGACGGTGGGCAACTGGATCCTGTTCCACACAGTATAACAAATTGTTGGCACCAATTTTGTGATCTTTAGGGACTCCTGAGTGTGTAGTATGGGATGCACACTTAGGCTACCATGTTGAGCTATTCGTTTTTTAACTGGCCAATTGTGATTCTCGGTGACGTTGTGGACTCATTTTTGATTCCTAAATATGCGGTATGGGACATTTGCTCAGAAGGTCCTAATTGATGCTCCATGACAAACTGAAGAAACCCGTGATTTATGAGCATCTGGTATGAGACTTTTTCTCAGGAATCCAACCCGAAGAGTTTGTCCACAATAGTTTTATTATGAATTTTGGGGACGAAATTCTTTAAAGGGGTGAATAATGTAACACCCTGTGTTTTTAAAATGGCTCATGCTGAAAGATGCGTCATGGCCTGAGATGAAGCTTCATCCAAAGCTTCCGTTGCGTAGGAAAAAGAACATTGACCCTTGGCAAATGTTTTGGCAGTGTATAACTATCACGGCTGGACATCGGGTTGGCAGTGTACAGCCATCACGGCTGGACATCGGGTTGGCAGTGAACAACCATCACGGCTGGACATCGGGTTGGCATGTGTACATCCATCACAGATGGACATCGGGTTGGCAGATTACAACAATCACGGATGGACAACGGGTTGACAGTGTATAGCCATCACGGCTGGACGTCGGGTTAGCAGTGAACAGCCATCACGGCTGGACATCGAGTTGGCAGATTACAGCCATCACGGCTGGACATCGGGTTGGCAAGTGGACAACCATCATGGCCGTACATTGTAACTGGCCTATGAGCCAGAACTTAATGTACAACTATCTTGGACGGTTATTCAAGAAATATGTGGCAACGGACAAGAATAGTAAAAGTTGGAGTTTATGAATGATTTTTGCTCCCCCAATTTGAGTTGTAAAAATTTCAAGTTAACATATATAGGGAGGGGTACTTGGTTGAAGGTGCATATGCCAACTATGCACCAAGTAAGCTTCATAGCTTAGCCGGAAGAGTATGAATGATGCCTAAGCTCATTTATAGCTGCGTAGCCTCACCAATCGAGCATTTTAAGCATGAGAATTACTATGCCATCCCATAGACTCGATGATGCATATTCCTTATGCATTTTGACAAAATGGGCAACACATACTAGGCCATTACCAGTATTACTTAGCCATGGCCTCGCAAACGAGTTGGCTTAAGCTACTGTCCCTTCGTGGATTAACTACGGTTTGTGCTTGATCCCTTTTGATTAGAAGGGTACGTAGGCAGCCGCAATGAGTTGCAGCATTGCCGGTCCAGCACTTTGTCGCTCATATAATCTAATTGTGAGATGATTGTGACATTTTGGCCTCTCATATAATCTGGCTCGGTAGCTCGATGCAAGAGATGATTGTGGCCAAACTTAATGAAGCAATTTGCATTCCATTCCTTTGATGCTCATACTTCCTATCAATGCGTTCGACTTAGGCATGTTATAGCATGTCTGGAGGCTAAATAAAAAACCGAGTGTCGTAATTTAGCTCAAGACGGCTCTAAATTGATTGGAAACGGCCCAACGATAATGACATGATCTATGCATCACGGTCTTGGAATTTTAGCCAAATTCCATCGTTTAGGGCCTCAAAAGGCCGTTTCTTTACCGTTTTAGGAAAGTTTTTGTGTTCTTAATAAACCCTTTGCAGAACAAGGGTAAGTTGGAACGGTGTGAAATCTAACTTAGTTGCATCATTCTTCTCGAGCATGCTTGCAATGGAAAATGGACGTAAGTTTTCCTAGATTTAAGGCCCAAACTGTAGTTCCATCATGGCGCATCGGGGGAGTTATGGCCTGCACGCCCAGGCGCTTCAGGCGTAAATTTTCCGGTCCGTCACAATTGGTATGAGAGAAAGTTCCGAGATAACTCTAAGGACTTTGCGTAGTTGACTCGTCAATGAGTATTTTTCCTTCAAAAAGGAAATAAAGTTGGAGAGTAGGCCAACTTTTGCAAGGAAACGGTTTGTAACTGCTAAGCCAGTTACTTTGCGAATCGAGTTGAGCTTGTTTTAGTGTTGTGAGTTTGCCTTGCCTAAGTTGCACCCCACTTACGAGTGGATATCCGGAAGACCGTCTGGGACGGTGGGTAAAGAATGGGACTGATCATCCCCACACGTTTGAAACTGGCCAATGGTGTGCGTTTTAATGCCCGGCTAACATCCCACTTATGAGTGGCAACCTGGATGACCGTCAGGGATGGTGGGCAACTGGATCCTGTTAGACACAGTACTACAAATTGTTGGCACAAACTTTGTGAACTTTAGGGTCTCCTGAGTATGTAGTATGGGATGCACACTTAGGCTACCTTGTTCAGATATCCATTTGGCAACTAGCCAATTGTGATTCTCGATGACGTTGTGGACTCAATTTGGATTCTTTAGTATGCAGTATGGGACATTTGCTCAGAAGGTCATAGTTGATGCTCCATGACAAACTGAAGAAACCCATGATTTCTGAGCATCTGGTATGCTGATTTTGCTTAGGAATCCAAAGCGAAGAGTTTGTCCACAATAGTTTTGTTTTGAATTTCGGGGACGAAATTCTTTAAAGGGGTGAATAATGTAACACCCCGTGTTTTTAGCATGGCGCATGCTGAAAGATGAGTCATGCCCTTAGATGAAGCTTCATCCAAAGCTTTCGTTGCGTACGAAAAGGAACATTCGCCCTTTGCCAATGCGTTGGCAGTGTACAACCATCACGGCTGGACATCGGGTGGGTATTGTACAACCATCACGGCTGGACATCGGGTTGGGAAGTGTAGCCATCACGTCTGGACATCGGGTTGGCAGTGTACAGCCATCACGACTGGACATCGGGTTGGCAGTGAACATCCATCACGGCTGGACATCGAGTTGGCAAGTGTACAGCCATCACGGATGGACATCGGGTTGGAAGATTACAACCATTATGGCTAGACATCGGGTTGGCAGTGTACATCCATCACGACTGGACATCGGATTTGAAGTGTACATCCATCACGGCTGGACATCGGGTTGGCAGTGAACAGCCATCACGGCTGGACATCGAGTTTGCAAGTGTACAGCCATCACGGATGCACATCGGGTTGGCAGATTACAACCATCACGGCTGGATATCAGGTTGGCAGTGTACAGCCATCACGGCTGGACATCGGGTTAGCAGTGAATAGCCATCACGGCTGGACATCGAGTTGGAAGATTACAGCCATCACGGCTGGAAATCGGGTTTGCAAGTGGACAGCCATCATGGCCGGACATTGGAACTGGCCTATGAGCCAGAACTGAATGTAAATCCATCTTGGCCGGTTATTCAGGAAATATGTGGCAACGTCCATGGATAGTAAAAGTGGGAGTTGATGAATGATTTTTGCTACCCCAATTTGAGTTGTAAAAATGTCAAGTTGACATATATAGGGAGGGGTACATGGTTGAAGGTGAATATGCCGAATATGCAACAAGTAAGCTTCATAGCTTAGCCGGAGAGTATGAAGGATGCCTAAGCTCATTTATAGCTGCGGAGCCTCACCAATCGAGCATGTTAAGCATGAGCATTACTATGCCATGCCACATATTCGATGATGCATATTCCTAATGCATTTTAAGGAAACAGCCTACACGGACTAGGCCATTACCAGTACTGCTTGGCCATGTCCTCGCAAACGAGTTGGCTTAAGCAACTGTCCCTTCGTGGATGAACTACGGTCTATGCTTGATCCCTTTAGAGTAGGGAAGGGTATGTAGGCAGCCGCAATGAGTTGCAGCATATCCGGTCCAGCACTTTGTCGCTCATATCATCTAATTGTGAGATGATTGCGACATTTTGGCCTCTCATATCATTTGGCTCAGTAGCTCGATGCAAGAGATGATTGTGGCCAAACTTGATGAGGCAAGTTGCATTCCATTCCTTGGATGCTCATGCTTCCTATCAAGGCGTTCGACTTAGGCATGTTATAGCCTATCTGGAGGCTAAAAAAAAAACCGAGTGTCGTAATTTTGCTCAAGACAGATCTAAATTGATTAGAAACGGCCCATCGATCAAGACATGATCTGTGTATCACGGTCTTGGAATTTTAGCCAAATTCCATCGTTTAGTGCCTCAAAAGGTCGTTTCTTTGCCGTTTTAGGAAAGTTTTTGTGTTCTTAATAAATTCTTTTTTTAACAAGGGTAAGGTTGAACGGTGTGAAAGCTAACTTAGTTGCATCATGCTACCCGAGCATGCTTGCAAGGTAAAATGGATGTACGTTTTCCTAGATTGAAGGCCCGAACTATAGCTTCATCATGACGCATCGGGGGAGTTATGGCCTGCGCTCCCATGCGTTCCAGGCGTAAATTTTAATGTCCGTCACAGTTGGTATCAAAGCAAGTTCCAAGATAACTTTATGGGCTGTGCGGACTGGACTCATCAACGAGTATTCTTCCTTCAAAAAGGAAATAAAGTTGGATAGTAGGCCAACTTTTGCGCGGAAACGGTTTGTAACTACTAAGCAAGTTACTTTGCGAATCGAGTTGAGCTTGTTTAAGTGTTGTGAGTTTTCCTGGCCTAAGTGGCACCCCACTTACGTGTGGATATCCGGAAGACCGTCTGGGACGGTGGGTAGACAATGGGACTGATCATCCCCACAAGTTGGAAACTGGCCAATGGTGTGCGTTGTCAGGCCCGGCTGGCTTCCCATTTACGAGTGGCAACCTGGATGACCATCTGGGATGGCGGGCAACTGGATCCTGTTCCACACACTACTACAAATTGTTGGCACCAACTTTGTGAACTTTAGGGACTCCTGAGTATGTAGTATGAGATGCACACTTAGGCTACCTTGTTGAGATATCCGTTTGGCAACTGGCCAATTGTGATTCTCGGTGACGTTGTGGTCTAATTTTTTAATACAAAGTATGCGGTATGGGACGTTTACTCAGAAGTTGCTAATTGATGCTCAATGAAAAACTAAAGAAACCCGTGATTTCTGAGTATCTGGTATGAGACTTTTTCCCAGGAATCCAAACCGAAGAGTTTGTCCGCAATAGTTTTTTTTTGAATTTCGGGGACGAAATTCTTTAAAGGGGTGAATAATGTAACATCCTGTGTTTTGTGCATGGCGCATGCTGAAAGATGCAACATGGCTTGAGATGAAGTTTCATCCAAAGTTGTTGTTGCGTAGGAAAAAGAAAATTGGCCCTTGGCCAATGTGTTGGCAATGTACAGCCATCACGGCTGGACATCGGGTTGGCAGTGAACAACCATCACGGCTGGACATCGAGTTGTCAAGTGTACAACCATCACGTCTGTACATTGGGTTGGCTGTATACAACCATCACGGTTGGACATCGAGTTGGCAGTGAACAGCCATCACGGCTGGACATCGAGTTGGCAAGTGTACAACCATCACGGATGGACATCGGGTTAGCAGATTACTGCCATCACGGCTTGACATCGGGTTGGCAGTGTACAGCTATCACGGCTTGACATCGAGTTTGAAGTGAACATCTATCACTGCTGGAAATCGAGTTGGCAAGTGTACAACCATTATGGATGGACATCGGGTTGGCAGATTACAGCCATCACGGCTTGACATTGGGTTGGCAGTGTACAACCATCACGGCTGGACATCGGATTGGAAGTGAACATCCATAAAGGCTGGACATCGAGTTGGAAGATTACAGCCATCACGGCTAGACATCGGGTTGGCAAGTGGACAACCATCATGATCGGACATTGGAACTGGCCTATGAGCCAGAACTGAATGTACAACCATTTTGTCCGGTTATTCAGTTAATATGTGGCAACTTCCATGAATAGTAAAAGTGGGAGTTGATGAATGATTTTTTCTACCCAAATTTGAGTTGTAAAAATGTCAAGTTGACATATATAGGGAGGGTACATGGTTGAAGGTGCATATGCCGACTATGCACCAAGTAAGCTTCATAGCTTAGCATGAAGAGTATGAATGATGCCTAAGCTCATTTATAGATGCGTAGCCTCACCAATTCAGCATATTAAGCATGGGCATTACTATGCCATGCCACAGACTCGTTGATGTATATTCCTTATGCATTTAAACGAAACGGCCTACACGGAATAGGCCATTACCAGTATTGCTTGGCCATGGCCTCGCAAACGAGTTGGCTTAAGATACTGTCCCTTCGTTGATAAACTACGGTATGTGCTTGATCCCTTTAGAGTAGGGAAGGGTACATAGAAACCCGCATTGAGTTGCAGCATTGCCGGTCCAGCACTTTGTCGCTCATATCATATAATTGTGAGTTTATTTGGACATATTTTCCTCTCATATCATCTAGATCGGTAGCTCGATGCAAGAGATGATTGTGGCCAAACTTGATGAAGCAAGTTGCATTCCATTCCTTGGATGCTCATACTTCCTATCAAGGTGTTCGACTTAGGCATGTTATAGGCTATCTGGAGGCTAAAAAAAATCGAGTGTCGTAATTTAGCTGAGGACGGGTCTAAATTGATTGGAAACGGCCCAACGATAAAGACGTGATCTGTGTATCACGCTCTTTGAATTTTAGCCAAATTCCATCGTTTTGTGCCTAAAAAGGTCGTTTCTATGCCATTTTAGGAAAGTTTTTGTGTTCTTAATAAACCCTTAACTGAACAAGGGTAAGTTTGAACGGTGTGAAATATAACTTAGTTGCATCATGCTTCCCGAGCATGCTTGCAAGGGAAAATGGACGTACTTTTGCCTAGATTTAAGGCCCGAACTGTAGCTTCATCATGGCGCATCGGGGGAGTTATGGTTTGCGCGCCCAGGCGCTCCAAGTGTAAATTTTAAGGTCCGTCAAAGTTGGTATCATAGAAAGTTCCGAGATAACTCTAGGGACTGTGCGGAGTGGACTCGTCAACGAGTCTTCTTCCTTAAAAAAGGAAATAAAGTTGGAGAGTAGGCCAACTTTTGCAAGGAAACGGTTTGTAACTGCTAAGCAAGTTACTTTGCGAATCGAGTTGAGCTTGTTTTAGTGTTATGAGTTTTCCTTGCCTAAGTGGCACCCCACTTACGAGTGGATATCCGGAAGACCGTCTGGGACGGTGGGTAAACAATGGGACTGATCATCCCCACACATTGGAAACTAGCTAATGGTGTGCATTGTCAGGCCCGGCTAGCATCCCACTTACGAGTGGCAACCTGGATGACCGTCTGGGATGGTGGGCAACTGGATTCTGTTCCACACATTATTAAAAATTGTTTGCATAAACTTTGTGAACTTTAGGGACTCCTGAGTGTGTAGTATGGGATGCACACTTAGCCTACCTTGTTGAGATATCCTTTTGGCAATTGGCCAATTGTGATTATCAGTGACGTTGTGGACTCATTTTGGATTCCTAAGTATGCGGTATGGGACGTTTGCTCAGAAGGTCTTAATTATGCTCCATGACAAACAGAAGAAACCCGTGATTTCTGAGCATCTGGTAGGGGACTTTTGCTCAGGAATCCAAACCGAAGAGTTTGTCCACAATAGTTTTGTTTTGAATTTCGGGGACGAAATTCTTTAAAGGGGTGAAATATGTAACACCCTGTGTTTTTCGCATGGAGCATGCTGAAAGATGCGTCATGGCCTAAGATGAAGCTTCATCCAAAGCTTCTTTTGTTTAGGAAAAGGAACATTGTCCCTTGGCCAATGTGTTGGCAGTGTACAACCATTACGGATGGACATCGGGTTGGCAGTGAACAGCCATCACGGCTTGACATCGAGTTAGCAAGTGTACAACCATCACGGGTGGACTTCGGGTTGGCAGTATACATCCATCATGGCTGGACATCGGGTTGGCAGTGAACAGCAATCACGGTTTGACATCGAGTTGGTAAGTGTACAACCATCATGGATGGACATCAGGTTGGCAGATTACAGCCATCACGGCTGGACATTGGGTTGGCAGTTTACAGCCATCACGGATGGACATCGGGTTGGCAGTGGGTAGATAATGGGACTTATCATCCCCA
>JAJJMB010014788.1:1886202-1911850 GCA_023531105.1 Papaver atlanticum | reverse complement strand
GGGTTGGTAGTGAACAGCCATCACGGCTGGATATCGAATTGGAAGATTACAGCCATCACGGCTGGACATCGGGTTGGAAAGTGGAAATCCATCATGGCCGGACATTGGAACTGGCCTATGAGCCAAAACTGAATGTACAACCATCTTGGCCGGTTATTCAGGAAATATGTGGCAACTGCCATGAATAGTAAAAGTGGGAGTTGATGAATGATTTTTTCTCCCCCAATTTGAGTTGTAAAAATGTCAAGTTAACATATATAGGGAGGGGTACTTGGTTGAAGGTGCATATGCGGACTATTCACCAAGTAAGCTTCATAGCTTAGCCGGAAGAGTATGACTGATGCCTAAGCTTATTTATAGCTGCGAAGCCTCACCAATCGAGCATGTTAAGCATGGGCATTACTATGCCATGCCACAAACTCGATGATGCATATTCATTAAGCATTTTTATGAAACGACCTACACGGACTAGGCCATTCCCAGTATTGATTGGCCACGGCCTCGCAAACGAGTTTCCTTAAGCTACTGTCCCTTCGTGGATGAACTACGGTCTGTGCTTGATCCCTTTATAGTAGGGAAGGTTACGTAGGAAGCCGCAATAAGTTGCAACATTTCAGGTCCAACACTTTGTCGCTCATAGCATCTAATTATGAGATGATTGCGACATTTTGGCCTTTTATATCATATAGCTCGATATCTGGATGCAAGAGATGATTGTGGCCAAGCTAGATGTTGCAAGTTTCATTCCATTCCTTAGATGCTGATACTTCCTATCAAGGCGTTCGACTTAGGCATGTTATAGCCTATCTGGAGACTAAAAAAAAACCGAGTGTCGTAATTTAGCTCAAGATAGGTCTAAATTGATTGGAAACGGCCCAACGATAAAGACGTTATATTTTAATCACGATCTTGGAATTTTAGCAAAATTTCATCGTTTAGTGCCTCAAAAGGCCGTTTATTTGCCGTTTTAAGAAAAAAAATTTTTCTTAATAAACACTTTGCTGAACAAGGGTAAGTTTGAACGCTGTGAAAGCTAACTTTGATGCATCATGCTCCCCGAGCATTCTTGCAAGGGAAAACGAACGTACGTTTGCCTAGATTTAAGGCCCGAACTGTAGCTTCATCATGGAGCATCGGGGGAGTTATGGCCTGCGCGCCCAGGCGCTCCAGGCGTAAATTTTCCGGTCCGTCACATTTGGTATCAGAGCAAGTTCCGAGATAACTCCAGGTACTATGAGGAGTGGACTCGTCAACGAGTATTCTTCCTTCAAAAAGGAAATACAGTTGGAGAGTAGGCTAACTTTTGCGTGGAATCGGTTTGTAACTGCTAAGCCAGTTACTTTACGAATCGAGTTGAGCTTGTTTAAGTTCTATGAGTTTGCCTGGCCTAAGTGGCACCCCACTTACGAGTGGATATCCGGAAGACCGTTTGGAACGGTGGGTATACAATGGGACTTATCATCCCCACACGTTGGAAACTGGCCAATTGTGTGCATTGTCAGGCCCGACTAGCATCCCACGTATGAGTGGAAACCTGGATGACCGTCTGGGACAGTTGGAGACTGGATCCTGTTTCACACAGTACTACAAATTGTTGGCACCAACTTTGTGAATTTTAGGGACTCCTGAGTGTGTAGTATGGGATGCACACTTAGGCTACCTTGTTGAGATATCCGTTTGGCTACTGGCCAATTGTGATTCTCGGTGACGTTGTGGACTCTTTTTTGATACCTAAGTATGCGGTATGGGACATTTGCTCAGAAGATCCTAATTGATGCTCCATGAAAAATAGAAGAAACCCGTGATTTCGTAGCATCTGGTATGGGACTTTTGCTCAGGAATCCAAACCGAAGAGTTTGTCCATAATAGTTTTGTTTTGAATTTTGGGGACTAAATTATATAACAGGGTGAATAATGTAACACCCCGTGTTTTTAGCATGGAGCATGCTGAAAGATGCGTCATGGCCTGAGATGAAGCTTCATACAAAGCTTCTATTACGTAAGAAATGGAACATTGGTCCTTGGCCAATGCGTTGGAAGTGTACAACCATCACGGATGGACATCGGGTTGGAAGTGAACAGCCATCACGGCTTGACATCGATTTTGAAAGTGTACAGCCATCACGGCTGGACATCGGATTGGCAGTGTACAGCCATCACGGATGGACATCGAGTTGGAAGGTGTACAGCCATCGCGGCTGGATATCGGGCGGGCAGTGAATATCCATCATGGCTGGACATCGAGTTGGCAAGTGTACAGCCATCACGGATGGACATCGGGTTGGCAGATTACAGCCATCACGGCTGGACATTGGGTCGGCAGTGTACAGCTGTAACACCCGCACTTTTAACTTGGTGCATGCTAAAAGATGCGCTATGGCTTGAGATGAAGCTTCATCCAAAGCTTCTTTTGCATAGTAAGATGCATTTTTCCAAGGGACATATTTGGTGCTAAGGAAGGCACATCGCGTAAGCATATTGGACAAGGGCCAATGTTGCATCATCATGATGCATTAGGCCAGTTGGGTAGGTGGCCTTGAGCTTGCACAACGACATTGCGCATTATGAAGGCTATTGGCCTAGAGCCAATATCGCACAATCATTGTGCATCAGGCAAGAGAGGGCTGGCCGGACGAATGTTGCGCAATCATTATGCGTCATCATTGTACGCAATCATTGCGTGCAATCATAGTAAGCAATCATTGCATATGAAAGCAATCATTGCATAAGAAAGCAATCCTTGCATATGAAGGCAATCATTGCGTATGTAAGCAATCACTGCGGATGAATAGTAAAGCAGGCATGTTAATTTGGTCCCTAATTCTAACTTGTAGGAATTCCATTAAGACATATATATGGAGGGGTAGTTGGTTGAAGGTGCATATGCGGACTATGTGCCAAGTAAGCTTCATAGCTTAGCCGGAAGAGTATAAATGATGCCTAAGTCTCATTTATATAGCTGCGTAGCCTTGCAAAGAGGGCGTTTAATCTTAGGCATCATTATGCCATTCCGTGGACCCGATGATGCATAATTATTGTGCATCTTGACAGAACGGCCTATACGGACCATGCCATTACCATTATTGCTTAGCCACGACCTTAAAAACGAGTTGGTTTAAATTATTGTCCCTTCATCGATGAACTACGGTCTGTGCTTGATCCCTTTAGAGTAGGGAAGGGTACGTAGGCAACCGCAGTGAGTTGCAGCATTGCCGGTCCAGCATGTTGGCCCTTCATATCATCTAATCTTGGTAGATCGATGTAAGAGATGATTGCGGCCAGACTTGATGAGGAAAGTTGGATGCCATCCAGTTGATGCTCATACTTCCTATAAAGCCTTTCGACTTAGGCATGTACCAATGGCGCATTTGGCATGGCCTCAAAAGTAAACTACATCGATATGCAAGTTAGCGTTGCTTGCATAAGCCATAGGGATGTACGACATGATCCTGATTGATGCACCCTTGGCACGAACAAGACAAGTGCATGCTCAGCAATGCCGAAGCTTAGTGCAGAGGAATTACGACGGTTGCTCAGCTAGATAGGAAATTCAGTGATGAATTCCCTACGTTGAGGCGATGAATGTAAGGTGCATCGGCCATAGCCTTCAAGGCTTTAAACCCTTTGCAGAACAAGAGTAAATTGGAATGGTGTGTAAGTTAAGTTAGCTGCATCATGCTCCACGAGCATGCTTGCAAGGGCAAATGGACGTGCGTTTGCCTAGATTTGAAGCATGGATCGTAGCTTCATCATGGCGCATCGGGGAAGTTATGGCCTGCGCGCCCTGGTGCGCCAGGCGTAATTTTCCGGTCCGTCACAGTTGGTATCAGAGCAAGTTCCGAGATAACACTAGGGACTTTGTGTAATGGACTCATTAGCGAGTATTTCCTCGAAGGAAATTCTAAGTTGGTTGGTAGGCCAACTTATGCGCAAGTTGGTAGGGTAGGACAACATTTGTGCGACAAGGATAGACTTTGCTCAGTACTGTGCAACTACTTGGCCTAATTTAGGCACTTGACCACCGGAGACTGTCTGGGACAGTTGGCTGGTATCCATCCTACTGTGGCATTTGGGTTGATCACCCCTCACCCGTCCGGGACGGAGTGTGATGTCACTACTAATGTTTGACAAAAACCTGCAGACATGCCGACTGGGGCGGTAAGTTAGTATTTCGGGGGAGTAAACTGTTAGGGACGGTGAAAGACCGGTGAATCCAACTACTCTGGCACCGGGCCACACAGTACTTCAGAAAGAATGGCTTGTCACGTTAGATTTTGTCAAAAATCTTGACAAACGGCCCTATGAGCTTTGCGGATTCTTGAGTGTTTGGTATGGGACAAGTACTTAAGGAATCTGAACCCTAGTTTGGTTGAATTTCGGGGAAGAAATTCTTTAAAGGGTGTAATAATGTAACACCCACACTTTTAGCATGGCACATGCTAAAAGATGCGCCATGGATCGAGATGAAGCTTCATCCAAAGCTTCATTTGCATAGTAAGATGCATTTGTCCAGGGGCCATATTTGGTGCTAAGGAAGGCACATCGCGTAAGCATATTGGCCAAGGGCCAATGTTGCATCATCATGATGCATTAGGCCAGTTGGGTAGGTGGCTTTGAGCTCGCACAACGTAATCATTGCGCATTATGAAGGCTATTAGACTAGAGCCAATATCGCACAATCATTGTGCATCAGGCCAGAGAGGGATGGACGGACGAATGTTACGCAATCATTATGCATAATTATTATACGCAATCATTGTGTGCAATCATAGTAAGCAATCATTGCGTATGAAAGCAATCCTTGCATATGATAGCAATCATTGCGTATGTAAGCAATCATTGCGGATGAATAGTGAAGCAGGCATGTCAATTTGGTCCCTAATTCTAACTTGTAGAAATTCCATTAAGACATATATATGGAGGGGTAGTTGGTTGAATGTGCATATGTGGACTATGTGCCAAGTAAGCTTCCCGCCAATAACTGTGCTAACTAGCCTGTTCTCTTCCAAATCACGCCAATCATCCAACACCTGTTCTATTGCCGTTAGGAACTGTCTCCCACGCTTATAAACTCCTTTATCACCGTTCTACTTCATCACGCGTCATTGGCATGCTTGTGAAGCTCGTAACCAACTTGTAACCGTCACTTGAGCCGTATTGCACCACTGTTGTGCTTTACTGAATTTTGTCTCGCTCCAATGCTCAGCCCTCTTGGCCCTACATCCTTATCACTCTAAGCTAATACACGGACAATCCTTATGCTTCAATTGTCGAGGCCGACTCCTTAAGCTCACTCTAGTTGCTCATGCGTCACATATGCTTCACCTCGCCAATTAGCTTGACAATAGCAATGCCACTCTTGCATTACTAGCTTGTTTGCACTGTACAAGCTTTGGATAGCCTTGAACTAATTCCATAGACCAACTCTTGGTCTATTCTACCTTCTTGCATCATCCTTGAGTTTGGGCCAACTCAATTCCACGGATATGCCTTAATGCCAACATCGCATGTTGCATATGTCACTTTGGCCTCGTCTTGACTTTCCCTCAATGAAGCTTCATTGTGTCGGACAATAAGCTTCATTACTTAGACTAATGTATGTACAGTATAGCGCTACCTTTGCGCTTCACTGGCCCTGCAGGGTGCCACTATATTAGTGCTTGACGGTCTATACAGTATAGCGCCATTATGGTTTTGCAATGCGCTATTATGGCTTTGCATTAGGCCGCTATGGATGCATACTGACTTGGTATGCAACTCTGTGACACACAATCATTATTGTCACTTGCAGGACTGGTCATAGATCTCCCCTACCTAATCCGTTCAATACCCTCGTTGAACGCGACCTAGTATGAACACCATACTTGTCTTAAATTCGCTTCATGTGCTTTCAGAACCTTTTCTGAAACTCGGCAGTACTCTCCTTGGCTAAACCCTAAGCCAATTTTCCACCTCCGATTGCATCCGCATCACTTAGCTTTACTACTTTGCCATTGATCTCATATAATTGAGTAACTTCTCGGCGTCGTGCACTACGCTTACGCTGCTACTCAAATCATGTATCAATACCCAAATGCAAACCTGAAATTCTTCTTAGCCAACTCCCTTTGGGCCTGAATTTTTCCTTGAATCATTTACGCCTAAGTGTATGCACTGAATGATTCTTCTCCAACTGATCACCACAATTATTGCCATAGTCTTTCACCTCCCGACTTTTCCTTTTGCATCAAACTCAACATAACAAGGACTTATAAACGACTTGGCTTTATTTTCAATCAGTTTTTCCGGCACCTGCCTTGAACTGTAGTTCTCCATGCCCCTCATTAAGCATGTTACAAAGTGCATAGGGGTTCTCTTCGCATAAGACACCCGAATTCAACACTCCATGCCTCGCCAAACTCTGATTATGCAAGCATCATTCAAGAACTCATTTTTCTAAATGTGGCCACCAAGTATAAACTATTTATACTTATGCCATTTTGCATACCCGAACTGGAATTGCAAGTTTTCTTCACCTAACAAGCTAAAACCAAAACTATTGAGTTGCACAGCCCATCTACGGAACTGTGACTGACTATCTCTTGGACATAACATAGCTAAACCGTTAGCTGTCCATGCGCCATTCCTTCAAATCCAATATGTCTCCAAATACTTCTTTGAACTGCATTGCTTGTTGCCTGGAAAGTGTGTGTCTTTCTCCAAGCCCGTGAGTTCTACCTAACTCATGCTTGCTGATGACGTGATTTCTTACTTGCTGTATTGCTTGCACTGTTGCTGCCAGTCTGCCATCATGTCATTTTGCAATCCCCAAACAGCAACATCACTTCTACATCAACTAGGACCCTTGTCCTATGCTTTGCTTATTAGCTTTCGACTTGTCTTGCTACTGCATATGTTAGGCTAATTATGCTACTGCAGCATCTCTCCATGGACTAGCTTTACATCATAAATAAAGAGGAAAGACTTTATAAACGAAAACACCTTCATTCATTACTGCTCTTTCATAACAAGACCATGTACCATTACATGATTGATCCACCGATCACTTTTGGAAAGCTAAAACTTCATTAACAAAGAAACTTGCTTACACCAAAGCAAAGTATATACAAACTTGAAGACTCAAATAAAAGTATATACAACCAAACTCTACACACAGAGTTTGCAATAACCAACAACTAAATCTACATAAAACAAGGCCAGAAAACACTCTTGTTTTCGGTGCCAAAGTGTCGCCAATGGAGACAGCAACACTTACTCTTGTTCTTAGCTTAGTTTCTTTTATCGAAGTGATCGACAATTAAGCTACGAGGTATCTTCCTTGAACCTTCACTTCGGCTTTCACGAGTCTTGCTGGAATGATTCCCATAATCATCCCCAACTGATGCATTAAGTTGTGCCTTGAGTGGACAGCTTCTAGCGAAGTGTAAACCTTTGCAAATGAAATATCCCCTATACTTCCAGGATGAAGGGAATAGTTCATCTTCCTTTGGCTCATGCTTGCGCTTACTACCTACAGATTTCTCCTTTCCTTTGGCCTTACCTTCACAGCTTTGCACATCTTCAGTTGTTTTGCAACTGGTAAGCTCTCTTATCGCTTGAATAGTCATCTGGATACTCTAAATTTTGCTCTTTTTGAGTTCAGCAACAACCAACGAACTCGCGCCACTCAGAAATTAGAACATCTGATCTTCTTCACTCATGCCACGTACTTCTTGCACCAATGCAAGGAATTTTTCAACATAGGCCTGTGGTGTACCCGTCATTTTTATCCTCCTCAAACTTTCTCTTGCGTACCAAGCACCATGGCTCGGCAAGAACTGACATTTCAGTCCATCTTTCATGTCATTCCATGACATAGGATTGGTATAACCAGCAGCTTCATCTTCTTGCAGCATAGTTCTCCACCAAACCTTTACATCACCACCAAGGTAATTTCCTGTGAGAGTTACCTTCTGTCCTTCCCCAGTTCCATTCGCCTCAAAGTATGCCTCAATGTCATATAAGAAATTCTCAATTTCACTAGCATTTCTGGAACCTACGTAAACTCTTGGCTCGGAGACTCGATTTGAGCTTTATCCATGCACGTTCGCTCCTAGGATCATGCTGTTACTGATTAACCCACGAATGCTTGTCACTTCCTCGGACATTTGCTTCGCATGGCTTGCTAGTATGGTATTTATGTCACTGAATTGCACATTCAATTCAGTCACTTCAGCATTGGTTTCGCAATTCAAAAGGGTTGCATCAGACACCTTGTGTTCCACTGCACCTACCCATTCATCGAATTCTTTGAACCAATCTGTCGTTCTTCCTTCAAGTAAATCTAGCCTGTCATTTTCTTCAGATACAAGAGGATTATCAAGGCCATCACAGTCCATGAATATAGTCAGATCACCAAGAACACCATACTCCTCAAGCTGATCAAACGTACTCGGTAGTTCTTTGTCGATCATCATGCCATTAGAACTTATTTCTAATGCAAAACTCTAAAAATAATGCGCCACTTACTTGCTCTCAGGAAAATAGCTTAAGAGAGAAAGAAGCACCAGCGTATTATCCAACAAATACACTTGAACTGTGTACCAAACACAACCCTGATACCCGAAACTGTCACACCTTCAAACTCCCTAGATAATTTTCAGCGAAAGTGTAACCCGGCAGCACAGTGGTTCTGTGAATAAAGCTTCACTCACCTGCACTTTAGCCTTATAAGTTCGCACCAATGCAAACATCCAACTTAACAGTTCTTCAGCGGAAGTCTTTAACCTTCTTTCTCTTTACTTAAACTTCTCAAATGCACCCCATAATGCATTCAAACATTGCCATACTTTGTCAACAACAATCATCCAACCAAGAACACTTAGAACATGACACAATAACCTTATTTTATTGTATCATAGGGAAGAAATACAAAACTTGTCCACTTAGGAACTTACACAGACTTGTTAACCTTGAACCAATCCTTAACCTTACAAAAACTCTCATGTTTTGAGTCTCACACTCTCCTATATAAGCCTGCCTAATTTTACATGCCTTAGGACTATTTATACAGCAGCTTTATTTGGCCAAACCATGCACAACCGTTGCACACGCATGGGACAACCATCTGTCCCATGGAGCAGTTCTGTAACCGCAAATAACTGTGTTAACTGGTCAGTTCTCTTCCAACTGGCGCCAATCATCCAACACCTATTCTATTGCAGTTAGGAACCATCTCCCATGCTTATAAACTCCTTTATCACCGTTCTACTTCATCACGCGTCATTGGCATGCTTGTGAAGCTCATAACCAACTTGTAACCGTCACTTCAACCGTATTGCACCACTGTTGTGCTTTACTGAATTCTGTCTTGCTCCAATGCTCAGCCCTCTTGGCCCTGCATGCTTATCACTCTAAGCTAATGCACAGGCAATCCTTATACTTCAATCGTCGAGGATGACTCCTTAAGATCACTCTAGTTACTCATGCGTCATATATGATTCACCTCGCCAATTAGCTTGACAATAACAATGCCACTCTTCCATTACTAGCTTGTTTGCACTGTCCAAGCTTTGGCTAGCCTTGAACTAATTCCATAGACCAACTCTTGGTCTATTCTACCTTCTTGCATCATCCTTGAGTTTGGGCTAACTCAATTCCACGGATATGCCTTAATGCCAACATCGCATGTTGCATCTGTCACTTTGGCCTCGTCTTTCCTTTCCCTCAATGAAGCTTCATTGTGTCGGCCAATAAGCTTCATTATTTAGCCAAATATCTTTACAGTGTAGCGTTACCTTTGCGCTTCACTGGCCATGTAGGGTGCCACTATCTTAGTGCTTGACGGTCTATATAGTATAGCGCCATTATGGCTTTGCAATGCGCTATGATGGCTTTGCATTAGGCCGGTATGGATGCATACTGACTTGTTCTGCAACTCTGTGATGCACGATCATTATGATCACTTGCAGGACCAGTCATACCTTTAGAGTAGGGAAGGGTACGTAGGTAGCTATGACCGGTCCAAACAGTTAAGCGCAATAGTTGCGCATTACTGAGATTGTAGCCTGTAAGATGAAGCTACACAGTCCGATGATGTAGCGCCAACATGGCTGAGACAAGAAAGGCTACTTCGCAAATGCAATATGACACGATAGTGTTGCATATCCTTATTTAGAGTTAGCCCATCTCAAGGAAAGAGTAAAGGATGAAATGCAATATCATGAGATGACTTTGACATCGTTCCAAGCATTGGCCAATACTTGGACGATGCATATGCAACAATGGCGTTGCCAAATGCGCCATCGGTGATAATTGCTCGCCAAAAGAGATGCAAGTGATGCATATGAAGCATGAAGTTGAATTAAGCAAGTCAAGACTCAGTTGGCATGATATTTGGATGTTGGCATCCAAATAAGCTAAGTGCATGATCGGAATGAATGAAGCGCAGCCATTGTTGAATACTTTGAAGAAGTGAAAGTTGGATGAAGCGTAATCATTGTCGGTGTCACACCTCAAAATGCTCCAAGCAATTTTTCGCGAAGGTATAACCCGGCAATACAGTGGTTTAGTGATCTCTTATCACCCACTCGTATTTCATCCTTATAAGTTTGCACCTATGCAAACAGCCAACTCTACCAAGAGTATGCAACGGAAGACTTACTTAGATTTTCTCTTCACCAGCAATGTAGCCAATACTACAAAGGGGTTTCTGCCATGTTTATGCTTCACGGAAATTGGGGAGTATTATCGAATCAATAGTATACCAAAGCCAAATGAAAAATCCAACAAACTCACTATTATTAGCTTAAGGGATAGATAAAAAACTCGTCCAACCAATGGACTTACAAGCTTATTCTCTAAGCCTCAAAGATTTCACTCTCTACTACAAATGTGGTTCCTCAACACTTGAACTATTGAACAACTTTATTTGTAAGGGTTCTCTGGAAATTTATAATGCCAAGAACCAGGGCCAATCCGTATGCAACTCTCTTGCACGCCCAATGAACAGCCATCTGTCCATGGGAAGTTCCATAACCGCCATACTTTTTTTTAACTACTAGCTTTGGTGCTGGCTTGCACAATGGCGCCACACCTATCTCAAATGGTTAGGTGATGCCAAACTCGGTTATAAAGCCACTTTATAACCATCTCTAACTTTCTCCTTCACTTTGGCATGCGTGTGATGTACACACACTCGCAACTGACAGCTTGAACTCAAGTCCGAAAATCATTATGCGTCACTGAACTTTGGTCATGAAAATGTTCGATAATGATTGTGCTTCACTCACTCTTGGCCTACAACAATTGCCCGACAATGATAACGCTTCATATAACTAGCACTTCTGCTAAGTATCCGGCAATGGTTGCGCTTTATTCATTCTGCTATGCACTTAGCTCATTTGGATGCCAACATCCAAATATCATGCCAACTGAGTCTTGACTTGCTTAATTCAACTTCATGCTTCATATGCATAACTTGCATCTCTTTTGGCGAGCAATTATCACTAATGGCGCATTTGGCAACGCCATTGTTGCATATGCATCATCTAAGTCTTTTCCAGTGCTTGGAACGATGCCAAAGTCATCTTATGACTTTGCATTTCATCCTTTACTCTTCTCTTCAGCTGGGCTAACTCTGAATAAGTATATACAACACTATCGCGTCGTATTGCATTTGCTAAGTAGCCTTTCTTGTCTCAGCCATGTTGGCGCTACATCATCGGCGTGTGCAACTCCATCTGCCAGGATACAACTTCAGTGTAACGCAATGATTGTGCGCCACTGTTTGGACCGGTCATAGACCTCCCCCACCCAATCTGTTCAACGTCCTTGTTGAACGCAGCAAAGTATACTCAATATACTTGTTCTTCATCTTTGATCGCTTCTGAGCCAATCTGAGAATTCAGCAAACTTGTTTGGCCTTTAACCTTGCCAAAACTTCTCTGCCTAGTACCTTATGCCGCCACTTATTTTGTTTGCCTTGCCATTAAGCCTATGAATTCCAGCTTCATTGTCGCATCGTCGACTATGCTTCAATCTCCACTTCATTCATATCTCAACACCCAAATGCTAATGCGATCTGTTGCCATGCACTTTCAGAACTCCTCTGAAATTTGGCAGTACTCTTCTTTAGCTAAACCCTAAGCTATTTTTCCACCCGATTGCATCTGCATCACGAATCTTTTCTCCAAGCCATTCCGTGCCTAAGTGTACACACCAAACAGCCAACATATCATACTGATATGCATAACTTAGCTTACTGCCTTCAATTCCGACTGACATTGCACTCTTGCAATTCAACAGGCCTTATTGTAGACTATATGCTCTTCAATCATTTTGCAACACTCATATGCAAATTTGACTTAAATGCATGACATTAGCCATGACTTAGGATACTCGGGGTTTATTATCACCTCACTGGACAAGGTTCCTCTTCATGCGCCTTTGAAACTAACAAGGCCTCACTTGTTCCTTCAAACTACTATGCTTTAATGTAGCGGAAAAAAAGCATCATGTTCTTCCTAACTATGAGTTACTCTTAACTCATATGCTTGATGGACTTACATCTTCATTCTTGCTGCGTTACCCCATGCTATCGCTGCCAAATACTGTCGCACTTCTACGTAACTTTCCCAACAAAAAACTCGCATATGCCACCAACTTTACTTCTTGCTTGGATTTGCTTTCAGCGTTTCTTATTGTATACTTTAGCTAAGTATACTTGTAGTGCTTCCCCAATGAACTAGCTTTACATTAAGCAAAAAGAGACAAGGTTTTTTCTTACACACCACCTTCATTCATTACACTAGCCTTACATAAGAAACTTAGGGACTCCTTCCCATTTACACCACTGGCCAACACTCGGCCTTACTGAAAGCAAATACATAACCAAAGAAAATACACCAACACTAGTGTGCTATCTTTCAAGACCATAAGATCAGCAACACCCAACTTAAACTTCAAACAGAAAATAGATATGTGCTAAAGCCTCCATACTTTAGCAACCTTGCAGGTTCAGGCACTTGCAATCAGCAATGCAAGGCCACTGCTTCATACACATGCTAATCACGGCGAACTAGGGATACTAAGATCCATAGGGTATCCAAATTCCATATGAATCTCGGCTAAGCTTTCATAGAAACGAGCGGACAGGAGAAAACTCACTTTCCTTCCCTTTGTCACACTTCATGTTAACCGGACTAACTTTCCTTACACCTTTCACGAAACAATGTGCACTTGGACATTATATGAAAATCCCGCCAAGGTGAGGCATCACTGTTGCCTCCGCTTTCTTGAAAAAGTTTTTACCAAGGATCATCTCAAAGTCATTGAGATGCATCACCATTACACTGACTTCGCTACGTATTCTCCCACTTCCACATTTGCCAAAGCCATCCCCTTGATTGGCTTAGCTATATCATTCACTGTCTTCATGCAGTGATCATCTTGATATACTTCCAAACCCAAGTACTCTGTCATCGACAAACTCATCACAGTATGCGAAGCACCTGTATCTTAATGGCCACAGAGTCAATGATTGTGAATGCCAACTTTCACATAAACCAGGCTAGCGCCACTTAGCCCATGCAGTACTGCTGCCGTTTGTGCTACTATGTTGCATAGTTGAATAGGATTAACATGCTCCATTTGATTAGCTTCTTCTTTGTCGCCACTGCCCTCAGTGACTATTGCGGACAATTTTTCTTTCTTTGGAAAATCACGCGCAAGGTGAGGACCCTTGCATAAGAAACAACCACCATCTCTGTTCTTCACAGCCAAACTATCATCCCTTTGATAATTTTTCTCCTTGGCCTCAGAACTTTTCTTATTCTCCTTGTACTTACACTTCTGGTTCTTATTATCCTTGCCCTTCCTATTAGCATCAGTTGAGGTATTGACTTACCTTAAATCAGCAAGGCTGTCCACGATTGCAATGGCCGAAGGTAGGTCTTTGGCACCTTACCTTCTTACTTCGGCCTGAGCCCACGGTTGCAAACCAGATGTAAAATTAAACAATTTGTCTGTCTCAGACATGTTGCGAATGTCTAGCATCAGAGACGAAAACTCTTTCACGTATTCCCTTGGTGTACCTGTATGCCTCATCTTACGATAATTATCTCTGGCTAGCCAAGTAGCATTGCTTGGTAAGAATTGACTCTTTAATTCTTATTTCATGACATCCCATGTAACGATGCTTGGACGACCAGCAGTAAGGTCATCATCAGTTCTAGTTCTCCACCATAATTTCGCATCACCCTCCAGGTACATGCTAACGAGAGTAACCTTTTGTTCTTCCAGGGTTCTGGCGGCCTTAAAGTATTGGTCCATGTCCCACATTAAATTCTCCAATGCCTTCGCATCTCTTGCGCCAGAAAACGCCTTAGGTTCATGTACTTTAATCTTCGTAAAGTCACTGCCACTACCACCCGTAGTAGCTTGTTCCGAACCAATCGTACTCACCATTCTCCTCAAGACGCTAAACTCATCAGTTATCTCTTTCAAGGCTCCTGTGTACAAGGTCTTATCAGCAGTGATTTGGCCTACCAAATCATCATGCTTCTTAGTTGCATCCTGGCTTGCAACAAACATGTCATCAACATGCTTGTCCAACGCTTGGATGCGAGCCATTATCATAGCATCATAATTAGCATCATTAGGATGGCGCACATCATCACCAATCCTATCTTCCAAGTCCGCTACCCTATCAGTTAAGGCATCTAACGAACTCTTCTTACCATCCATTACGATCTAACAATTTTAGCACCTAAACTCGATCAAAAACAGAGAAAATCTTCTAAAAACAAAGCCAAAACAGAGCAATCTATGCTCTGATACCCGAACTATCAAACCTCCAAATGCTCCAAGCAATTTTTCGCGAAGGTATAACCCGGCAATACAGTGGTTCAGTGATCTCTTATCACCCACTCGTATTTCAGCCTTATAAGTTTGCACCTATGCAAACAGCCAACTCTACCAAGAGTATGGAACGGAAGACTTACTTAGATTTTCTCTTCACCACCAATGTAGCCCATACTACAAAGGGGTTTCTGCCATGTTTATGCTTCACAAAAATTGGGGAGTATTATCGAATCAACAGTAAACCAATGCCAAATGCATAAGCCAAAAAACTCACTTTTATTAGCTTAAGGGAAAGATACAAAACTCGTCCAACCAATGGACTTACAAGCTTATTCTCTAAGCCTCACAGAATTCACTCTCTACTGCAAATGTGGTTCCTCAACACTTGAACTATTGAACAACTTCATTTGTAAGGGTTCTCTGGCTATTTATAATGCCAAGAACCAGGGAAAATCCGTATGCAACTCTCATGCACGCCTATGAACAGCCATCTGTCCATTGGCAGTTCCCTAACCGCCAGACTTCCTTTTAACTGCTAGCTTTGGTGCTGGATTGCACAATGGCCCACACCTGTCTCAAACCGTCTCTAATTTGCTCATTCACTTTTGCATGCGTTGATGCACACACACTCGCAACTGACAGCTTTAACTCAAGTCCGGCAATCATTATGCATCACTGAACGTTGGCCCCGCCAATGTTCGATAATGATTGCGCTTAACTCACTCTTGGCCTATACCAAGTCCCAACAATGATTACGCTTCATTCAACTTACACTTCTGCCAAGTATCCGGCAATGGTTGCGCTTTATTAATTCTGCTACGCACTTAGCTCATTTGGATGCCAACATCCAAATATCATGCTAACTTAGTCTTGACATGCTTAATTCAACTTCATGCTTCATATGCATCACTTTCATCTCTTTTGGAGAGCAATTATCACCAATGGCGCATTTGGCAACGCCATTGTTGCATATGCATCATCCAAGTCTTGGCCAGGGCTTGGAACGATGCCAAAGTCATCTCATGACTTTGCATTTCATCCTTTACTCTTCTCTTGAGTTGGGCTAACTCTGAATAAGGATATGCAATACTATCGCTTCGTATTGCATTTGCTAAGTAGCCTTTCTTATCTCAGCCATGTTGGCGCTACATCGTCGGCATGTGCAGCTCCTTCTGCCAGGTTACAAATTCAGTATAGCGTAATGATTTTCCACCACTGTTTGGACCGGTCATAGTCGGGCAGTTGGCATAGGCCAAGAGTTAGTGGCAGTG
Source organism: Papaver atlanticum (assembly GCA_023531105.1). NCBI lineage: Eukaryota > Viridiplantae > Streptophyta > Magnoliopsida > Ranunculales > Papaveraceae > Papaver > Papaver atlanticum. The sequence continues at coordinate 1,895,738 of JAJJMB010014788.1, read as the reverse complement.
CCAAAGTTCAGTGATGCATAATGATTGTCGGACTTGAGTTCAAGCTGTCAATTGCGAGTGTGTGTGCATCACATGCATGCTAAAGTGAAAGAGCAAGTTAGAGACGGTTATAAAGTGGATTTATAACCAAGTTTGGCATAGCCTAACTGTCTGGGACAAGTGTGGCACCATTGTGCAAGCCAGCACTAAAGTTAGCAGTTAAAAAGTAGACTATGGTGGTTTGGGAACTGCCATGGACAGATGGTTGTTCATGGGGCGTGCAAGAGAGTTGCATACGGATTGGACCTGGTTCTTGGCATTATAAATAGCCAGAGAACCCTTACAAATAAAGTTGCTCAATAGTTCAAGTATTGAGGAACCATATTGCAGCAGAGATTGAATTCAACATTAGGCTTAGAGAATAAGCTTGTAAGTCCATTGGTTGGACGAGTTTTGTATCTTCCCTTTAAGCTAATAAAAGAGAGTTTGTTGTCTTATGCGTTTGGCTTTAGTATTTTGTTGATTTGATAATACTCCCCAAATTATGTGAAGCATAAACATGGCAGGAACCCCTTTGTAGTATGGGCTACACTGTCGGTGAAGAGAAAATCTAAGTTAAGTCTTCCGTTGCATAACTCAGTGAAGTTGGCTATTTGCATATGAGTAAACTTATAAGGAAGAAATACGAGTGGGTGATAAGATATCACTGAACCCCTGTATTGTCGGGTTATACCTTTGCGAAAAATTTCTTTGAGCATTTGGAGGTGTGACAGTTCGGGTATCAGAGCAAAGATTGCTCTGTTTTTGCTTTGTTTTGGAAGATTTTTTCTGTTTTACTCGAGTTTAGTTGCTGAAATTGTTAGATCGTAATGGCTGGTAAGAAAAGTTCGTTGGATGCCTTAACTGATAGGGTAGCGGACTTGGAAGACAGGATTGGTGATGAGGTGCTCCATCCTAATGATGTTAATTATGATGCTATGATAATGGCTCGCATCCAAGCGTTGGACAAGCATGCTGCTGACATGTTTGTTGTAAGCCAGTCTACAACTAAGAAGCATGACGATTTGGAAGGCCAAATTGCTGCAGTTAAGACCATGTTCACAGGTGCATTGAAAGAGCTAACTGATGAGTTAAGCATCTTAAGAAGAATGGTGAGTACGATTGGTTTGGATCAAGCTACTGCGGGTGGTAGTGGAAGTGACTTTACGAAGATTAAAGTCCCAGAACCTAAGGCATTTTCTGGCGCAAGAGATGCGAAGGCATTGGAGAATTTCATGTAGGACATGGACCAATACTTCAAGGCCGCCAGAACCCCGGAAGAACAAAAGGTTACTCTCGTTAGCATGTACCTGAAGGGTGATGCGAAATTATGGTGGAGAACTAGAACTGATGATGACCTTACTGCTGGTCGTCCAAGCATCGTGACATGGGATGTCATGAAAGAAGAATTGAAGAGTCAATTCTTACCAAGCAATGCATCTTGGCTAGCCAGAGAGAACTTGTGTAAGCTGCGGCATACAGGTACACCATGGGAATACGTGAAAGAGTTTTCGTCTCTGATGCTAGACATTCGCAACATGTCTTAGGAAGACAAGTTGTTTAATTTTACATATGGTTTGCAACCGTGGGTTCAAGCCGAAGTAAGAAGGCAGGGTGCCAAAGACCTACCTTCGGCCGTTGCAATCATGGACAACCTTGCTGATTTTAGGTCAGTCAATACCTCAACTGATGCTAATAGGAAAAGCAAGGATAATAAGAACCAGAAGTGTAAGGACAAAGAGAATAAGAAAAGTTCTGAGGCCAAGGAGAAAAGCTATCAAAGGGATGATAGTTTGGCTGCGAAGAACATAGCTGGTTGTTGTTTCTTATCCAAGGGTCCTCAGCTTGCGCGTGATTGTCCAAAGAAAAAAAAATTATCCGCAATAGTCACTGAGGTAAGTGGCGACAAAGAAGAAGCTGATCAAGTGGAGCATGTTAAACCTATTCACCTATGCAACATAGTAGCACAAACGGCAGCAGCACAAAATAGGCTAAGTGGAACTGGCCTGGTTTATATGAAAGTTGGCATTCACAATCATCGACTCTGGGGGATGGCAGATACAGGTGCTTCACACACTATTATGAGCTTGTCGATGGCAGAGTACTTGGGTTTGTAAGTATATCAGGCTGATCACTGCATGAATACGGTGAATGATATAGCTAAGCCAATCAAGGGGATGGTTGTGGCGAATGTTGAAGTTGGAGAGTGGCGTGGCCAAATCAGTGCAATGGTGATGAATCTCAATGACTTTGAGATGATCCTTGGTAACAACTTTTTTAAGCAAGCGGAGGCAACAGTGATACCTCACCTTGGCGGGATTTTCATACAATGTCCAAGTGCACCTTGTTTCGTGAAAGGTGTAAGGTAAGTTAGTCCGGTTGACATGGAGTGTGACAAAGGGAAGGCAAGTGAGTTTTCTCCTGTCCGTTCGTTCGAATAAAGCTTAGCTGATATTCATGCGGAATTTGGATATCCTATGGATCTTAGCATCCCTTGTTCACCGTAATTGGCGCATATATGAGGAAGGGGCATTGCGTTTGTGACGGACAGGAAAATTACTCCTGGCGCGCCTGGGCGCCCAGGCCATAACTCTCCCGATGCGCCATGATGATGCTACGATCCGGGCCTTTAAGCTAGGAAAATGCACGTCCATTTTACCTTGCAAGCATGCTCGTGGAGCCTGATGCAACTAAATTAGCTTCCACACTGTTCCAACTTACTCTCGTTCCGTGAAGGGTTTATTAAGAAAACGAAAACTTTCCTAATACGGCTAAAACGACCTTTTGAGGCCCTAAACAATGGAATTTGGCTAAAATTCCAAGAACGTGATACATAGATCAAATCTTGATCGTTGGGCCATTTCCAATCAATTTAAACCCTTCTATAGATAAATTACGACACTCAGGTTTTTAACCTCCAAATAGGCTATAACATGCCTAAGTCGAATGCCTTGATAGGAAGTATGAGCATCCAAGGAATGGAATGCAACTTGCCTCATCAAGTTTGGCCACAATCATCTCTTGCATCGATCTACCGAGCTAAGTGATATGAGAGGCCAAAATGTCGCAATTATCTCACAATTAGATGATATGGGCGACAAAGTGCTGGAATGGAAATGCTGCAACTCATTGCGACTGCCTACGTACCCTTCCATACTCTAAAGGGATCAAGCACAAACCGTAGTTCTTCAATCGAAGGGACAAGCAACTTAATCCAACTCGTTTGCTAGGCCTTGGCTAAGCAATAATGGTAATGGCCAAGTCCGTATAGGCTGTTTCATCAAAATGCATCCAAGTGATGAATACTTGATCTGCGGCTTGGCATAGTGTTGCCCATGCTCAATACACTCCATTGGAAAGCTACGCAACTATAAATGAGGCTTAGGCGTCATTTATACTATTTTGGCTAAGCTATAAAGCTTACTTGGTGCATAGTCCGTATATGCACCTTCAACCAACTACCCCTCCCTATATATGTTAACTTGACATTTTTACAACTCAAATTGGGGGAGCAAAAATCATTCATCAACTCCCACTTTTACTATTCATGGTCGTTGCCACATATTTCCTGAATAACTGGCCAAGATGGATGTACATTCAGTTCTGGCTCACAGGCCAGTCCAATATCCGGCCATGATGGCTGAACATTTCCTGATCCAGGTCCAGTGAAGGGCCGTGATGGCTGTATTTACGGCTTTGACCCATAGGCCACTCTAATGTCCAGCCGTGAGCCAGGTTCAGCGGAAGTCTTTAACCTTCTTTCTCTTAACTTAAACTTCTCAAATGCACCTAATAATGCATTCAAACATTGCCATACTTTGTAAACAACAATCAGCCAACCAAGAACACTTAGAACATAACACAATCAACTTATTTTATTGCATCAAAGGGAAGAAATACAAAACTTGTCCACTTAGGGACTTACACAGACTTGTTCACCTTGAACCAAGCCTTAGCTTTACAAAAACTCTCCTATTTTGAGCTTCACACTCTCCTATGTAAGCCTGCCAAATTTTACATGCCTTAGGACTATTTATATAACAGCTTTACTTGTCCAAACCGTGCACAACCATTGCACACGCATGGGACAGCCATCTTTCCCATGAAGCAGTTCTGTAACCGCCAATAACTGTGCTAACTGGCCAGTTTTCTTCCAACTCGCGCCAATCATCCAACACCTATTCTATTGCAGTTAGGAACCTTCTTCCACGCTTATAAACTCCTTTATAACCGTTCTACTTCATCACGCGTCATTGGAATGCTTGTGAAGCCCTTAACCAACTCATAACCGTCACTTGAGCTGTATTGCACAACTGTTGTGCTTTACTGAATTCTGCCTCTCTCCAATGCTCATCCCTCTTGGTCCTGCATGCTTATCACTCTAAGCTAATACACGAACAATCCTTATTCTTCAATCGTCGAGGCCGACTCCTTAAGCTCACTCTAGTTACTCATGCGTCATATATGCTTCACCTCGCCAATTAGCTTGACAACAGCAATGCCACTCTTGCATTACTAGCTTGTTTGCACTTTCCAAGCTTTGGCCAGCCTTGAACTAATTTCATAGACCAAATCTTGGTCTATCCTACCTTCTTGCATCATACTCAATTCCACGGATATGCCTTAATGCCAACATCGCATGTTGCATCTGTCACTTTGGCCTCATCTTGCCTTTCCCTCAATGAAGCTTCATTGTGTCGGCCAATAAGCTTCATTACTTATCCAAATGTCTTTATAGTGTAGCGCTACCTTTGCGCTTCACTAGCTCTGCAGGGTGCCACTATCTTAGTGCTTGACGGTCTATACAGTATAGCGTCATTATGGCTTTGCAATGCGCTATTATGGCTTTGCATTAGGACGCTATGCCTGCATACTGACTTGATCTGCAACTCTGTGACGCACAATCATTATGCTCACTTGCAGGACCGGTCATACACCTCCCCCACCTAATCCGTTCAACGCCCTTGTTGAACGCGACCTAGTATGAACACCATATTTGTCTTAATTTCGCTTCATGTGCTTTCAGAACCTTTTCTGAAACTCGGCAGTACTCTCCTTGGCTAAACCCTAAGATAATTTTCCACTTCCGATTGCATCCGCATCACTTAGCTTTACCGCTTTTCCATTGATCTCATATATTTGAGCCACTTCTCGGCGTCGTACACTACGCTTACGCTGCTACTCAAATCATGTATCAATACCCAAATGCAAAACTTAAATTCTTCTTAGCAAATTCTCTTTAGGCCTGAATTTCGCCTTGAATCATTTACTCCTAAGTGTACGCACTAAATGATTCTTCTCCAACCTGATCATTGTCATAGTGTTTCGCCTCCCGACTTTGCCTTTTGCATCTAACTCAACAAGACAAGGACTTATAAACGACTTGGCTTTATTTTCAATCAGTTTTGTCGGCACCTGCCTTGAACTGTTATTCTCCATGCCCTTATTAAGCACGTCATAAAGTGGACAGGGGTTCTTTTCGCATAAGACACCCGAATCAAACACTTCATGTCTCGCCAAACTCTGATTATGCAAGCATCATTCAAGAACTCATTTCTCTGAATGTGGCCACCAAGTATAAACTCCTTATACTTATGCCATTTTGCATACACGAACTGGAATGAAAAGTTTTCTTTTCCTAACTCGCTAAACCAAAACTATTGAGCTGCACAGCCCATCTACGAAACTGTGACTAACTATCTTTTAGACATAACATAGCTAACCCGTTAGCTGTCCACACGCCATGCCTTCAAAGCCAATAAGGTCTCCAACTATTCCTTTGAACTGCATTGCTTTATTGCCTGGAAAGTGTGTGTCTTTCTCTTGGCCATGAGTTATACCCAACTCATGCTTGCTGATGAAGTGATTCCTAACTTGCTGTATTGCTTACACTCTCGCCGCCCATATGCTGTCTGATGTGTTTTGTAGTTGTAGTGGTAAAAAGATTCGTTGCTCGAACTTGTGAAGGATAACTTTAGACTTGAATTCAAAACTAAATAAAAAAATCACTAAAAATTATAGCAAACACTGACAAAGTTGATATCAATATTAAAAGAACACTGAGGCTGAGATTCCACTATTTTCCAAGTTCAAAGTTATTTAATCTAGTATTTATATTCATGCAATTTTCTCATTCAATTTGATTCTAAACTATTGCAACATGTAGATTTTCAAAATAACAAGTGTAAATCCAAAGTATAAAGCATCAAAAACCTATGGCTAAGCATGCTCTATCAAAAGAAATAACAATTGCTTAACAAAAAACATTCAAACAATTATAAATCAAGGCAAATAATCATAAAAATAATTGAAATAAAATAAATAAAATAGAATATACCACTTTTTGTTGGAAAAATAGCTTCCTCTATCGCCTCAGCAATGGGGTTTAGCTCCTCATATTAATCATAATCTCAAAATACATGTTTATGGCTCAAAAGTTGATTAAAAGGGAGAAAAGTGTTAAAACAGCGGATTCTGCAGTTGCTGAAGGTCAAAAACAGAAGTCGGAATTGTTGCTGAAAGGCTTCGGTAACTGCAGGAAGATGCGACCGTACCTCGTTGTCACTGAAAATAAGTCTTCCTCTGCAACTGACTCTGAGGGTCTTATGTTCTTCGTGTTCTTCTTTTTTGCAGCAGCAGAAAAGTTTCTGTATCGACTCCAGTTGATTTTTTTACGCTTCTCTAAGGATCTAAACTTCTCCAAACTCTCCCAAATTGTTCGTATCCTTTTTATGACTCGAATCAACCTATATATAGCCACCAGACCCAAAATCTTTCGAGTTTATCCAAATATTCTCGTTTTTTTCTTATCAGCGCGTTACGTGATTTTTCTTCCCTGTTTAATCTTTTTTTACGCGTCAACTTGGTTTCCAAACTCTCATAAACTCTCTCAAGACTGAATAAGGACTCCATACACTCCAATCTTGTCGTAGAATCTTCACAAACTTCTTTTACAAACCGAAAATATCTTGAAACTATAAATACTCCCTGTTTTGCTCCAACACGGATATACATCCCAATTTAGTCGAATAAAAACACCATACCAGGTGTGTTTAGCTTAATCACATTCATCCCAATTGTTTCCTGCGATTAAATCTCCTTCAAAATCGCTCAAAATCTAAATCTCAAATGCTGCAGGCGTGGAACACAGTTTCCCGCCTTTTTTCATTTTCAAATTTTGAGAAGAAATGTGACCTCCCCCTATCCAGTCCTGGTCTGTGCTTAGCAGTTGCTTGGAAATGGGTTACCCCTTATCCAAAATGAGAGTCCGAATAGCAAATGTCCTCCTAGGAGCCTTTAGCAACTTTTCCATCCAGTTTTGCCGCAAAAGCCTATTCCTCCAAAAACACCTACAAAGGGATAAAATACCAAAATTAGTACAAAAATGGGTACTAAAAATATACACAAAAGAGATGAAAATAGACACATAAATGCGTCTATCACTGTCATGCCATTTCGTAATCCCCAAACAACAACATCACTTCTACATCAACTAGGACCCTTGTCCCATGCCTTGCTTATTAGCTTTCGACTTGTATCGCCATTGCATACGTTAGGCTAAGTATGCTACTGCAGCATCTTCCCATGAACTAGCTTTAAATCGTAAATAAAGAGGAAAGACTTTATAAACGAAAACACCTTCATTCATTATTGCTCTTACATAACAAGACCATGTACCATTACATGATTGATCCACCGATCACTTTTGGAAAGCTAAAACTTCATTAACAAAGAAACTTGCTTACACCAAAGCAAAGTATATACAAACTTGAAGACTCAAATAAAAGTCTATACAACCAAACTCTACACACAGAGTTTGCAACAACCAATAACTAAAGCTACATAAAACAAGGCCAGAAAACACTCTTGTTTTCGGCGCCAAAGTGTCGCCAATGGAGACAGCAACACTTACTCTTGTTCTTAGCTTGGTTTCTTTTATCGAAGTGAGCAACAATTTCGCTACGAGGTCTCTTCCTTTAACCTTCACTTCGGCCTTCATGAGTCTTGCTAGAATTACTCCCATAGTCATTCCCAACTGATGCATTAAGTTGTTCTTTGAGTGGACAGCTTCTAGCGAAGTGTAAACCTTAGCAAATGAAACATCCCCTATACTTCCGGGATGAAGGGAATAGTTCATCTTCCTTTGGCTCATGCTTGCGCTTACTGCCTACAGATTTCTCCTTTCCTTTGGCCTTACCTTCACAGCTTTGCACATCTTCAGTTGTTTTGCAACTGGTAAGCTCTCTTATCGCTTGAATAGCCATCTGGATACTCTAAATTTTGCTCTTTTTGAGTTCAGCAACAACCAACGAACTCGCGCCACTCAGAAATTAGAACATCTGATCTTCTTCACTCATGCCACGTACTTCTTGCACCAATGCAAGGAATTTTTCAACATAGGCCTGTGGTGTACCCGTCATTTTTATCCTCCTCAAACTTTCTCTTGCGTACCAAGCACCATTGCTCGGCAAGAACTGACATTTCAGTCCATCTTTCATGTCATTCCATGACATAGGATTGGTATAACCAGCAGCTTCATCTTCTTGCAGCATAGTTCTCCACCAAACCTTTGCATCACCACCAAGGTAATTTCCTGTGAGAGTTACCTTCTGTCCTTCCCCAGTTCCATTCGCCTCAAAGTATGCCTCAATGTCATATAAGAAATTCTCAATTTCACTAGCATTTCTGGAACCTACGTAAACTCTTGGCTCGGAGACTCGATTTGAGCTTTATCCATGCACGTTCGCTCCTAGGATCATGCTGTTACTGATTAACCCGCGAATGCTTGTCACTTCCTCGGACATTTGCTTCGCATGGCTTGCTAGTATGGTATTTATGTCACTGAATTGCACATTCAATTCAATCACTTCAGCATTAGTTTCGCAATTCAAAAGGGTTGCATCAGACACCTTGTCTTCCACTGCACCTACCCTTTCATCGAATTCTTTGAACCAATCTGTCGTTCTTCCTTCAAGTAAATCTAGCCTGTCATTTTCTTCAGAAACAAGAGGATTATCAAGGCCATCACAGTCCATGAATATAGTCAGATCACCAAGAACACCATACTCCTCAAGCTGATCAAACGTACTCGGTAGTTCTTTGTCGATCATCATGCCATTAGAACTTATTTCTAATGCAAAACTCTGAAAATAATGCGCCACTTACTTGCTCTCAGGAAAATAGCTTAAGAGAGAAAGAAGCACCAGCGTATTATCCAACAAATACACTTGAACTGTGTACCAAACACAACCCTGATACCCGAAACTGTCACACCTTCAAACTCCCTACATCACTTCTACATCAACTAGGACCCTTGTCCTATGCTTTGCTTATTAGCTTTCGACTTGTCTTGCTACTGCATATGTTAGGCTAAGTATGCTACTGCAGCATCTCTCCATGGACTAGCTTTACATCATAAATAAAGAGGCAAGACTTTATAAACGAAAACACCTTCATTCATTACTGCTCTTTCATAACAAGACCATGTACCATTACATGATTGATCCACCGATCACTTT
>JAJJMB010014788.1:1873320-1886192 GCA_023531105.1 Papaver atlanticum | reverse complement strand
ATTGATCCACCGATCACTTTTGGAAAGCTAAAACTTCATTAACAAAGCAACTTGCTTACACCAAAGCAAAGTATATACAAACTTGAAGACTCAAATAAAAGTATATACAACCAAACTCTACACACAGAGTTTGCAATAACCAACAACTAAATCTACATAAAACAAGGCCAGAAAACACTCTTGTTTTCGGTGCCAAAGTGTCGCCAATGGAGACAGCAACACTTACTCTTGTTCTTAGCTTAGTTTCTTTTATCGAAGTGATCGACAATTAAGCTACGAGGTATCTTCCTTGAACCTTCACTTCGGCTTTCACGAGTCTTGCTGGAATGATTCCCATAATCATCCCCAACTAATGCATTAAGTTGTGCCTTGAGTGGACAGCTTCTAGCGAAGTGTAAACCTTTGCAAATGAAATATCCCCTATACTTCCGAGATGAAGGGAATAGTTCATCTTCCTTTGGCTCATGCTTGCGCTTACTGCCTACAGATTTCTCCTTTCCTTTGGCCTTACCTTCACAGATTTGCACATCTTCAGTTGTTGTGCAACTGGTAAGCTCTCTTACCGCTTGACTAGCCATCTGGATACTCTGAATTTTGCGCTTCTTGAGTTCAGCAACAACCAACGAACTCGCGCCACTCAGAAATTGGAACATCTGATCTTGTTCACTCATGCCACGCACTTCTTGCACCAATGCAAGGAAGTTTTCAGCATAGGCCTGTGGTGTACCCGTCATTTTTAGCCTCCGCAAACTTTCTCTTGGGTACCAAGCACCATTGCTCGGAAAAAACTTACATCTCAGTCCATCTTTCATGTCATTACATGACATAGGATTGGTATAACCAGCAGTTTATTTTCTTGCAGCATAGTTCTCCACAAAACCTTTGCATCACCACCAAGGTAATTGCCTGCGAGAGTTACCTTATGTCCTTCCCCAGTTCCATTCGCCTCAAAGTATGCCTCAACGTCATACAAGAAATTCTCAATTTCTCTAGCATTTCTGGAACCAGCGTATAATCTTGGCTCGGAGACTCGATTAGAGCTTTCTTTATTCACGTTTTCCCCCACAAACATGCCATCACTGATTAATTTACGAAAGCTTGTCATCTCATCTGACATTTGCTTCACATGGATTGTTAGTATGGTCTTCATGTCACTGAATTGCCCCTTCTATTCAGTCACTTCAGCATTGGTTTTGCAATTTAACAAGGTTGCATCAGACACCTTGTCCTCAACTGCACCTACCCTTTCGTAAAATTCTTTAAACCAATCTAATGTTCTTCTTTCAAGTAAATCTAGCCTGCCATTATCTTCGGAGCTAAGAGAAATATCAAGGCCATCAGGAGCTAAATCAATGGTCATACTTCTAAGATCACCATACTCCTCTTGTTGATCAAACGTACCCGGTAATTCTTCGTCGATCATCATGCCATTAGAACTCATTTCTAATGCAAATTTTCTGATTATAATAAACAACTTACTTGCTGAGAGGAAAATAGCTTAAGAGAGAAATAAATACCAGCGTATTATCCAACAAATACACTTGAACTGTGTACCAAACACAGCTCTGATACCCAAACTGTCACACCTTCAAACTCCCCAGATAATTTTCTGCGAAAGTGTAACCTGGCAGCACAGTGGTTCTGTGAATAAAGCTTCACCCACCTGCACTTCAGCCTTATAAGTTTGCACCAATGCAAACATCCAACTCAACAGTTCTTCAGCGGAAGTCTTTAACCTCCTTTCTCTTCACTTAAACTTCTCAAATGCACCCCATAATGCATTCAAACATTGCCATACATTGTCAACAACAATCAGCCAACCAAGAACACTTAGAACATGACACAATCAACTTCTTTTATTGCACCAAAGGGAAGAAATACAAAACTTGTCCACTTAGGGACTTACACATACTTGTTAACATTGAACCAAGCCTTAGCCTTACAAAAACTCTCCTGTTTTGAGCCTCACACTCTCCTATGTAAGCCTGCCGAATTTTCCATTCCTTAGGACTATTTATATAACAGATTTACTTGGCCAAACCGTGCACAACCGTTGCACACGCCATGGGACAGCTGTCCCATGGAGCAGTTCTGTAACAGCCAATAACTGTGCTAACTGGCCAGTTCTATTCCAACTCGCGCCAATAATCCAACACATGTTCTATTGTAGTTAGGAACCATCTCCTACGCTTATAAACTCCTTTATAAGCGTTCTACATCATCACGCGTCATTGGCATGCTTGTGAATCCCTTAACCAACTCGTAACCGTCACTTGAGTTGTATTGCATAACTGTTGTGCTTTACTGAATTATACCTAGCTCTAATGCTCAGCCCTCTTGTCCCTGCATGATTATCACTCTAAGCTAATGCACGGACAATCCTTATGTTTCAATCATCGAGGCCGACTCCTTAAGATCATTCTAGTTACTCATGTGTCATATGCTTCACCTCGCCAATTAGCTTGACAATAGCAATGCCACTCTTGAATTACTAGCTTGATTGCACTATCCAAGCTTTGGCCAGCCTTGAAATAATGACATAGACCAACTCTTGGTCTATTCTACCTTCTTGCATCATCCTTGAGTTTGGGCCAACTCAATTCCACGGATATGCCTTAATGCCAACATCGCATGTTGCGTCTGTCACTTTGGCCTCGTCTTGCCTTTCCCTCAATGAAGCTTCATTGTGTCGGCCAATAAGCTTCATTACTTAGCCAAATTTATTTACAGTGTAGCGCTAACTTTGCGCTTTACTGGCTCTGCAGGGTGCCACTATCTTAGTGCTTGACGGTCTATACATTATAGCGCCATTATGGCTTTGCAATGCGCTATTATGGCTTTGCATTAGGCCGCAATGGATGCATACTGACTTGATCTGCAACTCTTTGACGCACAATCATTATGCTCACTTGCAGGACCGGTCATACAACCCGATGTCTAGCCGTGATGGCTGTCCACTGCCAACCCGATTTCCAGCCATGATGGCTGTCCACTGCCAACCCGATGTCCAGTCGAGATGGCTGTTCACTGTCCATTGTCAACGCATTGGACGAGGTCAATGTTACTTTTACTACGCAACGGAAGCTTTATATGAAGCTTCACCTCAGGCCATGGCGCATCTTTTAGCATGCGCCATGCTAAAAAACACGGGGTGTTACAATATTCACCCCTTTAAAGAATTTCGTCCCCGAAATTCAAAACAAAACTATTGTGGACAAACTATTCGGGTTGGATTTCCTGAGCAAAAGTCCCATACCAGATGCTCAGAAATCACAAGTTTCTTTAAGTTGTCATAAACAACAATTTAGACCTTCTTAGCAAACGTCCCATACCGCTTGCCCATGAATCAAAAAAGAGTCCACAACGTCAACAAGAATCTCTATTGGCCAGTTGCCAAAGGATATCTAACCAAGGTATCCTAAATGTGCATCCCATACTACACACTCAGTAGTCCCTAAAGTTCACAAGGTTGATGTCAACAACATCAAGTACTGTGTGGAACAAGATCCAGTTTCCCACCGTCCCAGACTGTCATCTAGGTTTCCACTCGTAAGTGGGATGCTAGCCGGGCCTGACAACGCACACCATTGGCCAGTTGCCAACGTGTGGGGATGATCAGTCCCATTGTCTACCCACTGTCCCAGACGGTCTTCCGGATATCCACTCGTAAGTGGGGTGCCACTTAGGCCAGGCAAACTCACAGTACTTAAACAAGCTCAACTCGATTCGCAAAGTAACTGTCATAGCAGTTACAAACTCCTTTCCGGGCAAAAGTTAGCCTACTCTCCAACTTTATTTCCTTTTTTGAAGGAAGAATACTCGTTGACGAGTCCACTCCACACAGTCCCTAGAGTTATCTCGGAACTTGCTCTGATACCAACTATGATGGACCGTAAAATTTACGCCTGGAGCGCCTGGGCGCGCATGCGATAACTCCCCCGATGTGCCATGATGAAGCTACAGTTTAGGCCTTAAATCTAGGCAAACGTACGTCTATTTTCCCTTGCAAGCATGCTCGGGGAGCATGATTCAGCTAAGTTAGCTTTCACACCATTCCAACTTACCCTTGTTCTGCAAAGGGTTTATTAAGAACACAAAAACTTTCCTAAAACGGAAAAGAAACGGCCTTTTGAGTCCCTAAACGATGGAATTTGGCTAAAATTCCAAGACCGTGATACACATATCACGTCTTGATCGTTGGGCCATTTCCAATCAATTTAGACCTGTCTTGAGCTAAATTACGACACTCGGGTTTTTTTAGCCTCCAGATAGGCTAAATCGAATGCCTTGATAGGAAGTATGAGCATCCAAGGAACGGAATGCAACTTGCCTCATAAAGTTTGGCCATAATCATCTCTTGCATCAAGCTACCGAGCCAGATGATATGAGAGGCCAAAATGTCGCAATCATCTCACAATTAGATGATATGGGCGAAAAAATGCTGGACCGGCAATGATTCAACTCATTGCGGCTGCCTACGTACCCTCCCCTATTCTAAAGGGATCAAGCACAGACCGTAGTTCACCAATCGAAGGGACAAGCAACTTAATCCAACTCGTTTGCTAGTCCGTGGCCAAGCAATAATGGTAATGGCCTAGTCCGTATAGGCTGTTTCATCAAAATGCATCCAAGTGATGAATACTTGGTCTGCGGCATGGCATAGTGTTTCCCATGCTCAATACACACCATTAGAAAGCTACGCAACTATAAATGAGGCTTAGGCGTCATTTATACTATTTTGGCTAAGCTATAAAGCTTACTTGGTGCGTAGTCCGTATATACACCTTCAACCAACTACCCCTCCTTATATATGTTAACTTGACATTTTTACAACTCAAATTGGGGGATAAAAAATCATTCATCAACTCCCACTTTTACTATTCATGGTCGTTGCCGCATATTTCTTGAATAGCCGGCCAAGATGGATGTACATTAAGTTCTGGCTCACAGGCCAGTTCCAATATCCGGCCATAATGGCTGAACATTTCCTGAGCCAGGTCCAGTGAAGGGCCGTGATGGCTGTATTTCCGGCTTTGTCCCATAGGACACTCCAATGTTTAGCCGTGATGGTTGTCCACTGCCAACTCGATTTCCAGCCGTGAGGGTTGTCCACTGCCAACCCGATGTCTAGCCATGATGGCTGTTGTCACACCTCCAAATGCTCCAAGCAATTTTTCGCGAAGGTATAACCCGGCAATACAGTGGTTCAGTGATCTCTTATCACCCACTCGTATTTCAGCCTTATAAGTTTGCACCTATGCAAACAGCCAACTCTACCAAGAGTATGCAACGGAAGACTTACTTAGATTTTCTCTTCACCAGCAATGTAGCCCATACTACAAAGGGGTTTCTTCCATGTTTATGCTTCACATAAATTGGGGAGTATTATCGAATAAACCGTAAACCAAATCCAAATGCATAAGCCAACAAACTCACTTTTATTAGCTTAAGGGGCAGATACAAAACTCGTCCAACCAATGGACTTACAAGCTTATTCTCTAAGCCTCACAGAATTCATTCTCTACTGCAAATGTGGTTCCTCAACACTTGAACTATTGAACCCCCTTCATTTTTAAGGGTTCTCTGGCTATTTATAATGCCAAGAACCAGGGCCAATCCGTATGCAACTCTCTTGCACGCCCCATGAACAGCCATCTGTCCATGGGCAGTTCCCTAACCGTCAGACTTTCTTTTTAACTGCTAGCTTTGGTGCTGGCTTGTACAATGGCGCCACACCTGTGTCAAATGGTTAGGTCATTCCAAACTCGGTTATAAAGCCACTTTATAACCGTCTCTAACTTGCTCTTTTACTTTGGCATGTGTGTGATGCACACACACTCGCAACTGACAGCTTGAACTCAAGTCCGACAATCATTATGCGTCACTAAACTTTGGCCCTTCCAATGTTCGATAATGATTGTGCTTTACTCACTCTTGGCCTACACCAAGTGTCCGACAATGATTACACTTCATTCATTCCGATCATAAACTTAGCTTATTTGGATGCCAACACCAAAATATCATGTCAATTGAGTCTTGACTTGCTTAATTCAACTTCATGCTTCATATGCATCACTTGCATCTCTTTTGACGAGCAATAATTCCCAATGTCTCATTTGGTAACACCACTGTTGCATATGCATAGTCCAAGCCTTGGCTAGTGCTTGGAACGATGTCAAAGTCATCTCATGATTTTGCATTTCATCCTTTATTCTTCTCTTGAGCTTGACTAACTCTTAATAAGAATATGCAACACTATCGCGTCGTATTGCATTTGCTAAGTATCCTTTCTTGTCTCAGCCATGTTGGCGCTACATAGTCGGCATGTGCAGCTCCATCTGCCAGGTTACAACTTCAGTGTAGCGCAATGATTATGAGCCACCGTTTGGACCGGTCATAGACCTCCCCCACCTAATCTATTCAATGTCCTCGTTGAACGCAACAAAGTATACTCAATATACTTGTTCTTCAGCTTTGTACGCTCAGAATTCAGCAAACTTGTTTGGCCTTTAACTTTGCCAAAACTTATCTGCCTAGTACCTTATGCCGCCACTTAGTTGGTTTGCCTTGCCATTAAGCCTATGAATTCCATCTTCATTGTCGCATCTTCGACTATGCTTCAATCTCCACATCATTCATATCTCAACACCCAAATGCTATTACGATCTGTTGCCATGCACTTTCAGAACTCCTCTGAAATTCGGCAGTACTCTCCTTTAGCTAAACCATAAGCTAATTTTCCACCTCCGATTGCATCTGCATCACAAATCTTATCTCCAAGCTATTCCGTGCCTAAGTGTACACACCAAACAACCAACATATCACACTGATATGCATAACTTAGCTTACTGCCTTCAATTCCGACTGACATTGCACTCTTGCAATTCAACAGTCCTTAATGTAGACTAAGTGTTCTTCAATCACTTTGCAACACTCTTGTGCACATTTGACTGAAATGCATGACATTAGCCATGACTTATGATACCCGTGACATTACACCGCCTCACTGGACGGGGCTCCTACTCACGCGCCTTTGAAACTAACAAGGCCTCACTTGTTCTTTCTAACCGCTATGCTTTAATGTAGCGGAAAAAAAAATCATGTTATTCCTAACCATGAGTTACTCATAACTCATATGCTTGATGGACTTACATCTTCATTCTTGCTGCGTTACTCCATGCTATCGCTGCCAAATACTGTCGCACATTAACTCTTCCAACAGAAAACTCGCCTATGCCACCAACTTCAATTCTTGCTTGGCCTTACTTTCAGCGTTTCTTATTGTATACTTTGGCTAAGTATACTTGTAGTGCTTCCCCAATGAACTAGCTTCACATTAAGCAAAAAGAGACAAGGTTTTTTCTTAAACACCACCTTCATTAATTACACTAGCCTTACATAAGAAACTTAGGGACTCCTTCCCATTTACACCACTGGCCAACACTCGGCCTTACTGAAAGCAAATACATTACCAAAGCAAATACACCAACACTAGTATGCCATCTTTGAAGACCTTAAGATCAGCAACACCCAACTTAAACTTCAAACGGAAAACAGCAAACAGATATGTGCTAAAGCCTCCATACTTCTACAACCTTGCAGGTTAAGGAACTTGCAATAAGCAATGTAAGGCCCCTGCTTCATATACATGCTAATCACGGCGAACTAGGGATACTAAGATCCATAGGGCATCCAAATTCCATATGAATCTAGCCTAATCTTTCTTTGAATGAGCTGACCGGAGAAAACTCACTTGCCTTTCCTTTGTCACACTTCATGTCAACTGGACTAACTTTCCTTACACCTTTCACGAAACAAGGTGCACTTGGACATTGTATGAAAATCCCACCAAGGTGAGGCATCACTGTTGCTTCCGCTTGCTTGAAAAAGTTGTTACCAAGGATCATCTCAAAGTCATTGAGATGCATCACCATTACACTGACTTGGCCACGCCATTCTCCCACTTCAACATTTGCCACAGCCATCCCCTTAATTGGCTTAGCTATATCATTCACTGTCTTCATGCAGTGATCAGCCTGATATACTTCTAAACCCAAGTACTCTTCCATCGACAAACTCATCATAGTATGCGAAGCACCTGTATCTGCCATGCCCCAGAGTCGATGATTGTGAATGCCAACTTTCACAAAAACCAGGACAGCGCCACTAAGCCCATGTTGTACTACTACCGTTTGTGCTACTATGTTGCATAGTTTAATAGGATTAACATGCTCCACTTGATCAGCTTCTTCTTTGTCGCCACTGCCCTCAGTGACTATTGCGGACAATTTTTTTTTCTTTGGACAATCACGCGCAAGGTGAAGACCCTTGCATAAGAAATAGCCACCATCTCTGTTCTTCGCAGCCAAACTATCATCCCTTTGATAAATTTTCTCCTTGACCTCATAAATTTTCTTATTCTCCTTGTCCTTACACTTCTGGTTCTTCTTATCCTTGCCCTTCCTATTAGCATCAGTTGAGGCATTGAATGATCTAAAATCAGCAAGGCTGTCCATGATTGCAATGGCCGAAGGTAGATCTTTTGCATCCTGCCTTATTACTTCGGCCTGAGCCAACGGTTGCAAACCGGATGTAAAATTAAACAACTTGTCTTCCTCAGACATGTTGCGAATGTCTAGCATCAGAGATGAAAACTCTTTTACGTATTCCCGTGGTGTACCGGTATGCCTCAGCTTACGCAAGTTTTCTCTGGCTAGCCAAGCAGCATTGCTTGGTAAGAATTGACTCTTCAATTATTCTTTCATGACATCCCATGTCACGATGCTTGGACGACCAACAGTAAGGTCATCATCAGTTCTAGTTCTCCACCATAATTTCGCATCACCCTCCAGGTAGATGCTAGCGAGAGTAACCTTTTGTTCTTTCGGGGTTCTGGCGGCCTTGAAGTATTGGTTAATTTCCAACATGAAATTTTCCAATGCCTTCGCATCTCTTGCGCCAGAAAACGCCTTAGGTTCTGGGACTTTAATCTTCGTAAAGTCACTACAACTACCACCCGTAGTAGCTTGATCCGAACAAATCGTACTCACCATTCTCCTCAAGATGCATAACTCATCAGTAAGCTCTTTCAAGGCTCCTGTGAACATGGTCTTAACAGCAGCGATTTGTCCTTCCAAATCGTCTTGCTTCTTAGTTGCAGACTGGCTTGCAACAAACATATCAGCAGCATGCTTTTTAACCGCTTGGATACGAGCCATTATTGTAACATCATAATTAGCATCATTAGGATGGCGCACCTCATCACCAATCTTATCTTCCAAGTTCGCTACCCTATCAGTTAAGGCATCCAATGAACTCTTCTTACCATCCATTACGATCTAACAATTTCAGCAATTAAACTCGAGCAAAAATAGAGAAAATCTTCCAAAAACAAAGCCAAAACAGAGCAATCTGTTCTCTGATATCAATACTGTCACACCTCCAAATGCTCCAAGTAATTTTTCGCGAAGGTATGACCCGGCAATACAGTGGTTCAGTGATCTCTTATCACCCACTCGTATTTCAGCCTTATAAGTTTGCACCTTTGCAAACAGCCAACTCTACCAAGAGTATGCAACGGAAGACTTACTTAGATTTTCTCTTCACCAGCAATGTAGCCCATACTACAAAGGGGTTTCTGCCATGTTTATGCTTCACAGAAATTGGGGAGTATTATCGAATCAACAGTAAACCAAATCCAAAGTCATAAGCCAACAATCTCACTTTTATTAGCTTAAGGGGAAGATACAAAACTCGTCCAACCAATGGACTTACAAGCTTATTCTCTAAGCCTCACAGAATTCACTCTCTACTGCAAATGTGGTTCCTTAACACTTGAAATATTGAACCCCTTCATTTGTAAGGGTTCTATGGCTATTTATAATGCAAAAAACCAGGGCCAATCCGTATGCAACTCTCTTGCACGCCCCATGAACAGCCATCTGTCCATGGGCAGTTCCCTAACTGCCAGACTTTCTTTTTAACTACTAGTTTTAGTGCTGGATTGCACAATGGCGCCACACCTTTCTCAAACTGTTAGGTCATGCCAAACTCGGTTATAAAGCCACTTTATAACCGTCTCCAACTTGCTCTTTCACTTTTGCATGCGTGTGATGCACACACACTCGCAACTGATAGCTTGAACTCAAGTCCGACAATCATTATATGTCACTGAACTTTGGCCCTGCCAATGTTCGATAATGATTGTGCTTCACTCACTCTTGGCCTATACCAAGTGCCCGACAATGATTACGCTTCATTCATTCCGATCATACACTTAGCTTATTTGGATGCCAACACCAAATATCATGCCAACCGAGTCTTGACTTGCTTAATTCAACTTCATGCTTCATATGCATCACTTGCATCTCTTTTGACGAGCAATAATTCCCTATAGCGCATTTGGCAATGCCACTGTTGCATATGCATAGTTGATCGAATTTTGATAGTGGTAAGAATGAGGTTCGTAAGACTTGTGAAAGCAATTGATTTTAGACTTATTTAAACTAAAAGTAGAGAAAATTTAAATCCAAATTTGTTTTGTTTTTTTAAGATTGAAAATAACCAAGACACTAGATTCCACTATTACACATGAATGAATGATGGTAAAAATTCCAAAACTCTCATTATTTTTAAAATCTCTTTTTCTTAATTCACAAATTATCATGCATATTTTCAAACATTAATTGTATCCCTTAAGCATAGATTATCTAACCAAAGTATAACCTATCTAATTGAATCACAACTAATTAGGAAAAATTATGCAAACAATTAAAATTCTACAAAGTAGTGATTGAGTGAATTATAAAATACAAATTAGAGAAAAATAGAATAGTTACCAATTATTCATGCATAAATAGCTTCCTCCGTGCCTTGTTTACGCGAGAATTAGCTCATCATTATCATGGAAACATGCTCAAAATTCATCTTTATTAATGCTCAAAAATGGTTCACAAATGATGAAATGGGAGAAAAATGAATAAAACCGGGTTTTGTAACACTTATATTTGTTACAAAATCAATTGTTACAGAAAACGATAAAGGAATACCGTCACTGGCACTGTTGAAGAACGACGGTCTTTAAGGGTCTTATGTTCTTCGTACCTTCTTCACCAGCAGAAAAATTGTTTTTCCTGTAACTTTTTTCTCTCGATTTTTTTATGCTCTAAACGTCTCCCTATTCTCTCCCTGAACTCCCTCTTCCTTCTATGAGTCTCCTAAAGCCTTTATATAGTCACAGGATCAAGAATAAATTCGTAATAACTCAAAAATCTTCTCGATATCCAACCATTAACTCATGAATATTTTCTTTTATGTTTTATGTTCTTACGCATCTTTTCGACGTATACACGCTCCAGAACTTCCTTGTTTGACTCCTCCACACTTCTGCAGCAACCAAACTCCATCACAACTCAATCAAAACACGTTCAAGCACGATAAACTCTGAGGTTGCATATTTCCTTCCCGACGAAAATTTAGCCAAACTGAATGCATTAAAACACACATACCACCATTGTTTGGGCATATCACGTATTTCCCAATCAAAATCAGTGATTGAATCTCACTGAAACTACTCCAAAAATCAACCAGAAAATTCCGCAGAAAAATGAAAAAATTCCCGCCAATTTTTTTTTTCAAACGATGAAGAAGGGTGTAGTGCCCTGAATCCAAAACGCGGGTGCCTTTAGCAGCTCGGCTGCCTTGGGGGCGCCCTTATCCTTTTTTAGGGTGCCTTTAGTAATTTTGGTGGGTTCCTTTAACACTTTTTCTGAACACTTTTTCGGGGTTCCTCCGGTGTATTTCTGGGGTGCTTCCGGTGCATTTTTGGGGTGCCTTTAGTACTCTATCCTGGGGTGTAAAACACCACTTTACTGGCCAATTTCGTCGCAAGAGCTTATTTCTCTAAAAATACCTACAAAGACATGAAATAACAAAATAAATACAAAATCGAATACTAACAATATATACAATTGAGACATATTAGACACAATAATGCGTCTATCAAATACCCCCAAACTTATTATTTGCTAGTCCCGAGCAAATTTAATCTACAATATAAAATCCTAACTCACTGACGCAGGCATCGCGATTGCACTTAGCGTGTGCAACAAGCCTTTGAACCCCTAGGTGGCCCTAGTGGCCGAGTTATAGTCTCGGGAGGGTTTACCAGAGGTGTACCCACAAAACCTTTACTCTAGACCCTAGCTATCTACGCAGAACCTTGAAATGGCACTAAAGAACCTCCTTGGTTGGCATACTTATTGATTACGGGAGGAAGTACCCTGATGCGAAATTCCAATTGCTGTACACGAGTTTGCACTAAAATTCGTATATAAGTGACAGAGTTCTGCTCAGATAGTTTCACTATGGACATCAATATCCGGAGTCAACAAATCACATGGAAAGATTAAGAGATGGATATAGAAAAACATGGATGGTTTTGATGTTGACTAGGTGAACGGTGTTTTCTCATATCTGTCTGAAGGCCTCCGCCAAGATGAACCTATCCTAATGGACTGAGATACCGGGCTGACTAATATCAACACAACTGGCATATACAAGGGGACCAGTGGTCAATAACCCTAATTATAGATCAACTCGTCTGGCATATACAAGGGAACCAGCGGTCGATTTATTGAACACACATTTATTATTTATTTATTTAGAAATAACAACATGATTAGATCTTGTGGATCCAAGCGCATGCTTTCTTGTCAGCAGATTACATGGTAATTCCCGTGGATCCTGCATTCCACGCTTGTTTAGGCGACAGAGACAGGGAGAACACACACATATTGCTATCCAAGTGTTAAAATTTATTCCGATTGGTCTATTGGTCTGGTCTTTTTTTTTTTTTTTTTTTTTTTTTTTTT
>JAJJMB010014788.1:1839864-1873220 GCA_023531105.1 Papaver atlanticum | reverse complement strand
TTTTTTTTTTTTTTTTTTTTTTTTTAGTATCTCAATCACTCTATTACACCCTAGCAGTGGTAACAACTTGAATCGTGAGCCCCACCTAATCACTTAGAGAAACATATTTTAAAAAGAAAATAAAAACAGAAGTGAAAAGGACTCAACGAGATATGGCGAAACTATCATGTTATTTCTAACACCTGAGCTCTGTGCTTTTACGAATAGACTCTTATAGATGTTTCCATCTACTCAGATTGATTCCTCAACTCCTAAAACCAAAATGCTTCTATCCACTTAGATTGGTTAGTGCCATCCTTAATAGGCATAAATTTCTAGGCTCTGGAGTTTATTGCAACTAAAAAGTTTTTCCCATACCCCCAAACTTAAATCTAACATTGTCCTCAATGTTTCTAATGAAAGAGCAGTACCAAAAATAACACAAAGAGAAGTTGGAAAGATAGTACCTGGGTGAAGAGAGAAATCAAAAACTAATATACAACATACAATTACCCCGATGGTCAATCAAGGGTAAGCAGGGTCCTCCAGAGGGACCTCCTCAACATCACCTATAGGAAAGGGATCTAAAAAGGGTTTCAATCTTTGACCGTTAACCTTCGAAGAACCATCTGGTGTCTCGATCTCAACCGCTCCATGAGGAAAAACAGTACGGACCACAAAAGGACCGGTCTACCGAGAGCGCAACTTCCTGGGAAATAGATGCAAACGAGAGTCATACAGAAGAACTTTTTAACCTGGAGAAAATAACTTTCGTAAAATATTCTTATCATCCACAAGTTTCATTTTGTTCTTATACTCCTTAGAACTATCGTATGCATCTCTACGAATCTCGTCCAACTCATCGAGCTGGAGCTTTCTGTGAGCTCCTGCCTTGTCAAGTGAAAAGTTTAGCTGCTTAATAGCCCAATAGGATTTATGCTCTAATTCAACAGGCAGGTGACATGCCTTGCCAAATACTAAACGATAAGGTGACATTCCAATGGGTATCTTAAACGCAATACGGTAAGCCCATAAGGCATCAGTAAGCCTCAATGACCAGTCTTTCCTATTGGGATTAACTGTTTTCTCTAGAATACGCTTAATTTCCCTATTGGAGACCTCTACCTGACCACTACTCTGTGGGTGATATGGGGTAGCTACTTTGTGGGTAATACCATACTGTTTCATTAAAAGAGCAAATGGTCTATTACAAAAGTGTGAACCTCCATCACTAATTATATCTCGCGGCGTACCAAAACGTGTAAGTATATTCTCTTTTAAAAACTGGACTACGACCTTATGGTCATTGGTTTTACACGCAACCACCTCAATCCACTTAGAGACATAGTCTACAGCGACAAGGATGTATAGGTTACCAAAAGAATTAGGAAACGGACCCATAAAGTCAATACCCCACACATCAAAGACCTCAACAACTAAGATAGGGTTCAAGGGCATCATGTTCCTACGGGAAATGGTTCCTAATTTCTGGCAACGTTCACAAGTAACACAGTAACTGTGGGAATCTTTAAACAACGAAGGCCAATAGAATCCACACTGCAATATCTTAACAGCAGTCTTCTTAGCACTAAAATGACCCCCACAAGCATGATCATGACAAAAGGAAATAATACTTGACTGATCAATTTCATGTATACATCTCCTAATAATCTGGTCTGGACAATACTTAAACAAATAAGGATCATCCCAAAAGAAGTGCTTAACCTCAGCTAAAAATCTAGAACGATCTTGTTTACCCCAATGCTGGGGAATTCGACCAGTAACAAGATAATTCACTATATTCGCATACCAAGGTAATTGGGTAACAGAGAACAGTTGTTCATCAGGAAAACTGTCTCTAACAGGAGGAGAATCATCAGGGGTATCCACAACAAGCCTAGACAAGTGGTCTGCTACTACATTTTCTGCACCTTTTTTGTCTCTAATGTCTAAGGAAAATTCCTGCAACAAAAGGATCCATATAATCAATCTAGGTTTTGTATCCTTCTTGGAAAGAAGATACTTCAAAGCAGCATGATCAGTGAAGATTATAACCTTAGAACCTAAGAGATAGGATCTAAACTTGTCTAAGGCGAACACAATGGCTAACAGTTCCTTCTCCGTAGTAGTATAGTTCAACTGGGCATCATTCAGAGTTTTGCTAGCATAGTAAATCACATGGAGTAATTTGTTTTCTCGCTGACCTAGCACAACACCAATAGCAAAATCTGAAGCATCACACATGATCTCAAAGGGTAGGTTCCAGTTGGGTGCCTGGACTATGGGGGCGGTAGTGAGTAAAGTCTTAAGCTTCTCAAAAGCCTCTAAACAAGCATCATCAAAGAAAAACTTAACATCTTTTGCAAGCAAATTGCAAAAAGGTCTAGAAATTAAGCTAAAATCCTTAATGAATCGACGATAAAAACCTGCATGCCCTAAGAATGACCTAATATCTCTTACGGTTTTTGGGACCTGTAAAGTCTTAATAAGGTCAACTTTGGATTTATCTACCTCTATACCCTTAGATGATACGATATGCCCAAAAATAATTCCTGAACGAACCATGAAGTTACATTTCTCCCAATTCAGCACTAAATTCTTCTCCTTACACCTAGTCAAAACTAATGACAGATGATGCAAGCACTCATCAAAAGACGAACCAAATACTGAAAAATCATCCATAAAGACCTCTAAGAACCGTTCTACCATGTCAGAAAATATGCTCATCATACAACGCTGAAAAGTTGCAGGGGCATTACAAAGCCCGAAAGGCGTGCGTCTATACGCGAAGGTACCAAAGGGACAGGTAAAAGTAGTTTTTTCTTGGTCTTCAGGGGAAATAACGATCTGATTATATCCGGAATAGCCATCTAAGAAGCAGTAGTGACTATGTCCAGCTAATCTCTCTAGCATTTGGTCGATGAAAGGAAGGGGGAAGTGGTCCTTCCTAGTGACCTTGTTCAATTTCCTATAGTCAATACAAACACGCCAACCCGTGGTCACTCGAGTTGGGATTAACTCATTGTTTTCATTCTGGACTATAGTAATACCGGATTTCTTGGGGACAACCTGAACAGGGCTGACCCACTTGCTGTCTGAAATAGGGTAGATAGTGCCTGCATCTAGCAACTTAAGAACCTCGGTTCGAACTACCTCTTTCATATTAGGGTTTAGCCGACGTTGCATCTCCCTAGAAGGTTTGGTATCTTCCTCTAAATAAATTTGATGCATACAAACGGTAGGACTTATACCCTTAATGTCTACTATGGTCCATCCTAAAGCTTCCTTGTTGTCTTGAAGAACGGTTACTAACCTACTTTCCTGATCACTATCCAAATTGGATGCTACAATCACAGGTAAAGTTTCAGCTGGGCCTAAAAACACATACTTCAAGGAATCTTGTAATGGTTTAAGGTCCAACTTAGGAGGCTCTCCTAACGAAGAAACTAGAGTAGACTCAGAAACTGGTAGTGGTTCGAACTTAGGTTTCCAAACATTACTAGTGTCCAACAAAGGGGTTGAATCTAACAAAGCATTCACCTCATTAATCACATTATCATCATCAAAATCAATCCCAAAGTGGGCTAGACATTTCTCTAGTGGATCTTCTAACAAAGTGTTTGGTAATGACTCCTCGACTAATGTTCCTATCATGTTGACCTCTTCTATGCTCGAGTCATCTAGTTCAGAGGGTAGCTTACTAATATGAAAAATGTTCAGCTCAATGGTCATGTTACCAAAAGATAGATTCATAATACCGTTTCGACAGTTGATGATCGCATTAGATGTAGCTAAAAACGGGCGACCTAGAATTACCGGTATCTGGTTCTCTGGGTCAGGGATAGGTTGGGTATCTAGGATAACAAAATCCACTGGATAAATGAACTTGTCAACCTCAATAAGAACATCCTCGATCACACCACGAGGAATTTTTACGGACCTATCAGCTAACTGAAGTGTTATCTGGGTAGGTTTCATCTCACCAAGTCCTAGCTTAAGGTACACATGGTATGGGAGTAAGTTCACACTGGCTCCTAAGTCAAGCAGCGCTTTCTCAACACGGTATTTCCCTATTGTACAGGCAATGGTAGGGGAACCTGGGTCTTTATACTTAGGAGTAGTAGTATTCTGAATAATAGAACTCACATGACTAGCTAGGAAGGATTTCTTATGGACACCGAGCTTACGCTTTCGCGTACACAAGTCCTTAAGGAACTTGGCATAAGGAGGAATCTGCCTAATTGCATCTAATAATGGAAGGTTGATAGTTACCTGCTTAAAAACCTCCAAAATGTCATTAAAAGTGGACTCCTTCTTAGTTGGTACCAGCAATTACGGGAATGGGGCTCTGGGAACAAAGTTTGGCTTATCAGGGGCCTTATTAGTCTCCTTAGAGGTTTCATCAATCTCTTCATCTTCTGATTCAGAAGGGTGAACTACAGCATGTTCACTATCAGGCATGGCAACCTTATTGTCTATTTTTCTACCACTCCTAAGGGTTTTGATTGCATTCACATGATCAGATGATCTTCCTCCTATTTCATGAACTCCTCTAGGATTAGGTTGAGTTTGACTAGGAAAACTCCCATTATCTCTCTCACTTAGAATCTTAGCCATTTGACTAACTTGAAGTTCTAACTTAGCAAGAGACTTGGTATTATGTTGAAAATTCTGCTTGGTTTCCACTTGAAAACTAGCCTGGTTTTTTAGTAATACTTCTTGGGTCTTTACGAACATGTCCTGGCTCCTTTTTAATAAGCTAAGAGATTTCTCTAAGCTAGTTATTCTATTCTCAGAAGGGTTCTGGAACTGGGCTTGACCTGAAGGGTTCTTATTATAACCAAAACATGGGGGAGGCTGAGAATTACTAGACTGTCCTTGACTCTGTCCTTTAGACCAAGAGAAATTAGGATGGTTTCTCCAACCAGGGTTGTAGGTCTCTGAGTAGGGGTCAAACTTCTGTCGGTTTTCAAATCTAGCATTGTTATAGACAGCATGGGCTTGCTCTTCACTATCCTGACCTTCCCAAAACGAGTTACTGGGTTCTATTCCACAACTAGAGACTTGAGAGGCTCTAATCCTATTATCAGGTTCAACAAAAGACCTATGTTTAGATTGATTCAATTCCAAAGCTTCTAACCTTTTAGACAAAGCAGTAAACTTAGCATCAGACCCAAAGCCTGTATCAACCACATTGGTGCTACTTCTATTGATCAAGAGTCTTTTAGGGGGTTCAACACAAGACTCCCACTGTTGGGATTTTTCGGCGACATCTTCTAAGAAGGAAAACGCATCATTAGCATTTTTACTAGTGAACTCTCCAGCGCACAAAGACTCGACCGTGGCTTTGGTCGAATAGTCTAAACCTACTAGTTTCATTTTGTCGAACCCATGGTGAGGACATTGGGATAAGAGATCATTGAATCTCTCTAAAAACCTATAAAGAGATTCTCCCTCTTGTTGAACACTAGTACTAATTTTCTTCCTAACAGCTGCAGTTTTATGCTTAGGGTAGAATTTAAAATAGAAGGCATCAATAAGTTCCTTCCATATTTTTATGGATTCAGATGGTAGGTTGTTCAGCCAGATCTTGGCTTTATCTCTCAGGGAAAAGGGGAACATCCTAAGTTTCAAGACTTCTTCACTAAGGTCTTTAATATTAATTGTTCCACAAATTTCTTCAAAGTCCCTAATGTGAAAGTAAGGGTTTTCATCATCCTTTCCTAAGAATATAGGGATCATCTGAAGAATACCAGGTTTCAACTCATAACTAGCCGTAGAGGCTGGCAACTTAATGCATGATGGTCGGTTGGTCCTAGTTGGGTACATGTACTCCTTCAAAGTTGTCATTGTTGGCACAGTAAAAATCCTAGGGGTGAATTCCTCACTAAGACTTAAATTCTCAAAATTGAAGTTTCCAAAAACAGGGCTCTCCAAAGAAGAGTCTTCGAGCTCCCCGTCTTCAAAAGAAAAACCTCTAGGCTCGTCACTAATCAAACGGCCAAAAGTGTCTCTTTTCCAAGCACGCTCACTAATGGACTTGAGCGATTTTGGCATACACTAAGAAAAATAAAAATAAAAATAAAAATCCTAAAGAAGGGAGGTTCTAAGCAAACACACAGCAGGCTGACTCCACCAAAACAAACCTAAAAATTTCTAGCAAACAACAAGCATGATGGCTCCACTTAGATTGTTCTAGACCAGCTTCTAATCCTTCGAAAAGGAATTCGTTACAATCTAAGCAAACCTCTCTAGATCGATCTGAATAAAGTGAGTCGAAGAGAAGTAGGGGAAGATCAGAGGAGCTTTGATACCCCCACCTCTTTGGCAACGCTTCCTCGGTTTACAAGGCGGCTCTAATCGACTTACAGTAATCTTCCTGAACTTCAAAGTATGCTAAGAAGAGCAACCAATATTTTTCGAACGACTTTCCTATTAAGCGCGTTACCCTATAGGTCTCGTTCTAGTCAATATTTTAGGCTTGGGTTCGCGTAGGATATGTTTTCCTAAGGCGGGCAAGAAGAGAACGGTGATGAAATACGAACCCTTATCTTGTATGGCCAGTCCTTGCCCTTTACTAGGAAATTAAAGTCCGTATTCAGTCCTCAACATATATTCACCTTAAGGCAGACAGTAAACCCGCTGACAGGGGATTCGCGGGTGTTTCGAAAAACTTACCTCCCGTACCAGACGGGCGAAGAACCGCTGAAGTCGACTCAGGCCACGACTCCTATGTCATGTACGAACCCGAGGGGCCGAGACGATATCGTAATCGTCGTCCTTCCCTGCAAACAGTTTATATTTATATAAAAAAAAAAGTACCCTTCCGTAGGGTTTAAAAATAATTAAAGTCCAATGTTTAATGTTCCAAAAATAAAAATAAAATACAAAAATAAAGTCCTATTTACAGTTTCTAAAAATAAAATCTAAAAAATAAAAATAAAATATAATATAATTAATTAAAAATAAATAAAAATATCTTCGTCTTTTCTCCGTTCTTTTCGCTTTGTCTAGCTTTTAATCCCCCAGGTCTTTCGTCTCCAATTCCTCTTTGATTCAAAACCTGCAACAAAAAGACAAATACCCAAGAAACGTAAAAAAGAACAAAAGAATAAAAATATAAAAACTCTAAATCTAAAAACAAATCCGCGTCGGTGGCGCCAAAAATTGATGTGATTTCAACTTTGTTGTAGTAAAAGGTTCGTTGAGACTTGTGAAGATTCGAGTTTTTAAATTTAATAAAAATATACAATAATATTACAATTGGTGCAAGAGGTACTGGGACTAAGGATTTAGCCAATCTTCATAACATAAGGTTCACTTATTTATTCTCAACAATTTTAGCTCAAGAAATATAAACATGGACTCTATTTTTGCCAAAGTAGATTCTCAAAACATTGATTGTAAATGTTAAGCATGGGACATCAAATCACCTAAGCTAAGCATGACCCATCTAATCAAATGACAACCAATTTAATCAAATCATATTTCAATTAATTTTAGTGCAAAAGTCATAAAAAAGAATAAAAAAATTTTACCCATGTATGAAGTTCGGCCTCCTCCGTCGTCCCAGTGTTGGGGTTTAGCTCCTCATATTATAGACACTCTCAAAATATTTTTTCTTTGCTCAAAAATTGTTTACAATGGTGAAAACGGAGAAAATAGTGAAAAACAGTAATTTGCGACGCACAAAATCGTCACAAAATGAACGATACAAGAGAAGTGTTGTAGACTCTGTTCCGCGGTCGCTGGAAAGGAGTTGGGAACTGTCGCATTTAAGCTACAGTTTTCAATGACTTTCCTTTACAGGCTTTTGTTCTTCGTGTTCTTCAGTTCTGCAGCAGCAGAACCCGAGTTTCTGCAACTCGTGATTTCTTCTTCTCTGGCTCTCCTAAGCTCCCCAAACTCTCGACACCCCTTCTATGTGATCCTAGGAACCTATTTATACATCATTTCGACATTGAATCTCCTCCATTAACTACAAATAATCTTCTTTTACTCTGGTATATTTTTTTTCCATTTTTATCATTGATTTTGATTTTCACGCATCTGAAGATGTATTTCTTTCCTTCTATACCTTCTTCACGCTCCAGGATATCGATTAAGTCTTCCAAGCACGTGCAGTACACGTTTAAATTTCTCACAACTCGTGCAAGCTCATGTTTTTCCTCTAACTCCCTGTTTGGATTAAACCAAGTTATCCAGCCAAATTTGATCGATAAAATCACCCATACTAGCTTTCTATAGTCATATCACGTCTACCCACTAAGTTTAAGGGATTGAATCTCACTAAATCACGTCCAAACATCCGATCGAAATTCTTCCAGTGAAGAGAAACGTTTTCCCGCCAAAATTCATTTTTTGAATTTGAGAAGAAGATGTCCTCCCCCTAATCCTGCACGGGTGTCCCTTTAGCACTTGTCTTATGGGGTGCAAATAGTAATTTTTGGGCGTAGATAGTAATTTTTCCGGGGTTCCTCCGACACTTTTTTGGGGTGCTTCCGGTGCATTTCTGGGGTGCCTTTAGTACTCTATCCTGGGGTGTAAAACACCACTTTTCGAGCCAATTTTGCCGCAAGAGCTTATTCCCTAGAAAAGGCTTAAACAACTTTATTAGAAATAAAATGAGTCCTAGATAATGTAGTTATGGGTGAAAATGCGTCACACTTACGTGCTTATCATACAGCCATCACGGATAGACATCGGGTTGGCAGTGTACAACCATCACGGCTGGATATCTGGTTGGCAGTGAACAGCCATCATGGCTGGACATCGAGTTGGCAAATGTACAGCCATCACGATGGACATTGGGTTGGAAGTTTACAGCCATCACGGCTGGACATCGGGTTGGCATTGTACAACCATCATGGTTGGACATCGGGTTGGCAGTGAACAGCCATAACGGCTGGACATCGGGTTGGCAGATTACAGCCATCAAGGCTGGACATCGGGTTGGCAAGTGGACAGCACTCATGGCCGGACATTGGAACTGGCCTATGAGCCAGAACTGAATGTACAGCCATCTTGGCCGGTTATTCAGGAAATATGTGACAACGGCCATGAATAGTAAAAGTGGGAGTTGATGAATGATTTTTGCTTCCCCAATTTGAGTTGTAAAAATGTCAAGTTGACATATATAGGGAGGGATAATTGGTTGAAGGTGCATATGCGGACTATGCACAAAGTAAGCTTCATAGTTTAGCCGGAAGAGTATGAATGATGTCTAAGCTCATTTATAGCTGCGTAGCCTCACCAATCGAGCATGTTAAGCATGGGCATTACTATGCCATGCCATAACTCGATGATGCATATTCCTTATACATTTTTACGAATCGGCCTACACGGACTAGGCCATTACCAGTATTGCTTGACCACGGCCTCGCAAACGAGTTGGTTTAAGCTACTGTCCCTTCGTGGATGAACTATGGTCTTTGCTTGATACCTTTAGAGTAGGGAAGGGTACGTAGGAAGCCGCAATGATTTGCAGCATTGCCTGTCCAGCACTTTGTTGCTCATATTATCTAATTGTGAGATGATTGCGACATTTTGGCCTCTTATATCATCTGGCTTGGTAGCTCGATGCAAGAGATGATTGTGGACAAACTTGACGAGGAAAGTTGCATTCCATTCCTTGGATGTTCATACTTCCTATCAAGGCGTTCGACTTAGGAATGTTATAGCTTATCTGGAGGCTAAAAAAAAACGAGTGTCGAAATTTAGCTCAAGACGGGTCTAAATTGATTGGAAACGGCCCAACGATCAAGACGTGATCCTATGCATCACTGTCTTAGAATTTTAGCCAAATTCCATCGTTTAGGGCCACAAAAGGCCGTTTCTTTGTCGTTTTAGGAAAGTTTTTGTGTTCTTAATAAACCCTTTGCAGAACAAGGGTAAGTTGGAACGGTGTGAAAGCTAACTTAGCTGCATCATGCTCCCCGAGCATGCTTGAAAGGGAAAATGGACGTACGTTTTCCTAGAATTAAGGCCCGCACTCTAGCTTCATCATGGCGCATCGGGGGAGTTATGGCCTGCTCGCCCAGGCGCTCCAGGCATAAATTTTCCGGTCCGTCACAGTTGGTATCAGAGCAAGTTCCGAGATAACTCTAGGGACTGTGCGGACTGGACTCATCAACGAGTATTCTTCCTTCAAAAAGGAAATAAAGTTTGAGAGTAGGCAAACTTTTGCGTGAAAAAGGTTAGTAACTGCTAAGCCAGTTACTTTGCGAATCGAGTTGAGATTGTTTAAGTGCTGTGAGTTTGCCTAGCCTAAGTGGAACCCCACTTACGAGTGGATATCCGGAAGACCGTCTGGGACGGTGGGTATACAATGGGACTGATCATCCCCACACGTTGGAAACTGGCCAATGGTGTGCATTGTCAGGCCTGGCTAGCATCCCACTTACGAGTGGCAACCTAGATGACCGTATGGGAAGGTGGTCAACTAGATCATGTTAACCACAGTACTACAAATTGTTGGCACCAACTTTGTGAACTCTAGGGACTCCTGAGTGTATAGTATGGGATGCACACTTAGGCTACCTTGTTGAGATATCTGTTTGGCAACTGGCCAATTGTGATTCTCGGTGACATTGTGGACTCATTTTTGTTTCCTAAGTATGCGGTATGGGACGGTTGCTCAGAAGGTCTTAATTGATGCTCTATGACAAATTGAATAAACCCTTGATTTCTAAGCATCTGGTATGAGACTTTTGCTCAGGAATCCAAACCGAAGAGTTTATCCATAATAGTTTTTTTTTGAATTTCGGGGACGAAATTCTTTAAAGGGGTGAATAATGTAACACCACGTGTTTTTAGCATGGCGCATGCTGAAAGATGCGTCATGGCCAGAGATGAAGCTTCATCCAAAGCTTCTGTTGCGTAGGAAAAGGAACATTGGCTCTTGGCCAATGCATTGGCAGTGTACAGCCATCACTGCTGGACATCGGGTTGGCCGTGAACAGCCAACACGGCTGGACATCGAGTTGGAAAGTGAACATCCATCACGGCTGGACATCGGGTTAGCAGTGTACAGCCATCACGGCTGGACATTGGGTTGGAAGTGAAAAGCCATCACCGCTGGACATCGAGTTGGCAAGTGTACAGCCATCACGGCTGGACATCGGGTTGGCATAATACAGCCATCACGGCTGGACATCGGGTTGGAAGTGTACAGCTATCACGGCTGGATATCGGGTTGGCAATGAACAGCCATCACGGCTAGTGATAGAGTTGGTAGATTACACCCATTACGGCTTGACATTGGATTAGCAAGGTGAAAACCATCACGACCGGACATTGGAACTGGCCTATGAGCATGAACTAAATGTACATCCATCTTGGCCGGTTATTCAGGAAATATGTGGCAACGGCCATGAATAGTAAAAGTGCGAGTTGATGAATGATTTTTGCTCCCCCAATTGGAGTTGTAAAAATGTCAAGTTAACATATATAGGGAGGGGACTTGGTTGAAGGTGCATATGCGGACTATGCACCAAGTAAGCTTCATAGCTTAGCTAGAA
Organism: Papaver atlanticum; assembly: GCA_023531105.1. Classification (NCBI taxonomy): domain Eukaryota; kingdom Viridiplantae; phylum Streptophyta; class Magnoliopsida; order Ranunculales; family Papaveraceae; genus Papaver; species Papaver atlanticum. The sequence goes on along the minus strand of JAJJMB010014788.1, from coordinate 1,861,722 downwards.
GAGTATGAATGATGCCTAAGCTCATTTATAGCTGCGTAGCCTCACCAATCGAGCATGTTAAGCATGGGCATTACTATGCCATGCCACAGACTCGATGATGCATATTCCTTATGCATTTTGACGAAACGGCCTACACGGACTAGGCCATTACCAGTATTGCTTGGCCATGGCCTCACAAACGAGTTGGCTTAAGCTACTGTCCCTTCGTGGATGAACTACGGTTAGTGCTTGATCCCTTTAGAGTAGGGAAGGGTACGTAGGCAGCCGCAATGAGTTGCAGCATTGCCGGTCCAGCACTTTGTCGCTCATATCATCTAATTGTGAGATGATTGCGACATTTTGGCCTCTCATATCATCTGGCTTGGTATCTAGATGCAAGAGATGATTGTGGACAAACTTGATGAGGCAAGTTGCATTCCATTCCTTGGATGCTCATACTTCCTATCAAGGCGTTCGAATTAGGCATGTTATAGCCTATCTGGAGGCTAAAAATAAACGAGTGTCGTAATTTAGCTCAAGACGGGTCTAAATTGATTGGAAACGACCAAACGATCAAGACATGATCTTATGCATCACGGTCTTTGAATTTTAGCCAAATTCCATCGTTTAGGGCCTTAAAAGACCGTTTCTTTGCCGTTTTAGGAAAGTTTTTGTGTTCTTAATAAATCCTTTGCAGAACAAGGATAAGTTTGAACGGTGTGAAAGCTAACTTAGCTGCATCATGCTCCCCGAGCATGCTTGCAAGGGAAAATGGACGTACGTTTGCCTAGATTTAAGGCCCGAACTGTAGCTTCATCATGTCGCATCGGGGGAGTTATGGCCTGCACGCCCAGGCGCTCCAGGCGTAAATTTTACGTTCCATCACAGTTGGTATCAGAGAAAGTTCCGAGATAACTCTAGGGACTGTGCGGAGTGGACTCATCAACGAGTATTCTTCCATGAAAAAGGAAATAAAGTTGGAGAGTAGGCCTACTGTTACGCGATAACGGTTTGTAACTGCTAAGCCAATTACTTTGCGAATCGAGTTGAGCTTGTTTAAGTGCTGTGAGTTTGCCTAGCCTAAGTGGCACCCCAATTACAAGTGGATATCCGGAAGACCGTCTTGGACGATGGGTAGACAATGGGACTGATCATCCCCACACTTTGGAAACTTGCCAATGGTGCGTTATCAGGCCCGGCTAGCATCCTACTTACGAGTGGCAACCTGGATGACCGTCTTGGACGGTGGGCAACTGGATCCTGTTCCACACAGTACTACAAATTGTTGGCACCAACTTTGTGAACTTTAGGGACTCCTGAGTGTATAGTATGGGAAGCACACTTAGCCTACCTTGTTTAGATATCCGTTTGGCAATTGGCCAATTGTGATTCTCGGTGATTTTGTGGACTCATTTTGGATTCCTAAGTATGCGGTATAGGACATTTGCTCAGAAGGTCTTAATTGATGCTCCCTGATAAACTGAAGAAACCCGTGATTTCTGAGCATCTGGTATGAGAATTTTTCTCAGGAATCCAAACCGAAGAGTTTGTCCATAATAGTTTTATTTTGAATTTCGGGGACAAAATTCTTTAAAGGGATGAATAATGTAACACCCCGTGTTTTTAGCATGGCGCATGCTGAAAGATGCGTCATGGCCTGATATAAAGCTTCATCCAATGCGTTGGCAGTGTACATCCATAACGGCTGGACATCGGGTTGGCAGTGAATAGCCATCACTGCTGGACATCGAGTTGGTAAGTGTACAACCATCACGGATGGACATCATGTTGGCAGTGTACAACTATCACGGCTGGACATAGTGTTGGCAGTGAACAACCATCACGGTTGGACATCAATCACGGATGGATATCGGGTTGGCAGATTACAGCCATCACGGCTGGACATCGGGTTGGCAGTGTACAGCCATCACGGCTTGAAATCGGGTTGGCAGTGAACATCCATCACGACTGGTGATCGAGTTGGCAGATTACACCCATCATGGCTGGACACCGCGTTGGCAAGTGGACAACCATCATGGCCGGACATTAGAACTGGCCTATAAGCCAGAAATGAATGTACAGCCATCTTGGCCGGTTATTCAGGAAATATGTGGCAACGGACATGAATAGTAAAAGTGGGAGTTGATGAATGATTTTTGCTCCCCCAATTTGAGTTGTAAAAATGTCAAGTTAACATATATAGGGAGGGGTACTTGGTTGAAGTTGCATATGCGGACTATGCACCAGGTAAGCTTCATAGCTTAGCCGGAAGAGCATGAATGATGCATAAGCTCATTTATAGCTGCGTAGCCTCACCAATCGAGCATGTTAAGCATGGTCATTACTATGCCATGCACAGACTCGATGGTGCACATTCCTAATTCATTTTGACGAAACGGCCTACACAGACTAGGCCATTACCAGTATTGCTTGGCCATGGCCTCGCAAACGAGTTGGCTTAAGCTACTGTCCCTTCGTAAATAAACTACGGTTTGTGCTTGATCCCTTTAGAGTAGGGAAGGGTACGTAGGCAGCCGTAATGAGTTGCAGCATTTCCGGTCCAACACTCTGTCGCTCATATCATCTAATTTTGAAATGATTGCGATATTTTGGCCTCTCATTTAATCTGGCTCGGTAGCTCGATGCAAGAGATGATTGTGGCCAAACTTAATGAGGCAAGTTGCATTCCATTCCTTTGATCCTCATACTTCCTATCAAGGCGTTCGACTTAGGCATGTTATAGCCTACCTGGAGGCTAAAAAAAATGAGTGTCGTAATTTAGCTCAAGATGGGTCTAAATTGATTGGAAACGGCCCAACGGACAAGACGTGATCTAATATATCACGGTCTTGGAATTTTAGCAAAATTCCATCGTTTAGGGCCTCAAAAACCCGTTTCTTTGCCATTTTAGAAAAGTTTTTGTGTTCTTAATAAACCCTTTGCAGAACAAGGGTAAGTTGGAACGTTGTGAAAGCTAACTTAGCTGTATCATGTTCCACGAGCATGCTTGCAAGGGCAAATGGACGTACGTTTGCCAAGATTTAATGCCCAAAATGTAGCTTCATCATGGCGCATCGGATGAGTTATGGCCTGCGCGCCCAGGCGCACAAGGTGTAAATTTTCCGGTCCTTCACAGTTTGTATCAGAGAAAGTTCCGAGATAACTTTAGGGACTGTGCTGAGTTTACTCGTCAATGAGTATTCTTCCTTCAAAAAGGAAGTAAAGTTGGGAAGTAGGCCAACTTTTGCGCGGAAACGGTTTGTAACTGCTAAGCGAAATACTTTGCGAATAGAGATGAGCTTGTTTAAGTGCTGTGAGTTTGCCTGGCCTAAGTGGCACCCCACTTACGAGTGGATATCCGGAAGACCGTATGAGACGGCAGGTAGACAATGGGACTGATCATCCCCACACGTTGGAAACTTGCAAATGGTGTGTGTTTTCAGGCCCGGCTAGCATCCCACTTACGAGTGGCAACCTAGATGACCGTCTAGGATGGTGGGCAAGTAGATCATATTCCACACAGTACTACAAATTGTTGGAACCAACTTTGTGAACCTTAGGGACTCCTTAGTGTGTAGTATGGGATGCACTCTTAGGCCGCCTTGTTGAGATATCCGTTTGGCAACTGGCCAATTGTGATTCTCGGTGACATTGTGGACTCATTTTGGATTCCTAAGTAAGAGGTATGGAACGTTTGCTCAGAAGGTCCTAATTGATGCTCCATGAAAAACTGAAGAAACCCGTGATTTCTGAGCATATGGCATGGGACTTTTGCTCAGGAATCCAAACCGAAGTGTTTGTCCACAATAGTTTTGTTTTGAATTTCGGTGACGAAATTCTTTAAAGGGGTGAATAATATAACACCCCGTTTTTTTAGCATGGCGCATACTGAAAGATGCGTCATGGCCTGATATGAAGCCTCATCAAAAACTTCAGTTTCATAGGAAAAGGAACATTTGCCCTTGGCCAATGCGTTAGAAGTGTACAGCCATCACGGCTGGACATCGGGTTGGCAGTGAACAGCTATCACGGCTGGACATCAAGTATGCAAGTGTACAGCCATCACGGCTGGACATCTGGTTGGTAGTGTACAGCCATCACGGCTGGACATCGAGTTGGCAGTGAACAGCCATCATGGCTGGACATCGATCCCGGATGGATATCGGGTTGGAAGATTACAGCCATCACGACTGAACATCAGGTTGGCAGTATACAGCCATCACGGCTGGACATCGGGTTGGCAGTGAACAGCCATCACGGCTAGTGATCGAGTTTGAAGATTACACCCATCACGGCTGGACACCGCGGTTGCAAGTGGACAACCATCATGGCCGGACATTGGAACTGGCCTATGAGCAAGAACTGAATGTACAACCATCTTGGCTGGTTATTCAGGAAATATGTGGCAACGGACATGAATAGTAAAAGTGGGAATTAATGAATGATTTTTTCTCTCCCAATTTGAGTTGTAAAAATGTCAAGTTAACATATATAGGGAGGGGTACTTGGTTGAAGTTGCATATGCGGACTATGCACCAAGTAAGCTTCATAGCTTAGCCGGAAGAGTATGAACGATGCCTAAGCTCATTTATAGCTGCGTAGCCTCACCAATCGAGAATGTTAAGCATGGGCATTACTATGCCATCCCGCAGACTCGATTATGCATATTCCTTATGCATTTTGACGAAAGGGCCTACAGGGACTAGGCCATTACCAGTATTGCTTAGCCACGGCCTCGCAAACGAGTTTGCTTAAGCTACTGTCCCTTCGTGGATAAACTACGGTCTGTGCTTGATCCCTTTAGAGTAGGGAAGGGTACGTAGGCATCCGCAATGAGTTGCAGCATTGCCGGTCCATTACTTTGTCGCTCATATCATCTAATTGTGAGATGATTGCGATATTTTGGCCTCTCATATCATCTGGCTCGGTAGCTCGATGCAAGAGATGATTGTGTCCAAACTTAATGAGGCAAGTTGCATTCTATTCCTTGGATCCTCATACTTCATATCAAGGCGTTCGACTTAGGCATGTTATAGCCTATCTGGAGGCTAAAACAAAACGAGTGTTGTAATTTAGCTCAAGACGGGTCTAAATTGATTGGAAATGGCCAAACGATCAAAACGTTATCCTATGCATCACGGTCTTGGAATTTTAACCAAATTCCATCATTTAGGGCCACAATGGGCCGTTTCTTTGCTATTTTAGAAAAGTTTTTGTGTTCTTAATAAATCCTTTGCAGAAAAAGGATAAGTTTGAACGGTGTGAAAGCTAACTTTGCTGCATCATGCTCCCCGAGCATGCTTGCAAGGGCAAATGGACGTACGTTTGCCTAGATTTAATGCCCGAACTGTAGCTTCATCATGTCGCATCGGGGGAGTTATGGCCTGCACGCCCAGGCGCTCCAGGCGTAAATTTTACGTTCCGTCACAGTTGGTATCAGAGAAAGTTCCGAGATAACTCTAGGGACTGTGCGGAGTGGACTCGTTAATGAGTATTCTTCCATGAAAAAGGAAATAAAGTTGGAGAGTAGGCCAACTTTTTCGTGGAAACGGTTTGTAACTGCTAAGCCAGATACTTTGCGAAACGAGATGAGCTTGTTTAAGTGCTGTGAGTTTTCCTGGCCTAAGTGGCACCCCACTTACGAGTGGATATCCGGAAGACCATATGGGATGGAGGGTAGACAATGGGACTGATTATCCCCACACGTTGGAAACTTTCCAATGGTGTGTGTTGTCAGGCCCGTCTAGCATCCCACTTACGAGTGGCAACCTGGATGACCGTCTGGGACGGTGGGCAACTGGATCATGTTTCACACAGTACTAGAAATTATTGGCACCAACTTTGTGAACCTTAGGGACTCCTTAGTGTGTAGTATGGGATGTACACTTAGGCTACCTTGTTGAGATATCTGTTTGGCAACTGGCCAATTTTGATTCTCGGTGACATTGTGGACTCATTTTGGATTCCTAAGTATGTTGTATGGGACGTTTGCTCAGAAGGTCCTAATTGATGCTCCATGAAAAACTGAAGAAACCCGTGATTTCTGAGCATCTGGTATGGGACTTTTGCTCAGGAATCCAAACCGAAGAGTTATTCCACAATAGATTTGTTTTGAATTTCGGAGACAAAATTCTTTAAATGGGTGAATAATGTAACACCCCGTATTTCTAGCATGGCGCATGCTGAAAGATTCGTCATGGCCTGATATGAAGCTTAATCCAAAACTTTCGTTGCATAGGAAAAGGAACATTGGCCCTTGGCCAATGCGGTTGCAGTGTACAGCCATCACGGCTGGACATCGGGATGGAAGTGAACAGCCATCATGACGCATGAGCAACTAGAATGAGCTTAAGGAGTTGGCCTTGGTTATTGAAGCACAAGGATTGTCCGTGCTTTAGCTTATAGTAGTAATCATGCAGGGCCAAGGTGGCTGAGCATTGGAACAAGGCAGAATTCGGTAAAGCACAACAGTTGTGCAATACGTCTCAAGTGACGGTTACAAGTTGGTTACGAGCTTCACAAGCATGCCAATAACGCGAGACAAAGAAGAACGGTTATAAAGTAAGTTTATAACCATGTGGGAGTGTTCATAACCACCAAGAACAGGTGTGGAGTCAATTGGATAGAAAACATAATAGTTAGCAGTTGAAAAGCAATGTAGGCGGCTATGGAAACTACCTGATGGGACACATGGATGTTCCATGTGTGTGAAAGTGCTATGCACGGTTTTTGCTAGTGAGTTTGTTGTATAAATAGTCCTAAGGAGTGGTAAAATCAGTAGGATTACATAGGAGAAAGTTTTGTAGACATGTAGTCTTATACTTGAGAGAATAAGTGTAACACCCCAAGTTTTTAGCATGGCGCATGCAAAAAGATGCGCCATGGCCTGAGATGAAGCTTCATCCAAAGCTTCTGTTGCATTAAGAGGAATATTGGCCTAGAGCCAATGTTGCATCATCATGATGCATTAGGCCAGAGAGGGCTGGCCAAGTGAATATTGCACAATCATTATGCAATACGCAAGAGAGAATATCGCACAATCATTATGCGATGGACGGAACCAGTATTTCATAATCATTGTGCAATGTGGCAGAAGCGAGTATCGCGTAATCATTATGCGCGATCATTGTTCGCAATCATTACGTGCGATCATTGTACGCAATCATTACGCGCGATCATTGTTCATGAATATTGAAGCAGGCATGTCAATTTGCTCCCTAATTCTAACTTGTAGAAATTGCAAGTTAACATATATAAGGAGGGGTAGTTGGTTGAAGGTGCATATGCGGACCATGCACCAAGTAAGCTTCATAGCATAGTCGTAAGAGTATATATGATGCCTAAGTCTCATTTATAGCTCCGTAACGTTTCCAATAGGGCATATGATGCGAAGGCATCATTATGCCACGCCACGGACCCGATAATGCATAATCATTATGCATTTTGACGAAATGTCCTATACGGACCAGGCCATTACCATTATTTCTAGGCCACGACCTTGCAAACGAGTTTGGCTTTAGTTGTGGTCCCTTCGAGGATGAACTACGGTCTGTGCTTGATCCCTTTATAGTAGGGAAGGGTACATAGGAAGCCGTAATGAGTTGTAGCATTGCCAGTCCAGCACTTTTTCGCTCATATCATCTATTTGAGAGATGATTACGTCACATTGGCCTATCATATCATCTGGCTCGGTAGCTCGACAAAGGAGATGATTGTGGCCAAACTTGATGAGACAAGTGGCATTCCATTCCTTGGATGCTCATACTTCCTATCAAGGCGTTCGACTTAGGCATGTTATAGCCGATCTGGAGGATAAAAAAAAACCGAGTGTCGTAATTTAGCTCAAGACGGGTCTAAATTGATTCAAACGGCCCAACGTCAAGATGTGATCCTATGCATCACGGTCTTGGAATTTTAGCCAAATTTCATCGTTTAGGGCCTCAAAAATCCGTTTCTTTTTCGTTTTAGGAAAGTTTTTGTGTTCTTAATAAACCTTTTGCAGAACAAGGGTAAGTTGGAACGGTGTGAAAGCTAACTTAGATGCATCATGCTCCCCGAGCATGCTTTCAAGGGAAAATGGACTTACGTTTGCCTAGATTTAAGGACCAAACTGTAGCTTCATCATGGCGCATCGGGGGAGTTATGGCCTGCGCACCCAGGCGCTCCCAGCGTAAATTTTCCGGTCCGTCATAGTTGGTATCAGAGCAAGTTCCGAGATAAATCTAGGGACTGTGAAGAGTGGACTCGTCAACGAGTATTCTTCCTTCAAAAAGGAAATAAAGTTTGAGAGTATGCTAACTTTTGCGCGGAAACGGTTTGTAACTGCTAAGCCAGTTACTTTGCGAATCGAGTTGAGCTTGTTTAAGTGCTTTGAGTTTTCCTGGCCTAAGTGAAAACTGGCCAGTGGTGTGCGTTGTCATGCCCGGCTAGCATCCCACTTACGAGTGGCAACCTTGATGACCGTCTGGGACGATGGGAAACTGGATCGTGTTCCACACAGTACTACAAATTGTTGGCACCAACTTTGTGAACTTTAGGGACTCCTGAGTGTGTAGTATTGGATGCACACTTAGGCTACCTTGTTGAGATATCCGTTTGGAAAATTGCCAATTATGATTCTCGGTGACGTTGTGGACTCATTTTTGATTTGTAAGTATGCGGTATGGGACGTTTACTCAGAAGGTCCTAATTGATGCTCCATGACAAACTGAAGAAACCCGTGATTTCGGAGCATATGGTATGGGACTTTTGCTCAGGAATCCAAACCGAAGAGTTTGTCCATAATAGTTTTGTTTTGAATTTCGGGGACGAAATTCTTTAAAGCGGTGAATAATGTAACACCCCATGTTTTTAGCATGGCGCATGCTGAAAGATGCGTCATTGCCTGAGATGAAGCTTCATCCAAAGCTTCCATTGCGTAGGAAAAGGAACATTGGCCCTTGGCCAATGCGTTGGCAGTGTATATCCATCACGGCTTGACATCGGGTTTGAAGTGAACCGCCATCACGGCTGGACATCGAGTCTGCAAGTGTATAGCCATTACGGCTGGACATCGGGTTGGCAGTGTACAGCCATCACGACTGGACATCAAGTTGGCAAGTGTACAGCCATCACGGATGGACATCGGGTTGAAAGATTACAGCTATCAAGGATGGACATCGGGTTGGCAGTGTACATCCATCACGGCTGGACATCGAGTTGGTAGATTACATCCATCACGGCTGGACATCGGGTTGGCAAGTTGACAGCTATGATCGGTCCGGAAAGTAAGCACAATGATTGTGCGTTACAGAGTTGAAGCCCAAGTCAGTGTGCAGCCAGAACAGCATACCACTGCGTAGACTGTCAAGTGCTTAGAATGGCATAACCCCGCAGGGCCAGTGAAGCACAAAGGTAGCGCTACACTGTATATACATTTGGCTAAGTAATGAAGCTATTTGCGTTGTGAACCAGCATTTTTTTGGCAATATGATGCCATAAAAGAAGAATTGGGTGGCCAATTCTTATCTAGCATAAAGCTTATTGAAAGGCTGAAGAAATAAGCGCAAGTTAGGGGAAAACCGATATACCACGGTCTTGTGTTTGCAAATAGTTCTTCGTTGATGCTAGATGTGCACAAGGAGTGTGCTTGCACCTGGTTTATGAGTGGGATCAGTATGCATGGACAAGGGTGTCCAAAGACATGCATTTGATCATAACCACAAGCGGGTGTTCTTGTCGACTATAATCAACAATTATTGCTACTTAAGTTGATTTTCGAGAAGGGGAAAGACAAGAGTAACCAGATGTACATGGACAGTAAAATGAGTTCTAAGTTTGAAGAAGAATGCGGCATTCTTGCTTCATGGAATGTAGGAAGTGGCACCTCATTTGCAAGGATTATGGCCTTGTTTGCAACTGTCCAGAGTGTTTATCCGCATAAGTCATTGAGTGATATGACTTTGCTGAGCTCTATGGTGATGCTCAGAATTACCAAGTTAAGTCCGTTCCAGTTGTGCAAAGGTGCACAAGTTTGCATTAAAATTTGGGTGTTGACTGGCATAACAAATATGCAACAGTAGCATGTGCCAAATAGGATTTGGGCATGGCCAAGATGCATGATGCGGTTGGAGATGCAAGATAGGCGAATTGTAGATGCATGGAGAAAAAATGACAAAGTATTGGTGATGCATAAAGATGGCATGTGGCCATTATTGAAGAAATCTTCATGACAGCTAAAGCAACATGATAGCATCAGTTTGAAGGAGTATTCAACTAAGTGTCAATTATATTGTGCTTCGTTATGGGAGTTGTATAAGAACGTTGATAGTTGGAAGAGTGCATGTGGCAAAGTGAATTGCTACATTGGGGACAGTAGGTGTTGTCTCGCTTCCTTTGTTGCTTAGAAGCGAAGATGAAGTCAGTATTGCAAGGCTTGTTAGGTCTTACAAGTTGCAATCAGTTGGCGCAAGTATTTGCTCATGTTTGAGTATACTTTAAGTTTAAGGTCGAGTGGACCTTAGTGTTGGAATGAAGATCTCTCTATGTAAGGTAGTAGTGAATGAGGGTATTTGAAGTGAAAGATCTTGCTTCTTTCGTTCAAAGTAAAGCTAGTTCGCATGGAAGATGCTACATAGCATATTAAGCCAAAATATGCAATAGAAGACGCAGAAAGTAAAAGAAGCAAATAGAGGAGTTGGTGGCATAGTCGAGTTTGCTGTTAAGAGTTATGTGGAAGTACGACGGCATATGGCAGCGATAGCATGGAGTAACGCAGCAACAATGAAGATGTAAGTCCATCAAGTATATGAGTTAAGAGCAACTCATAGCTAGGAAGAACATGATGATGTTTTTCCGCCACATTAAAGCATAGCAGTTTGAAATAGCAAGCGATGCTTAAATTGCTGGTTTCAAAGCCGCGTGAAGAGGATACTTCTTTTTAAGTGATGGTGGAATTCCCCGAGTATCCTAAGTCATGACAATACGAAAGTCATGCATTTCAATCAAGGTGTAGCGACAATGCAAGCAAAGAACAGCAAGGTGCTGGTTCTTTGGCATACAAATGACGCAAGTCCAAGAAGGTGAAGTTTGCAATATGATTTGGAGGCCAAATCTAGTGAAATTGCTGATGTTGGCAAAAATGCAGCAAAGGCTATAGGTTTTTGCGCATACCAAGAGTGGTATAAAATCATAAAGTGCATACCTTAAGGCATGGCATGATTTGGCGTAGGCGCATATGATTGAAGAATGAGGCCAAGTTTTATATAAGTCCTATTATGTTGCGTGGTGCAACAAAATTCATAGAATGAAGGCATAATACTATGGCAATGATCATTGTGATAAGTTGGAGAAACCATTGCTTGTGTACACTTAGGCACAAATGATTCATGCGAAGTTCAAGCATAATTCAGGGAATTGGCAAGAGGAATTTTAAGCTTGCACTTGGGTGTTGATATATGATTTGCAATGAAGTTAAAAGCAGTCACGACGCAACAACAAAGTTCAAAATCAGTAGGATCAATGGCAAGGCAGTAAAGCTAAGTGATGCTAATGCTAAAGCATAGAAGTTGGCTAAGGGCGTTTTGCAAAAGCTAACAAAGATTGCTGAATTTTAGAAAGGGTTCTGAAAGTGCATGCAGCGAAGATTGAGACCAGTATAGAGTTTATACTTGGTTATGTTCAACGAGGGCGTTGAATGGAATAGGTAGGGTAGGTCTATGACCGGTCCGGAAAGTAAGCACAATGATTATGCGTTACAGAGTTGCAGGCCAAGTCAGTGTGCAGCCAGAATGACGCAACACTGCGTAGACTGTCAAGTGCTTAGAATAGCATAACCCCACAGGGCCAGTGAAGCAAAAAGGTAGCGCTATACTGTAAATACATTTGGATAAGTAATGAAGCTATTGTACGACACAATGAAGCTTCATTGAGGGATTGGCAAGACATGGCCAAAGTTGACAGATGCAACATGCGATGTTGGCATTGTTGCATATCCGTTGAATTGAGTTGGCCCAAACTCAAGGATGATGCAAGAGTGAAGAATAGGCCAGGAGTTGGTCTATGGCATTAGTTCAAGGTTGGCCAAAGCTTTAACAGTTCAAATAAGCAAGCAATGCAAGAGTGGCATTGTTATTGTCAAGCAAATTGGTTAAGTGAAGCAAATGACGCATGAGCAACTAGAATGAGCTTAAGGAGTTGGCCTTGGTTATTGAAGCACAAGGATTGTACGTGCTTTAGCTTAGAGTAGTAATCATGCAGGGCCAAGGTGGCTGAGCATTGGAACAAGGCAGAATTCGGTAAAGCACAACAGTTGTGCAATACGTCTCAAGTGACGGTTACAAGTTGGTTACGAGCTTCACAAGCATGCCAATAACGCGAGACAAAGGAGAACGGTTATAAAGTAAGTTTATAACCATGTGGGAGTGTTCATAACCACCAAGAACAGGTTTGGAGTCAATTGGATAGAAAACATAATGGTTAGCAGTTGAAAAGCAATGTAGGCGGCTATGGAAACTACCTGATGGGACACATGGATGTTCCATGTGTGTGCAAGTGCTGTGCACGGTTTTGGCTAGTGAGTTTGCTGTATAAATAGTCCTAAGGAGTGGGAAAATCAGTAGGCTTACATAGGAGAAAGTTTTGTAGACATGTAGTCTTATACTTGAGAGAATAAGTGTAACACCCCGAGTTTTTAGCATGGCGCATGCAAAAAGATGCGCCATGGCTTGAGATGAAGCTTCATCCAAAGCTTCTGTTGCGTTAAGAGGAATATTGGCCTAGAGCCAATGTTGCATCATCATGATGCATTAGGCCAGAGAGGGCTGGCCAAGTGAATATTGCACAATCATTATGCAATACGCAAGAGAGAATGTCGCACAATCATTGTGCGATGGCCGGAACCAGTATTGCACAATCATTATGCAATGTGGCAGAAGCGAGTATCGCGCAATCATTATGCGCGATCATTGTTCACAATCATTATGTGCGATCATTGTACGCAATCATTGCGCGTGATCATTGTTCATGAATAGTGAAGCAAGCATGTCAATTTTCTCCCTAATTCTAACTTGTAGAAATTGCAAGTTAACATATATAAGTAGGGGTAGTTGGTTGAAGGTGCATATGCGGACCATGCACCAAGTAAGCTTCATAGCTTAGTCGTAAGAGTATATATGATGCCTAAGTCTCATTTATAGCTCCGTAACGTTGCCAATAGGGCATATGATGCGAAGGCATCATTATGCCACGCCGCGGACCCGATAATGCATAATCATTATGCATTTTGACGAAATGTCCTATACGGACTAGGCCCTTACCATTATTGGTAGGCCACGATCTTGCAAACGAGTTTGGCTTAAGTTGTGGTCCCTTCTAGGATGAACTACGGTCTGTGCTTGATCCCTTTATAGTAGGGAAGGGTACGTAGGCAGCCGTAATGAGTTGTAGCATTGCCAGTCCAGCACTTTTTCGCTCATATCATCTATTTGAGAGATGATTATGTCACATTGGCCTATCATATCAAATGGCTCGGTAGCTCGGAAAAGGAGATGATTATGGCCAAACTTGATGAGACAAGTTGCATTCCATTCCTTGGATACTCATACTTCCTATCAAGGCGTTCGACTTAGGCATGTTATAGCCTATCTGGAGGCTAAAAAAAAAATGAGTGTCGTAATTTAGCTTAAGACAGGTCTAAATTTATTGTAAACGGCCCAACGATCAAAACGTTACATCACGGTCTTGGAATTTTAGCCAAATTCCATCGTTTAGGGCCTCCAAAGGTCATTTCTTTGTCGTTTTAGGAAAGTTTTTGTGTTCTTAATAGACCCTTTGCAGAACAAGGGTAAGTTTAAATGGTGTGAAATCTAACTTAGTTACATCATGCTCCCCGAGCATGCTTGCAAGGTCAAATGGACGTACGTTTGCCTAGATTTAAGGCCTGAACTGTAGCTTCATCATGGCGCATCGGGGGAGTTATGACCTGCGCGCCCAGGCGCTCTAGGCGTAAATTTTATGGTCCGTCAAAAATACTAAGTAGTAGGTTTGGCAGCAGCAGCATCATAAGTTGAGATAACAATAGTCACAGAGGTGAATCGTTTATGACACGGGGTTGGTGACGTCTTCTGATATCGTGAGATATTTAAGAGACGTCATATTACCTAAAATGATGATCTCTTTGAGTAGGTGAGAACCTGTAGGTGGATAAGGTCTCCCTGTTTCCGAGTTTATCAAATCCAGTATAAAAACCCTTATTTGCACATCATTCGCTCGTTGAGGCTTCGAGTCTTCATATGATGTCGGTTTTCGACGCTTGACCCCAACCTTCGATGCTAACGGATAAGGATATCATATGCAAAAGGAATCACCTGATTTGGAGTTTGTATAGCCGGTCTTACATACATGGAAATTTGCAGTTGGTAATCCCGTGCAATTCTTGAAACTCCATGAACTCTAGTAAAAGACCCATATCTCTTAGCCTGTGTATCCATTTGATATGCCATTTTAGTATGTCGTAGTAGAGACATAGAAAAAAATTTATTATGAAGGATGCATCATCCCGTTCCTCATCGATGGTTGCCGATTTTCTGAACTTCCAAGAGCATCTTGTAATCTGTATAGCCGAAACTAGTATTGTGACTGCAAGAACTTGTTTGTCTCAGGCTTGCTTGTAGATTGATGGTGTTATCTTGAGAATTATTGATGCAACATCTTTTTCGTAATTAACCAGTGTGATCGAAAATATCAGTGACAGAGGCGGAGTCCCCATGTCATGGGTGTGATCAGGTAGGAAAAATATGTCGGTTGATGTCTTCCTATGTTGCTGTCGTTTCCGTTACACCGAGGCTGGAGTAAGAGATGGAATTGAAGTTGAAGCCCTTGTTGGTGTCTGGACTACTGAGTCGCAATTAAAATGTTCTTTAAACTCCTGAGCATTGACTGGAATGAAATTGTATTTATTCTGACTCTTTAGCTCATAGGCTTATTCTTGCCCTTCTGATTGCGATGATGATATGCTCGGAATGCTTGTATGGGCAAAATATTCCGGAGGCGTTGGGTGAAGTAGACGAGCTGAGAGGCATTGCATTTTCGACGTTCTGCTATCATGTCTTCAAGGACTTCGTTCCAAGCGACATCCTTTGAACTATCTTTTGAATCTTGGATTATTGGATGTAATGGGATACGATGAGCAGTCCCCAGTTACACTTCTGTTTGGTTACTAGAGCTGTATTTTTGAGTCATCTTGGGAATACAGTGCGGTCTTGTAAGGAGTTGTAGATGCATACTAGATACGATGGCGTAGTCGGTTATGTGAAGATATCTCTGCGGCATACTTTTGGTGGGCAAGGATTCCTCAAATTTTCGGCTCCATGGTTGTCTATCTTCTATGAGCTGAAGAGATTTTCGACAATAAGGGGATCTTATGCAAACCTTCAATCCCCATGTATGATTCACTCGATTCTCCGTATGTGTTTTTGCTTCATGCAACAGTCAATGCGGATTTGCTTGTTTGTTGAAGAGTCTCGGAACGTTCATAGGAACGATAATTCTGTTTTACTGTTGATCATCAGGCGGGTCCCTTGATGGTAACTTATGCAGCTGAGGTGCGTCGTATTTGGCTTTGCTCAAGGTGATACGTCCATAAGTATCTCTGGATCTTCCTTCGGGATATTTGATCATAACAGGCATGTGTACGGCTTCATGTCGAGAAATTCCTACGGCTCGTAAAGCTTTAGTGATGATGTTGACATCTGATCCAGCATCAATAAACGTCTTCTCAAATTCAACTTGCCCTGGGCGGTTATAAGGAGTCCCCTGTTGGACTTCATACCATTCTTGTTGATCTCGATCTCAGAGACAAGTTTGTATGGAGCTGCGGATTTTTTGGTAAAGGATAAGTGTTTACCAGAAATAACCTGGTTGAGGGCCGTAAAGGAATCCCGTGCTGGCATTCCCCAGGTGTAATTATCCTGAGCCTATTTTCTCCTGGAAGATGTACTTCCATTGCATTCGCTGGTAAGGTAGTTGACGAATTGACGATAGCAACAATCTTTTGGATCCGTCATTTGTTGATCAATTGGTGGGAGTCACACTTGATATATCTGTATTGTATCCAAACATATGGCATCCCATACACCACTTACATAGGAAATTAGAAATCTAGAAACACCAAATCCGACTTTGTCGACTGATGTCGTTGTTGATGAGCAGCTTCGTGCAGGCCTCGGGTAGGCGGTGTTGAATTCTGAGTAGGTACTGTGGCAGACATGATGCGGTTGATCTGTGTGGCTTGCTGAGGCGTGACTTTCCTCTTTGATTCTTTATTGGTAACAACGCTTGTGGATGGCTGAACCAAATGCTGCTTGTCGGTCAGGCACCTTCCAGACAGGGAGGTGATGATATACTTACGCTACATCTTTGAAGATTGGATGACCTTGCCACGGTTATGACTTCTTGGTTGACCGTCTCTTCTGAGCTGAAGAGGTCCTTGACAGTGAAGGGATTCATTGTTGAGCCTCAGTCACCAAGTGTGGTTTACGTGGTTCTATCTTGTATAGTCGGTGGACGTTGACCATGATAAAGATATCACCATCTTGCATCCGTACTTCCAGTGGTTGTTTCTTTGGTGAAGCTCTGGCTGGTATCAACAAA
The DNA here is from genome assembly GCA_023531105.1 of Papaver atlanticum. Taxonomy (NCBI): domain Eukaryota; kingdom Viridiplantae; phylum Streptophyta; class Magnoliopsida; order Ranunculales; family Papaveraceae; genus Papaver; species Papaver atlanticum. The sequence goes on along the minus strand of JAJJMB010014788.1, from coordinate 1,845,114 downwards.
CGAGTAGCAAAGGTTCTTGGCAACAACTATGATCAGAAGAGACTGTATTTTCGTGGGAACAAAACAGGTTGGCTGGAGCTGCATGGGCGTCCGTGGAAGCAAAGGGGTTGGATGGACGTGTAAGCGAGTAAAATTGTCCACGACCATGAGCTTTGGCGGGATGGTACAAGAAGTGACCACCACAACGAACCTTAGCTGGCTAAGGTCATGATCCTTGACAGGGAGGCGTGGTGGATACAACCATGGACCTTGGCAGGAAGGAAGCGTGGTGGCTACGGCCACGTACCTTGGCAGGGAGGAGGCGTGGTCTGACTAGGTAGTTGGCTAGCTAGGGAGTTAATGGCCACGGCCTGGTTATGGAACGCGGCCATGTTGGCGCTAGCACTTCGTTTGTAGCATACAGAACATATTCAAAGAATTCAGTCGTGGAAGTTCTGCGACTCAAAGTAATGTTCAATATGATTTCATACTAAATAGTATGCTTCTAATAGTACTTTTATTTAGAATGGCGTAGTAGCTCATTCTGAATATTTATAATTTGCACAATCGGTGTAGACTGATCAATGCATGACAATTCATATGGTCGTGCATAAAATAATGAGAGTTCATCCGAGTGAATCTCTAAAATCTTGCAGGCATATTGAAGACCAGTGTGGCCATTAGCAGGATACGCATTCTCAATTCTCTTGCGGAATATGATGTAGAAGTACGAATCTATAATTCTGATGCCGGGTCAGGATAGAATACCGAGAGGTCAGCTGGGTGAAGCCCTAGTACATATATAATCATAGATATATCTCTGATGTATGTTCAGAGGCGATTTTTACAAGTTTTTCCTTGTCAAAAAACCACCATCAACACCAATAAACAAGGTCAGATTTATCAACTATAATTGAACAATGCACAACCTGTGATATTTAAATTATATAAAGAAAATATGATGTGGAAAAGAAATAACACAGACACCAGAAATTTTGTTAACGAGGAAACCTTAAATGCAGAAAAACCTCAGGACCTAGTCCATACTTGAACACCGCATTGTATTAAGCCACTAAAGACTATAGTCTACTACAAGTTAACTTCGGAGTGGAATGTCGTTGATCCCTAACCAAGTCTCACACCAATTAAGTACAGTCGCGTTCCTTACGCCTCTTGAATCTCGCAAGACTCTACGCACTTGATTCCCCTAGATGACGTCCTTTACATCCTAGAAGTTGCTACGAACCAAAGTCGAAGACTTATAAACAAATCTATTTCCCACAGATAAGTCTTTTCTATTTGTTGTTTCCGTCTTAAGATAAAGATCAAGGTGAACAGGAAACTCAACTAATAATCCGGTCTTATACTCCCGAAGAGCATCCTAGAAATATTAGTCACCTCACAATAACCTAACCGATTAACAAAAGAAGTTATTGTGGAATCACAAGAGTCTGAGACGAACAAACTGTTGTGATTACTTTTTATACCTTACCTATCAGAGATAAATCTCGAGAAAATCTTAGAGAAGATTAAACTCAATATGATAGAAAAAGTAAGATCAGGATACGCAACTATAGAGAAAATAGTTGGACCTGGCTTCACGAATCCCAAGCAAAGTCTTTAAGTCGTTAAACCTAGTAATGGTTTTCAAAAGAACTGGAAACCTAGGTTAATGGAGAATCGACTCTAGTTTGCAACTAGGACACATGAGAGTGTCAGGATTAGGTTTCCCAGATGCTAGAGTTCCTCCTTATATAGTCTTTCAAATCAGGGTTGCTTACAATCAAAGCTAAGATAGCTTAGTAACAAAGAAATTAATATCCAACGTTATATGAACTCCTTATTTAAGATTCAAGTTAAGTTTGCTTAGAAAATAAGCAATCAATATCCACCGTTAGATGGTATTAGCTTGATACACACAAATGGAATATACCTATATTTAGATATGGGTGAATAGTACCTAAACGTGTATAACAAGTTGGCTCAATAACAGCTGACCGAAATTAGCCATATGAACACTTTTAGCTTAGACATTTTCATCTAACACTTATAGATCAAATATGATAATCAATCAATCATGATAGATAATCAAATGAATCTAAATATGTTTCAAGAGAGTTGTTCAAATGTTCATTATCTCATAGAAATATCCATGAACAATTTGAAACATATTCGGTTTGGTTTGTAAGTGTACAAATTACTTATACAAGAACCAATTCATGAACATAATGTCACGGTTTTCAAAGAAAGTTCGCGTACCTTATACATTAAAGTTCTAGGGACTTTAGTTCGCAAACGAACCTGAGTTCATGAGTATAGAAAATAGTTACCATACGAGTATGTGAACAAGTTGTCATACTTACCGATTTTAGTTACTAACCACTGAGTTCGCAAACTGAGTACGCGAACCACAGTTCCGGACCTTGCCTAGTCTTGTCGTTCGCAAACACTATTCGCAAACCACAGTTCCGGACCTATCACAGATAAACTCGTTCACAAACAAGAGTTCCGGTCCTGAACTAGTACTTCACAGTTCGCATACTGGGTACGCGTACTGTGTATCCAGACATTGGTAGTAGTTCTAAAACTCTCATTCAATCAATTTGAAATATCCTTAGAAGACAACAATGGTAATCTTACAAATACCACTAGCTTCAAGTAATTTTCAAATGATTAGTTGATCAATACGAAACTTCCCAAGTTAACATCAAATGATTGTATCACACAAATCATGTAAGATGTTAAAGGTAATTTTCACATGATCATCTTGACTTAACATTTAGTTTCCAACAAATGAATTGTTTACAACTAAACTTGTCAAGTATATGATGAAGCTTTCTAAGCTTTAAACTTGTATTTCGAGAAATATATAGCACAAGGGTGTATAAGCTTTCGAGAAATATATAATCTTTCTAAGCTTTAAAATCGACTCGAAATTTCAAATGTGTATAACACAAAGTCTATATAGCTATACCACTTAGTCTCATTAGTAGATAGAATTGAATAGACTTTTAAGTGATAGGTAAGTTTTAGTCTCCATATACCTTTTGTCGACGAAGTTCCTCCAAGGTCTTCAGTAGATATTCTTCTTCAATTGGTGAAGCCGTGAAGTCTAATGATCAACTACACACTTTTATCCTAATCCGAGACATAGCTATAAGTAGACTAGAAATCAAGTATATAGTTTTGATCAACTAAACTTGACAAACAAGCTTGAGATAGCAAAGCTTGTGAGTTCGACCGAGCAATGCTCTAACAAGGTTAGCACGCTTTCATCTGTCGGATGTCTTTGGGTGGGATGAGACTGCGATAGTCGGATGCAATGTTTGTCTCTCAAAATGTTATCCGACTATCCAAGGATTAAAAACCCCTTCTGTTTTGTATTATATGAAAAGACGAGGGTACCCAAATACACCACAATCTTTAATTTATCCACCTATAAGCCCTCTTACCGAAAGTGATTGTCTATGTACAAAGTCGAGACCATATAACCAATCGGTATTCACACTTTGTGTGATTGTCTATGGATACGAGATTGAGACAATACAACAATCAAAGTGTGATTACTTGATAATAGGTTCAGACTTAACCAAACTCTATAGGATCACTATCAAGTAAAGCGTAGTTAACGTTTGTGTATTTTACTTCTAATTATAATAAACAATTATAATTGCGGAAATAAAAAAGTAAAAGACATAGCAAGATTTTGTTAATGAGGAAACCGTAAATGCAGAAAAACCCCGGGACCTAGTCCAGAATTGAATACTCTCAGAATTAAGCCTCTATACAAAATCTAAACCAACTTCGTATAGTTGAGACCAAGCAACTAACCTTAGTTCACTTAGTTTTTTCAATATCCCTGCGCTTCCGACATTCAATAAGTGCACGCACTGGAACAATTCCTTTGGATCGTATTCAAAACAGTCAAGGAACAACAAATCTGTTTGGTAACAACTCTCTTGATTCTTTCCAGATAAAGATATCTCAAGTCATATGCAAAGGCTCTTCCGTTTAAACTAATAAACTCCTTTGCCTGGTTAGATCAATCCAATCTCTATTACCTAAGTAATAAGATTCGGATTTGTAACAATCAAAATAGATCTCAAGAGAACTATTAAGTGTTACCGATCTCACGCAACTAATCAATCGAATAAATCCGATTATAGTTAGATACCATCCGATCAAGGTTTGTGCTACATAAAGATATGAGAAACAAATAAAAAATCTTCTTCGTCATCTAATCTTCAATTAAACCTGCACAACACCACTTGAATCTCTTGTAATCAATCACGCATAGAACAGAGTCTGTTAACAATGGATTATCACAAGATGTCATTAGATCTACAAACAGTTATAAAGATCCCGTCAACACTTCGATCTAGTTTGAGTGAATCTTATATCAGAAGAGAATATTCTCAAGAATAAACAAAATAGGTACAATGAAAGTTCAACAACCGTTAGTCAATCAAATCAATCGAAAACTAATAAACTGCAATTATCTAGCTTCCCACCAACGGTATTCGTAGATCTTCTTGATCCTACATAAGTCTTTAAATGAGCGGTCGTAAGAGATTTCTCCTAATTAGGGTACTTTCCTCTCCGGATAAACGGATCCACCAGAAACAACAAGAAGATGAAGTTTGCCTGGCTCTTAGGATAGTTTGCTAGAAATGCAAACTTAGTTATTTATAGACCAAGGATATTTGGACACCAAGGAATTTCAAAAACCGAAAGTATTCTCAAGATATGCAATAAATGCCCAATCGGTTTTCATAATTCCAGGAAATGCTTTGTCCAATATTTTCCGAAATCTCTCAATAGAAAATCTCAAATTAGTAAATGCACATTACTAATTTTTATTCTCTAGAGATATGCATTTAATTGCTGGTAATTAAAGCATATAAAACTAACAACCTTAATTAAAAGATTCTTAATTTATTTCGGACCGAGATCTCCTTGAGTAATTAAGGAATATCTTTGAATAATAAAAGATAAGAGTTACTGTTCGTGTTCAAAGTATGTTGACATCTTTTCTTTGTAAATCACCTTTCATATACAATCTTTGAATCGATTATACCACACTTCCAAACTAGTTTAGAATTGGTTCATCTGTATTCAAAGACATCTATGTGATTGATCAAATATCAAATCACATTCATGGTTTCAATCGGTTCTACCAATCACTAGGATCGGTTATACCTTAATATGGAATACTTGTGATCGGTCACACAAGTTACCAGGACCGGTTACATCAGTTACCAGGATCGGTTA
>JAJJMB010014788.1:1822620-1839854 GCA_023531105.1 Papaver atlanticum | reverse complement strand
TCCTTACATCAAACGATTGGGCATTGTAAGGATGCACTTTCCAACACGTTTAAGTGTTAGGGTGAGAAGAACCTTCCTCACTGAGTACCATTGAAGTAACATCTTCCTTCTTATCTTTAGGGACATGATCTTGTGCCCTTGTGTGGGTTTCGAATTGATCCTTTTTATCAGGAATATTGCGTGATGCTATATCCTTGATTAAATTTTGATCCCAGGATGGTATGTTCTTTGTATTCGAACCCATGTGATCTTGATCTGCCATTAAACAGATTGCAAATATATTTTGTTAAGACATTCTATATGTTCCCTTAAGGTATCCATCCCTTCTCGAAAATGTTTTTCTAAACACTTATCAAGGTATACCTTTCGGCATGTCTCTGTAAGAAGGTCTTCTATAAGGATTTTATTCCTTATTTGTGAATGTTCCAGCGATTGTGTAAGATATTCACACTTTGGAGTTTGCTGATTTAATTCATTACACAAAGCCAATTTTTGTTCCAAATAATCTGCTAGATTATTTTGAAGGCCGAGTGTTTCTCGCTTTCCTTCACAGATTCTTACATTTAATCGAACAATAAGTTCTAGGACATCATCCAGGCTATCAATGGTTTTTCCTGCTTGTGAATAGGTTTCAACACATTTGAAAAACCTTTTTAATATTTTACGAAATTCAGAATTTGGGCAGGATAGTGAATAAAATTTATTCTCTCTTTTCGGAATAGAAACAGAAGATTTTTCACCGGTGATTTGAGTCGGGTCCAAAACATGTTTTGATTTTGGATACACTCTTTTCTGATCATGATCATGATTCTCAATCAAGTTATCAGTCCTGGACTTTCTTCCTGATTTTCGAAAATACTTTCGAGACCAATTTCCATTGACCTTCTCTTAGAGCTTATTCTCACCATCTTGATGCCCGTTAACTGAGTTCTTAATAAGTTTAGCTTTATATTTCTTATTTTGAGTCATTTCTTATAGGTTGGATCGCACCAAACACAGATTGTTAGATCTTTTCGTGTTTGCCTGCTCTGATACCAATTGAAAAGACGAGGGTACCCAAATACACCACAATCTTTAATTTATCCACCTATAAGTCCTCTTACCGAAAGTGTTTGTCTATGGACAAAGTCGAGACAATACAATAAATCGGTATTCACACTTTATGTGATTGTCTATGAATATGAGATTGAGACAATACAACAATCAAAGTGTGATTACTTGATAATAGGTTCGGACTTAACCAACTCTATAGGATCACTATCAAGTAAAGCGGAGTTAAAGATTGTGTATTTTACTTCTTATTATAATAAACAATTATAATTGTGGAAATAGAAAATTAAAAGACACAGCAAGATTTTGTTAATGAGGAAACCGAAAATGCAGAAAAACCCAAGGACCTAGTCCAGAATTGAATACTCTCATAATTAAGCCGTTATACAAAATCTAAACTAACTTCGTATAATTTATACCAAGAAACTAACCCTAGTTCACTTAGTTTCTTCAGTATCCCTGCGCTTCCGATATTCAATAAGTGCACGCACTGGAACAATTCCTTTGGATCGTATTCCAAACAGTAAATGAACAACAAATCTGTTTAGTAACAACTCTCTTGACTCTTTCCAGATAAAGATATCTCAAGTCATATGCAAAGGCTCTTCTGTTTATAATAATAAACTCCTTTGCCTGGTTAGATCAATCCAATCTCTATTACTAAGTAATAAGATTCGGATTTGTAACAATCAAAATAGATCTCAAGAGAACTATTAGGTGTTACCGATCTCACGCAACTAATCAATAGAATAAATCCGATTATAGGTTGATCCCAGCCGATAAAGATTTGTGCTACACAAAGATTTGAGAAACCAATAAGAAATCTTCTTCGTCTTCAAATCTTCTTTAATCTTCAGTTAAACCTGTACAACACCACTTGAATCTCTTGTGATCAATAACGCACAGAACGGAGTCTGTTAACAATGGATTATCAAAAGATGTCCTTAGACCTACAAACAGTGCTAAAGATCCCGTCGACACTTCGATCTAGTTTGAGTGAATCTTATATCAGAAGAGAAGATTCTCAAGAATAAACAAACTAGGTGCAATGAAAGTTGAACAACCGTTAGTCAATCAAATCAATCGAAAACTAATAAAGTTCAATTGTCTAGTTTCCCACCAACGGTACTCGTAGAGCTTCTTGATCCCACAGAAGTCTTTGAACGAGCGGTCGTAAGAGATTTCGCCTAATTAGGTTACTTTCCTCTCCGGATAGACGGCTCCACCAGAAACAACAAGAAGATGAAGTTTGCCTGGCTCTCAGGATAGTTTGCTGGAAATGCAAACTTAGGTATTTACAGACAAAAAATATTTAGACACCAAGGAATTTCCAAAACCGAAAGTATTCTCAACATATGCAATAAATGCCCAATCGGTTTTCATAATTCCAGGAAATGCTTTGTCTAATATTTTCCGAAATCTCTCAATAGAAAATCTCCAATTAGTAAATGCACATTACTAATTTTTATTCTCTAGATATATGCATTTAATTGCTTGTAATTAAAGCATATAAAACTAACAACCTTAATTAAAAGATTCTTAATTTATTTCGAACCGGCATCTCCTTGAGTAATTAAGGAATATCTTTGAATAATTAAAGATAAGAGTTACTGTTCGTGTTCAAAGTATGTTGACATATTTTCTTTGTAAATCATCTTTCATATTAACAATCTTGGAATCGATGATACCACACTTCCAAACAAGTTTAAAATTGGTTCATATGTATTCCAAGACAACTATGTGATTGATCAAATATCAAATCACATTCATGGGTTCAATCGGTTCTACCAATCACTAGGATCGGTTATACCTTAATATGGAATACTTGTGATCGGTTACACAAGTTATTAGGACCGGTTACATCAGTTACCAGGATCGGTTACGTCAATTACCAGGAACGGTTACCATATACTCATGGTATTTCTTGTGATCGGTCACACTAGTCACTTGGATTGGTTACACCAATTACCAGGATCGGGTACACCAATTACTATGATCGGTTACACCAATTACAAGGATCGATTACACAACTTTTTTGTGATCGGTTACACCAATTACAATATCGATCATACCATCTAAGGTGATTACTTAGGATCGGTTACACTAATTATTAAAAACTAGTCATACCAAATCATAAGTGAGGCATTATGATTAGTTATACCATGATACATAACAAGTTATGATCGGTTCTACTATATCACACATATTGGTAATCCAAAGATATGCAATGAATAACAATACCAATAAGCCTAGCGATTTCCCTTTCGATTCATAAAACAAGTTCATGAATGTACTTCCTTTAAAAAAATGTAAACATTGTTTCCTAGGATGAAATCTTTACCTTTACCCATACACATAATCATAATAACATTCATATGATTATGTCGATGTCATATCTATGAAGTTCAAAAGATAAGCGTTATACTTCGTAGTCTAATTCCTTAATACTATGATCATATGATCATGTCTCACTACTAGAGTAAAATATTCATTCACAACTTCGCAGTTATGTTTTCAATATAGCACGACTTGAAAGATACGTTAGGAATGAAAAAGTTCAAGTCAATATTACTTCTTCACATTCTTCAGGTCTTCGAGTAATACTTTTATGTCTCATATTCCTAGACTTTCTAGTCTAACCTATACGAAGTTGTCTCTAGTACATAATCAAGCGACTCTTAGATGAGTTTTGATTCACTAAAATATGACAACCAAACTTGTCATACAACGCTTGGTGGGTTCAACCGAGCTATGCTCTAAAATTATAGATCCTTCATGATTTTCTATCATGTTGTTATATTTGAAAAAGCGGGGGTATAACAACCACACCCAATATTTCGTTAGGAAATCTGTATGGACTAACTCCAATATAATTCCGATAGAATCAACTAGACAGTCAGACTCAATCAAGGAAATATATCCAAGAGTTATATCTATGTTTCTCAATGTAATCAGCAAATCAAACAGATAGAAATCCGCGAGCCTGATTATTATGAGAAAAAACTTGAACGGGACCAATGTTCAAGAGTCAATCAATTTCAATCAACAACCAAAGGTTGGATTTACCAATTGATTGAACTACGCATAACCTGTGATATTTCGATTATATAGAAAATATAATGCGGAAAAGAAATAACACAAACACCAGAAGTTTTGTTAACGAGGAAATCGCAAATGCAGAAAAACTACGGGACCTAGTCCAGATTTGAACACCATACTGTATTAAGCCGCTACAGACTCTAACCTACTACAAGTTAACTTCGGAGTGGAATGTAGTTGAGCCCTAACCAAGTCTCACACAAATTAAGGTACAATCGCGTTCCTTACGCCTCTGAATCCCAGCAGGATTCTACGCACTTAATTCCCTTAGCTGATCTCACCCACAACTAAGAGTTGCTACGACCCAAAGTCGAAGACTTGATATTCAAATATGTCTCCCACATAAAAGTCTATTCTGATAGATAAATATGTATCCCACAGAAATACCTATGATATTTTGTTCCATCTTTTGATAAATCAAGGTGAATAGGAACCAATTGATAATCCGGTCTTATATTCCCGAATAACAGCCTAGAAATATCAATCAACTCTATAATTTTATATCTTACCTATCGGAGATAAATCTCGAGAAAATCTTAGAGAAGATAGTACTCAACACGATAGAACAAGTAAGATTAGAACACACAACTATAGAGAAAATAGTTGGGTCTGGCTTCAGAATCCCAATGAAGTCTTTAGTCGTTAACCTATAATGGTTTTAGGAAAAATCTAGGTTAAGGGAGAATCAACTCTAGTCGCAACTAGTATCACACATGAGGTGTGGGGATTATGTTTTCCAGTTGCTAGAGTTCTCCCTTATATAGTCTTCAAATCAGGGTTTGATAGCTTTTAAACAAAGCAATCAATATTCACCGTTAAATGAAATCCTGATTCAAGATTTAAGCTAAGTTTGCTTAAAACCAAAGCAATATCTCTCCACTGTTAGATGGTCTTATCTTGTTACACACAAATGAAATATACCTTCATTTAGATATGGGTAACCGTACCTAAACGTGTATATTGAGTTGGCTCAATAACAGTTAACCGAAGTTAGCCATATCAACACTTTTGTACTAACCACATTCATCTTAACACTTCTAGATCAAATGAATCCAATTGTGTTACTCATAGAGTTGTTCAATTGTTTATATTCTCATAGAAGTATACAAGACACAATTGAAGCAAAATCGGATTGATTCAAAAGAATCAGTTCATGAACATTTTAGCCACGGTTTGCAAAGATTGCATTCCTTAATTTATAAATGTATTTTTTCATGAGTATGAAATCATACTTAACCGATTTTAGAACTTAACCACATAAGTTTGCAAACGGGTACACAAACCTAAGTTCCGGACTTTGATCTTTTCCAACAGTTCGCAAATGGGTACGCATACTGTCGTTCCAGACCAAATTTAAGTGAAACAGTTTGCAAACGGGTATGCAAACTTAGTTCCCATACTTTGACAGTTAAAACCGTTAGCATACGGGTATGTATACTTGGTTCCCGGACCTGAATCATTCTAACAACAGTTTGCATACGGGTATGCATACTGTGCTATATCCAGACAATGATTAATTGTTCTAAACTCACATTTCAATCATTGAAACATTCTTAGAAGACGACAATAGCTGTCTCACACAAACTATTAGCTTATAAACAATTTTCAAATGATCGAATGATCAATATGAAACATTCTGAGTCTACATCAAATGCTTGTCTCACACAAATCATGTAAGATGTTACAAGGCGATTTTCACATGATCATCTTTTGACTCATTATTTAGTTTCCAACAAATAAATTGTTTCCAACTAAACTCATCAAGAATAATGATTAACATAGTTAAAGCAAAAAACTTTCCAACACATATTTCGAGAAAGATATAAATGAGTTAAACTCAGCTCAAAATAACAAATGTGTATAATGTAAAAGTCTATATAGCTATACAACTTAGTCTCAATAGGAGATAGAATAGAATAGACTTCTGAGTGATAGATGAGTTTAAGTCTCCACAAACCTTTTGTTGATGAAGTTCCTCCAAGCTCCCCTTAGTAGATCTCTGTTTTCAATCGATGAACGCCGTGAAGTCTAAAGCTCAACTACACATTCTATCCTAATCCGAGACATAGTTATAAGTAGACTAGAAATCAAGACTTATAGTTTTGACACCTAAACTTTACAAACTATCAATAAATATGGATTACAAAATAAATAAACTTTGTAGCTTCTCATCCAACATGCTTGATTTCCTTGGTTCTTTAACATTCCTTGAATTCTTCGTCACTCCAAGTACTCCAGTGATTCTGAACGTATTCAATTCAGCATCATAGTTGTTGAAGATCCGTAACAATAACAATAAGAAAACAGTTGTTCTCAATTAATGTTATACAATGTTATAGTATTATTACACGGCATCAAAGTTCAATTGTATCACAACTTTGAAAATAATACTACGGTGATATGTATCACTCCCCCTTAGTCAATACTTCATCTCACAATGAAAACCACTCCCCCTTACATAATGATCTGTAAACCTTATGTATGTAATGTGAACTACAAAATAATTCTCCCCCTTTTTGCCAATATAAATTTGCAAAGGTACGAAAACTAGCGGGATCATAATGAAATTCTCAAAGAGATTATTCATGACTAAAAGAGAACATATCAACTTTGTTTCGATGATTTCACATAGTCGAAACTTAGTGTATTCATCAAGGAGTTTATAAAGATACAAGATAACTCCTACAATATTCCACAGCCGCACTCCCCACAAAGATTTGACAATTAAACACAAGTTCAATTAAGAACTCTCCCCCATAAAATGTCGAAAGAACAACAAGAGCGACCTTACTGTTACAAGACATTAAAAAATCACATGAAACATGATTTTGTATCCAGTAAACTCGAATTAATTAACTGTTAGAGCAGTGTTTGGTCGAACTCGCATGCGTTGCTATCTCAAGCATGTTTGTCAATGTTAGTGATCAAAACTATAAGTCTTGATTTCTAGTCTACTTATAGATGTCTCGGACTAGGACATAGATTATGTAGTTGAGCCTTAGACTTCACGGCGTTCATCATTTGAATACGAAAAACTACTAAGGAGATCTTGTGGAACTTCATCAACAAAAGGTATGTGGATACTAAAACTCATATATCACTTGGAAAGTCTATTTCTACTCTATCTCCTATATTGAGACATAAGTCGTGTTACGATATAGTTTTCTATTATACACATTTGAGATTTCGAGTTGAGTTTAACTCACTTACATATTTCTCGGAATATGTGTTGGCAAGCTTTTTCTTCGACTAAGTTTATCTTATATTCTTGACGCAAGTCAAAATATGATCATGTGAAAATTGCCGAGTAACATCTTACATGGTTTGTGTGATACAATCATTTGGTATAGACTTGGAATGTTTCGTTATGATTATTTCAATAACTTTAAAATTGCTTTGATGCTAATAGTGTGTGAAAACGGCTATTGTCATCCTCTAAGAAAGTTTCAATGATTGAAATAAGAGTTTAGAACACTTAACCATTATTGGATATGACATTTTGTGTACTCTTGCACATATGTAATCCATGTCCGGGAACCATAGTATGCGTACCCGTATGCGTACCTGTTGGCTTGAGAAATCTGGGAACCTAAGTATGTGCACCCGTTCGCGTATTGGCGTAAAGTTCATGTCCGAATATTTTTGTTGGGATTGGAAGTACGCGTACCCGTTTGCATACTGGCGAAACCCAATCTTGGTCCGGGTATTTCAAGTATGCGTACCCGTTTGCATACTTGAAGGTTAAAGTTCTAAAATCGGTTGTGTACATGAACTTAAACATTTATATAATAAGGAATGCAATCTTTGCAAACCATGGCTATAATTTTCATGAATTGATTCGAGTGAATCAAACCGATTTTGCTTCAATTGTGTTCTTGTATACTTCTATGAGAATATAGCAATTGAACAACTCTTTAACTAGTTTCATTTGAGTCATTTGAACTAGTTATGGTTAAGATGAACAAGGTTGATATGAGAGTGTTCATATGGCTAACTTCGGTTAACTATTGTTGAGCCAACATGGTGTACACGTTTAGGTACGGTTACATAAACCTAAATGAGGGTACATTTCATTTGTATGTAACAAGCTAAGTTCGATTTAACGGTTGAAAGATATTAGCTTAGTTGAATCAAGTTTTTCATCTAACAGTGAATACTGAATGCTTTGTTACCAAGGTAACTTAGATTGCAAACCCTGATTTGAAAACTATAAAAAGGAGAACTCTAGCAATCGGGAAACCTAATCCGCACACTTCTGTGTGTTACTAGTTGCATAAGCTAGAGTCTATTCTCCTTTAACCTTAGGTTTCTCATGAGACCCCTTAGGTTAACGACTTAAAGATTTAATTGGGATTGTGAAGCCAGACCCAACTATTTTCTTTGTAGTTGCGTGATCTGATCTTGCTGTTTCTATCGTGTGTTGAGTGCAATCGTAAGATTGGCTTGAGATTTATATCTCTGATAGGCAAGATAGAAAAGTAATCACAAACACCTCCGTCTCATCGTTTGTGATTCCACAATATCTTGTTTCGTTAATCGATTAAGATTATTGTGAGGTGATTGATAATACTGGCTGTTCTTCAGGAATATAAGACCGGTTTATCAATTGGTTCCTGTTCACCTTGATTTATCAAAAGACTGAACAAAAACTCACAAGTATTTCTGTGGTAGACAGATTTATCTATTCTAACATACTTTTCTGTGTGAGACAGATTTGTTTATCAAGTCTTCGACTTTGGGTCGTAACAACTCTTGGTTGTGGGTAAGATCAGCTAAGGGAATCAAGTGCATAGTATCTTGCTGGGATCAGAGACGCAAGGAACGCAACTGTACCTTGAATCAGTGTGAGATTGATTAGGGTTCAATTACAGTCCAGTACGAAGTTCATTGGTAGTGGGCTAGTGTCTGTAGCGTCTTAATACAGTGTGGTGTTCAAAGCTGGACTAGGTCCCGGGGTTTTTCTGCATTTTCGGTTTCCTCGTTAACAAAATTATGGTGTTTGTGTTATTTCTTTTCCGCATTATATTTTGTTATATAATTGAAATATCACAGGTTGTGCGTTGTATCGATCAATTAGGAAATCCAACCTTTGGTTTTTGATTGAAATTGGTTGATCCTTGAACATTGGTCTTTGGTACTGTTCAAGTTACTTCTCTTATATTCAATCGGGCTCGCAAATTTCTATTTGCTGATTGTAGATTGAATTAAGAGTTAGAGATATAAACTCTTGTATATACTTTTCTCTAGATTGAGTCTGACTGTCTAGTTGATTCTCTAAAAAGTATATTCGAGTAAGTCCTCTCAAATTGCCAAACGAATTGTTGTGTGTGGTTGTTGTACCCACGCATTTTCATTAACCACGAGAGAACCTTAATGATTAATTTAATCGGAAATGCTCAACATTAGAAAACTTACGGAGCCATACAGTACTTTCACATAGAAGTGGATCAGGGAAAGATCAATACTGTGGAATATACGAAAGTTCATTCTATCTTTTATCAATATTTGCATAAAGACATAATAGACTTAACTTTGACATATATGGGACAATCATATTTCACGGACGTAAACACACATATCCCTTAAAATTTTACAATATACAAAACCAATAAAGGTTAATACTGCAAAATCATCTTCCAAATAACTTAGAATTTAAATAAATAAATCCAAAACATTGCAAGCTATGTGAAATCACAATATTTGCTATTCCAAACCCTAGTTATCCTTCTTAAAACACAAGAATAAATTCGCATAAGAAGTTTCCTAGACATTGTAGAGCTTTCTCAGAGCATCTACTGAGAATTCCTTTTCATTATTGAAGAACCCATTGATTATGGGATTATTTAATTCCTCTAGATCTTCAGAAATATCAGTTAATTCACTAAGTTCTCTTTTCAGTTCACATAGAGTGTTCTTTGCCAGAGATAACATTTGTTCATAGTAAGCTATCTTTTCCAAAGAGAACATGATTTGAGATTTTAAATCATTTCTTTTGCTGATGAAATCCTTCACCATAGCCCTAAAGTTATTATCATTTTTACAAATAGACGAAAAACAGTTAGAGGAAGAACCTTTTTCATCATTTGTAGACTTCTCCTTTTTCTTCCTTGAGGATTGGATTCGTTCACAAAGATCCACATTAACTGCTTCTACTGCATCCTTTTTTGTGGTACCTCTAGTTACATGAGCCATGATACTGTATCTTTCAAAGAAAAAAGAGTGAAGGGAATTTTGATCACAAATGAATATAAATAAAGCACCAGAAAATTAAACCCTAAAAAAAACTTTGAAAAAGTATTTACGGTTCCAGATCCATTATCTATTTTTGATAAGAAAATATTCAATTGCAAATCTTAACTTATATAAACCCAAATAAAATTGAGGATAAGAAATTAACAACTATACAAGACTTGAGCAACCTTCATGCAATCCTCATATTCTCAAGTTAATAATGAGGATGCAAACATCACTATATGGAGTGAGCAGAATGATCACATCTTGTGCCACATGGTGACTTATCAAGGTTTATTGTATAAACAGACTTCTTACCTCGTCTGACTCTGGTTCCCTTAGACTTCTTCTTGTCTTCAGGAGTTCCCTGTTTGTTACTGATGTGAGTTTTAGTTGTAGTGAAAGTGGTGGTAATAGGATTCGATTCTCGAACTTGTGAAGGATTCTTTTAGACTCAAATTAACTAAAATAAAATTGTATCAAATTATAAAAAAGACACCGAGACTTTGGATTCCACCATTGACCAATTATTTGATAAATTCTAATCAATATTCATGCAATATTTTTCTTTAAGTTGACTCTAATATTTGCCTCTAATTTGGTTCTTGAAGTAATAATTGTAAGCACGAAGCATGAAACATCAAAAGTATTAAAACCAAGCATGTCCCATCAAAACACTTCACAACTACTCAATAAAAACCAATTTTTCTTTTAAGTTCTATGCAAAAAAATCATGTAAAATAATTGCAATAAATAATAAAAATAGAATTATACCACTTTTCATGGAACAATGGCTTCCTCCGTCGCCTCGGCTAAGGGGTTTAGCTCCTCATATTAATCTCTTGCTCAAAATACATCTTTGGTGTTCAAAAGTTGATTAAAAGAGTGAAAAGTTCTAAACAGCGGGTTCTGTAACTAATATAAGTGTTACAGAACCTATTTCTACCGAGAAACTGTTGCGAAGTGAAGATAACTATTGGAAAAATTGTTACAAAAGGTTTAAAGTTTGAAAGTTACGGTCACATAATATGCGACTGTCTTTTTCTGCTGTTTATGTTCTTCGTCTTCTCCGGCCACAGTTTGCACCAGCAGAACGTGATTTCTTCCAATGGTTTTTCTAGCTTCTCTAAGGCTCTAAACTTCCCCTAACTTCTTTCTTTCCTTCCTAGGACCCTAACCAACCCTTTTATACATAGTAGAGCAAAGAAAATTCGAGAATAAACTTGGTTTTTTTCCTCCACAGCACGTTACGTTATTTCCCTTTTGATTTCTGTTTCACGTGCATTCGATCAATAAAAGCTGTCCAAACTCCTCCCTTGATAGAAACAAGTCTTTAAGAAGAGTTTCCTTCCACTTCTTCACGTAAATTTCCAAAAATAAACCAAGAAACTTGCCCAAAATAAACCATGATATTTTTGGCAAGTTTTCGCTTCCAATTCGAGTTCTAGCCACTTTGGATCCATTCCAACACCCTTACCTTGCCTGTTAGGTCCATAGGAACAAACCCAATCAAATTCAGCCCTTTAATTCCATAAAAATCGATCAAAAATTCATCCCATAAATCGTCTGTAAAAAGAAAGAAATTCCCGCCATTTTCTGATTTTTGAAAACATGAAGAAATTTGTCCTCCCCCTATCCAGTCTCGGTCTGTGCTTAGCAGCTGCTTGGAAATGGGTTACCCCTTATCCAAAATGAGAGTCCGAATAGCAAATGTCCTCCCAGGAGCCTTTAACAACTTTTCGAGCCAATTTTGCCGCAAAAGCCTATTCCTCCAAAAACACCTACAAAGGGGTAAAATACCAAAATTAGTACAGAAATGGGTACTAACAGTATACACAAAAGAGATGAAAATAGACACATAAATGCGTCTATCAGTTACCCAAAGCCAGATTCATCCTTTGTATGTCATTCTGAAGTTTGGCCATTCGTTTGTTGTTCTTCTTAAATTTCCAACACTTACTTTGAACATGATTCGCATTTCCACAAAACAAACAATTCAAAGACGAATTTTTGTTTTGCTGATTTGACTCTTGTTTATCACAACTTTTAACGTCCATTGTTCCAGAACCGACCGGAACAAAAGAATTGTTTGTGCTCACAGTCTTGCTTTTGAACCCTAAACCATTTATATTTCCAAAAGATTTCTGACCAAATAACATTGCTGAAATCTTGTCAGAGCTTCCAAACAACCTTTGAGGGTCACACTTAAGTGTATTAATCTCTTTTTCTTTTAGAGACAGGGTTCTGGTGAATTCATCATTAAGACAGTCAATCTCAAGATTTTTCACCTGAAGTGATGATTTAAGTTTCTCCAACCTCAACTTTAGTTGAAGATTTTCTTGGTGAATTTCTTCATTTTTATCCAAGAATTCAAAAATCTCAGTGTCAGACTGGCATTCTGAATCAGAATTTGAGTTAGTAGAAGTTTCTGCTGTGAAAGCTGAAATTTCAGTGCAAACATCGGAAGTATGCAAATTGACCAACTGATGTGATTTTTCTTATATTGAATCATCTGAAGCATCATAGAGAGAGAGATGTTCCTCAGATATTTTGCTTCTTCTCACAATATCCTTGATCTTTTGCAAAATCAATGACCTGTCAGGATCAATATGATTTGGACAACATTCATCATCCCAAGACAAATTAGGAGAATTACTTGTGTTGGTTACAGCATTGAACGCGTAAGTTCTGACTGTGTTCTGATCATGATCAAGAACTCTTAACTTTCCAATAAGTGAGTTTCTGGAAAGTGTTCAAGGGTATTTCCTTCAACGATGGCATGTTTCTTAGGATCGTATCTAGCTGGTAAGGATCTGAGAATTTTCATCACAATGTCCTTTTCAGGAACAGTCTTACCCAATGCAAAAGATGCATTAACAATTTCAGACATTTTGTGATTAAACTCATCAAACGAATCTTCATCAGCCATACGAAGGTGTTCCCAATCAGAATTTAGGTTTTGAAGTCTAGCTTCCTTTTCAGAGGTATTCCCTTCAAATACGGTTTCTAATATATCCCAAGCATCTTTAGACCGAGTGCACGTAGTCACTTGATGCTGAAGATCTGGGGTAATGGCATGTATGATAGCATTTTAGCCGTCAGAATTTTGCTTTGCAACAAGAATTTCGTCAGGCTCATACCTACCAATATCCTTTGCAACTGTTACACCGTCTACTGTAACCAATGGAGGATTATAGCCATTAACAACATAAACCCATGATTGAAAATCACGTGCTTGGAGAAAGACACGCATAGCAGTTCTCCACCATAAGTAATTCGATCCATCGAAGACTGGTGGTACGTTTATAGAGATAGCGCTTCTGTCCATAGAGTCAGATTGCTACAAACACATACTTATGAGTTCTTAAACGTTTTTGCCTGCTTTGATACCAATTGAAAAGGCGGGGGTCTAACAACCACACCCAATATTTCGTTAGGAAATCTGTATGGACTAACTCCAATATAATTCCGAGAGAATCTACTAGATAGTCAGACTCAATCAAGGAAATATATCCAAGAGTTATATCTTTGTTTCTCAATGTAATCAGAAAATCAAACATATAGAAATCCGCGAGCCTAATTAGTATGAGAAACAACTTGAATGGTACCAAAGACCAATGTTCAAGTGTCAATCAATTTCAATCAACAACAAAAGGTTGGATTTACCAATTGATTGAACTACGCACAACCTGTGATATTTCAATTATATAGAAAATATAATGTGGAAAAAATAACACAGACACTAGAAGTTTTGTTAACGAGGAAACCGAAAATGCAGAAAAACCCAAAGACCTAGTCCAGATTTTAACACACACTGTATTAAGATGCTACAGACTCTAGCCTACTACAAGTTAATTTCAGACTGGAATTTAGTTGAGACCTAACCAAGTCTCACACCTATTAAGGTACAGTCGTGTTCCTTACGCCTCTGAATTCCAGCAGGACTCTGTGCACTTGATTCCCTTAGCTGATCTAACCCACAACTAAGAGTTGCTACGACCCAAAGTCGAAGACTTGATAAAAAATCTGTCTCCCACATAAAAGTTTATTCTGATAAATAAATATGTCTCCCACATAAATACCTACGATATTTTGTTCCGTCTTTTGATAAATCAAGGTGAACAGGAACCAATTGATAATCCGGTCTTACATTCCCGAAGAACAGCGTAGAAATATAATCACCTCACAATAACTTAACTATATGGTAGTAGAATAAGTTATTGTGGAATCACAAAGAATGAGACGAAGAGCTTTGTGATTACCTTTTATATCTTACCTATCGGAGATAAATCTCGAGAAAATCTTAAAGAAGATAGTACTCAACACGATATAACAAGTAGGATTAGAACACGCAACTACAGAGAAAATAGTTGGGTCTGGCTTCAGAATCCAAATGAAGTCTTTAATTCGTGAACCTATAATGGTTTTAGGAAAAACCTAGGTTAAAAGATAATCGACTCTAGTCGTAACTAGTTTCACACAGGAGGTGTGGGGAATAGGTTTTCCAGTTGCTAGAGTTCTCCCTTATATAGTATTCAAATCAGGGTTTGATAGCTTTGAAACAAAGCAATCAATATTCATCGTTAGTTAAAATCTGATTCAAGATTTAAGCTAAGTTTGCTTAAAACCAAAGCAATATCTCTCAACCGTTAGATGGTCTTAGCTTGTTACACACAAATGAAATATACCTTCATTAGATGTGGGTAACCGTACCGAAACGTGTATATTGAGTTGGCTCAATGATAGTTAACCGAAGTTAGCCATATGAACACTTTTGTATTAACCACATTCATCTTAACACTTCTAGATCAAATGATAATCAAATGAATCTAATTGTGTTACTCATAGAGTTGTTCAATTGTTTATATTCTCATAAAAGTATACAAGACACAATTGAAGCAAAATCGGATTGATTCAAAAGAATCGATTAATGAACATTTTAGCCACGGTTTGCAAAGATTGCATTACATGATTTATAAATGTATTTGTTCATGAGTATGAAATCATACTTAATCGATTTTAGAACTTAACCACATAAGTTTGCAAACGGGTACTTAAACCTAAGTTTCGGACTTTGATCTTTTCCGACAGTTCGCAAACGGGTACGCATACTGTCATTCCAGACCGAATTCAGGTGAAACAATTTGCGAACGGGTATGCAAACTTAGTTCCCGGACTTTGACTGTTAAAACCGTTCGCATACGGGTTTGCATACTTGGTTCCCGGACCTGAATCATTCTTACAACAGTTTGCATACGGGTATGCATATTGTGCTATATCCATACAATGATTAATTGTTCTAAACTCCCATTTCAATCATTGAAACATTCTTAGAAGACGACAATAGCTGTCTCACACAAACTATTAGCTTATACATAATTTTCAAGTGATCGAATGATCAATACGAAACATTCCGAGTCTACATCAAATGACTGTCTCACACAAATCATGTAAGATGTTACAAGGCGATTTTCACATGATCATATTTTGACTCATTATTTAGTTTCCAACAAATAAATTGTTTCCAACTAAACTCGTCAAGAATAATGATGAACATAGTTAAAGCAAAAAGCTTTCTAACACATATTTCGAGAAAGATATAAGTGATTTAAACTCAGCTCGAAATATCAAATGTGTATAATGTAAAAGTTTATATAGCTATACGACTTAGTCTCAATAGGAGATAGAATAGAATAGACTTCTGAGTGATAGATGAGTTTAAGTCTCCACATACCTTTTGTTGATGAAGTTCCTCCAAGCTCCCCTTAGTAGATCTTCGTCTTTAATCGTTGAGCGTCGTGAAGTCTAAAGCTCAACTACACATTCTATCCTAATCCGAGACATAGCTATAAGTAGACTAGAAATTAAGACTTATAGTTTTGACACCTAAACTTGAAAAACAAGCTTTAGATAGCAACGCTTGCGAGTTCGACCGAGCAGTGCTCTAACAATCTTCTTAGCTCGTTTGGTACTACTAACTTTTGGCGCCAAGGTCGGTCTCTTTAACTTTGAAAGAGCTCATTTCAGATTGGTCACTCCTAGTTTCTAGCAGTAGAAAAGCATCTCAATTTTGTGTGGCCATTCATAGGCATGTCTTCTACCTCTCTCTCCTTTTCCTAATGAATAATTTTAAAGTTCAGTAACATAACTTTTAGCTTATAGATAATTCATTAATCATAAGACGACACTTTTAGAACTGGTTTTTAACAATTACTTTAAGTGTAGATACTGGATCTTAGATTTGAAATTTTTCCTGTCTCCTTTTTTGCCGATAATTTTTCTGTTTTACTGGCTATTATCCAGGACCTTTAACTAAATTTAGTCTAGTTTGAATCCTTTATATTTTAGTTAGTTTGTTAGATCATAATACTAGCTAACAGTAGTATTGTCTCCCTATAAGTAGTAACTGTACTTGGATCATCTTACTTTTTCCCTTTGTAAATACATTATCCTTAGACTAGGCTTTTATTTTGCTCTCATCTTGTATAGTTTTACTGCTTTTAGTTCTTGTTAATCTAGTTTTAATTTTTATTTCCCCCCTTTTATGTTTGTATCTGCTTTAAATAATGTAATGTTATTTTTTCCATTAATTATGTATTGTGTCTGTGTAAGACTGGTATGTAATATAACATATTTTTGTGTTTCTTCTTTGAATAGGGAAATGAAGACTCCTATGAAACAACATGATGTTGAAATCAATTGTGGTTATGTTATTATGGCTTCTTCTTTAAGTAGATTAAGCTCAAGGGCTGGTGATCCCAGTGGGTGTGTGATATGATTATGGAAGAACCCTATATGTGATAACCACAATCGCACGGTGTCTAACTAGTAGACAGAGGCAAGTACGGGTCGAA
>JAJJMB010014788.1:1722077-1822610 GCA_023531105.1 Papaver atlanticum | reverse complement strand
GTACTGCATTTTTTGGTCAAAGACAATCTCTTTGCTTCTCTTGATAATTTATTGGCCAGGGAATCAGGTAATCAAGCAGGTGTCCGTGACACATTAACTCGGAAGTGAGCTCCACTTGTGAGCCACTTTGGTGATTTTCGCCGCAAACGCCATTTAAGGGTTTATTTTCCGAACTATCGAATCCACATGTACTTTCACTAAAATAGTGTTGTTATCCAAAATATTAAGTCCTAGCCAATATAAATATGGGTATAAAATATAGCACATACGTGCTTATCAGTGTGTTTTCTCGAAGATGCAACCTCAACACTCGCTAAATAAATCCTCGATTATGGCAATGCTCCCGCTATCCACAATCATAAGTAGTGCCCCTCTTTCCTAGATACATCATCGTGACACTTCTACCACTCATGAGGTGAGTAGAAGGGAGCAAGAGCCCATCTTGATAGTTCTATCACGAGCTGAGGTGCTCATCTTCCACAACTTGTTTGCGGACTACTGCATACAGTCAGTATTAGACTTCTCATTGGGTACTGAAGATTTACCTTTGTTTATATTGTACTGAGAGTTTTTTGGGTATTAGTATTGTTATGGGACTTATCACGGTTTACTCTCTTTCCTTCGTCAAGGTTTTATCCCTATGGTTTTTCCTTGTCAAGGTTTTAACGAGGCAATATGTGCGTGTCCAACACCGATCTCTCTAGCGATCTAAGTCGTTTCTATGTTTTGTTATGTTGTTTTTGTTTTTCCCATTTGAAAAGACGAGGGTACCTAAATACACCACAATCTTTTATTTATCCACCTATAAGTCCTCTTACCGAAAGTGATCGTCTATGGACAGAGTCGAGACAATGCAACAAATCGGTATTCACACTTTGTGTGATTGTCTATGGATACGAGATCGAGACAATATGACTACCAAAGTGTGATACTTGATAATAGGTTCGGACTTAACTAAACTCTATAGGATCACTATCAAGTATATCGGAGTTTAACGTTTTTGTATTTTACTTTTAATTATAATAACAATTATAATTGCGGAAATAGAAAAGTAAAAGACACAACAAGATTTTGTTAACGAGGAAAACTGCAAATGCAGAAAAACCCCGGGACCTAGTCCAGAATTGAATACTCTCAGAATTAAGCCGCTATACAAAATCTACATCAACTTCGTATAGTTGAGACCAAGCAACTACCCCTAGTTCACTTAGTTTCCTCAGTATCCCTGTGTTTCTGATTTCAGTGAGTGCACGCAATGGAATAATTCTTTGGATCATATTCCAAACAGTAAAGGAACAACAAATCTGTTTGGTAATAATTCTTTAGATTCTTTCAAGATAAAGATATCTCAAGTCATACGCAAAGGCTCTTCCGTTTAATCTAATAAACTCCTTTGCCTGGTTAGATCAATCTATCCAATAACTACCAAAGTAGTCAAGTTTATATTCGCACTCAATAAAAATAAATCTCAAAGAGATATATTGAGAATGCCGATCTCACGGAACTAATCAATCGAATAAATCCGATTCTAGTTGGATCACATCCGATCAAGGTTTGTGCGCACACAAAGATATAAGAACTAAATAAGAAATCTTCTCCGTCTTCAAATCTTCTTTAATCTTCAATAAAAACCTGCATAACACCACTTGAATCTCTTGTGATCAATCACACACAGAACGGAGTCTGTTAATAATCACTAGTGGAAAATAGCAATTTCACGATCGTCAGGGAAAGTCATATATACGAGTTAAATGACCTGTTTTAACGGTTTCATAAATGGTCGTTGTTTGAGCGTCTTTTTCATCTATGACGTGCCTCTGCGGGTCGCAGAACAACCTATGTCAGCGACCGATTTTAACGGTCAAGGTGTTAAGACTGATCCTCATCGGTCGTAGATATACATTTCAATATATAAAAAAAAGGATTCATAATTGGCTGAATGGCTGCAGCCGTTCTGAATGGGCTGAAATGAAATAATTACACTGACTAAAATGAAATAATTATACTGTATTAACAACTTCAGAATAACATTACATTAAAACATTATATTCATTGCAAAATTCATAATCTGACACAAAGAGGATTGAAATCCTTAATTCGCAATAATACCCCCAATAAGTTCATGGTTTCTTAAACAAAAGCTCAAACTAGCAACATAAAATAGTACAATTCTTTACAACAACTGAAGTTCATAAAATTTCAAGATCTAATAAATCAAATAATTCAAACTAAAAATAATTCAAATGAAAAATATACAAGGACTAACGTTTTTACTAGATAAAGAAACAAAAATGAAAGCAAAAGTGGAACCTTCTCAGTTAGCAAGAAGATGAAGCACTTTTGTAGTTCCAGGACCTGAAAATACGAAAATTTTCATAACTTTGTTGAATTTAGTCTCGACGAATACTATAGATTGGTTCTACATAAATGATCGAACCACCAAAAATGTGAGATTGAATGGTGGTGGTGGTGGCAGCAGTGAATGTTCATGCCACCAAAAATGTGGTGGCATGAACCACCAACAGTCACCAAGACCAACACCACCATTAAATTGAACTATGCAATGAAAGAAATGAAAAATTACAATTTATATAGGCATACCAGTAGATAGTGTTTACCCTAACTTTATAGTGCCTTCCATCTTTAAAAGCAAGCACCTTCATCAAGTAAATATAGTGGGTCTGGAACCTTCTTCAGTTAGTTGGAATATTAAGCAACAATTGTTGTTCGTCAACCTGAAATTACACAGATTTCAGGAAAAATCAGTCAATTTCACCATTATTCACCAGAAAAAAATTACAAGCCAAAATTGAAAATGACAAGGTATTATCACAAACATTCAAAGAGAACATTTAGAAAACTATGAGGGGAGTTTAGTAGGGGTTTCTTGGAGTTTTCCAGGCTAACAAGTATCAATGCTTATTCAGCTGCAGTATTAGCAGCAAAAATGCCATCCCGCATGGCCCTGCGAACTGCTGCACAACCTCAATACCTGAAAAATATGAATAGATCAGAAGATCCAATTAGCATCCAAAGTGCCCATGAGTACCGATATAGCAGAACAAGTTCAATTAACCAACCTAGAAGAGCACCAAATTGCTTTTCTCGGAGTCGAGTGGTCTGGTTTGCATTATCTCCAAATAGCCTTGCCAAACTTTAATGTAGTTGTCTTGCACAATTTAGATGCAAATAATGTTAAAGTGCGCAGTTGCTATTAGTTGTTGATATGATGTTAACAGCAAGATAATGAGACAAGTATCAGATTTGTGAAAACTGATAAACATTATAAAATCACAGAGACCGTTTCCTTACACTGCCAAGTTATGGTAAAGGTCCTTCAAATTCACTTTTAAGTTCACTGTTTGTGTTCTCCAAATCAAAGAATGGCTGCAAAAGAAACATGGATCAGAGTATATCGTTAAGGAAATCCAGCTGACAACAATCAAATACAGGCAGATTAAGAACAAATACTCAACTATGACTTTCATTACTGTGGAGTTACATGCCAACTTCAACTGTGAACTTAGTCCAAGATCACACATCACTACCTCCGTATATGCTGAAACATCCAAAACAGTTTCATGTTAGGGGATACCTCACAATCACCAAACCAAATGCAAATACAATTAAAACAGACCTTACATTCACTGATGCAAGAAACAGATCTTTTCTCACAGGTGGTCTCACTGTCTAAAAGAGCGACCTAACAAGTTAGCAGGAACACAAAGTATGTAGTGAGAAATTTTTATGGAAAAAGAGACTACCTTTAGCAATAGAGAGAGTAATCATCAAACAGAACAGAAAACATTACCACCACTAGCCATAACCATACACCCACAACTAACCTAAGAAGAAGCACCACCACAACAACAACATACAAATAAAATGGCAGGAAAACCCCACAAGCACAACTTCCATCCCATTTAAGAAAACCCATAACTAAAAAAGAGGAAAAAAAAACTGAAAACCCATACCAAAATCGAACGACTTCTATCAACACAAACAAATAAAATCAATCAAATATACCGAAATCCACGTATTTGAACCCTAAATAAGCAAAAACAGATAAAATTAAGGAAACCTAATTCAAGAAATTGAAATTAAAGGATGTGACAATGTTCATCAGTAAATCATTAAAGAAAATTGTTGAGAATGTTTAATATTCCAGGAAATGTTCAAAGTTATAACTTTCTGAAAGGGACAACAATTTTTGTAATAATTGAGGGCCAATGTTTCCTAGATCCTAGTAGTATCGAAAAGGTCACATAGAATTACCAGGAAGAAAATTTATAACGTTTCTTCAAGAAACTAAAATTCTTGTACCTAACTCAACTTTAGTAATCATGTTGCTTAATCCTTCATATGGTTGATTTTAGACCATTGAAACCACCCCCCATAAATATACAGTACTTAAACTTTATGATCCAAGGGACCAAGGGGTGGGGAAGAAAACATATATATCCATGAGTTTTAAACTATGCGTACATACTACATAGGAATTAAGCTTCTTTCATATAAAAAATCGATATGCGTGAATGCAGGTTCAAGCAGAATCAGTAAGTTAACTTTTCCGAGTCCTAACATTTGGAAGAAAGACTGCAGGAGGAATTATTAACTGCCTCAATTCATACATGCATTTATGTGCAAAACGAATTGCAGAAACTACAAACTGGACTAGCAATCCATGTACAAAAAGAAATACGTTAATCAGTGCAAGTAAACAAAGGAGTAGAATTTTTAATGAAGCTACACATGTGACAAACAAATTAGCGTCAAACATTGTAAACAGAAAGATAAGAATTCTCGCCCTGTATCAAAATAAGGCGTGTCGTGTAAATATTCAGTAATAATGGCCTGTTAAGACAAATGATAATGAGTAAAATTATGTTAATGCTAATACATACAGCTAGATAGATATTTAGAAGCAACTGATAAAATCTTCTTTACCATGCCATCCTTCCAGTCGATCTTAACAACACTTAAATTGGTAGTTCCATATTTACAGAATGTGATTCTCTTTGTGAGACTTCGGTTTGTAAAGTATGGATTGTCGTTAAACTTCGGCAATAAAAAAAATGTTTACTAGAAATTCAATAAAAAATAGACCAAACAGTGCACACCATCATTACAAAACTCTAATTGATAACCACATTAACAAATGAAAAGAGAGTAGCTCATCTTTTACCCATATACAACATCTTCTTCATCTTCAACATTCATAGAATTTACGAACTCGAATATCTACATCAAATAAAGAGTATACAGAATGTAAGTGGAAAACTTCATAAAAATATACAACAACAACTCCATTTGAGAATACCTATACGAATCATATGTATAGCTCATTCTTGAATATCAAAACCATTATCACAGGCCAACACAAGTCACTCATTTTGAAACCCCAGACTAAAATCCTCTTCAAACACTAACAATTCTTCATCAAAATCAAATCAAATTCTCTAATTCTGTCAAATCAGTAATCAAAAAATAAAAAACCCAGACTAGAAAAACCACTCACGTTAACCCTAATCTACTAATCATACCGACATTGATAACTAAAAATCGAGAAAAAACCCAAAAACATGAAAAATTAGTCGAAAGATAACAAAAATGGTCTAAATAGAGATATAGATAGAAGGAGAATGAGAAGAAATATCCTCACCAGGATCGCACTGCGAGAAAAGTTCTTCCACATCTACAACCATATAAAACACAAAACACAAACAGAAACAGATTAGAACTAAAAACCCATAAACCCTAAAATCAAAAAAAATCAAAAAAATAATTAGGAATTGAAGATTATTAACCAGAAGTAAAAGCTTTAATCTTTAATCATGGAATTCAAAGTCATCAACCTTCATCATCTGCAACAGGACCTATTCTTCCATCTCCATTTTTGAAAATCAACAAACATCCTTTCGAACCTGATTCAGCAAGAGCACACTATTTCCAATCATGAACAAAAAACATGAAACATTCACACCCATCCAAACAATCGACCCCTAAAAATTGAAAAATCAAAACCGTAACCCTCAAATTAAAATACAAGAGAAACCCAAAATAAAAAAACTTACCATGTTTCATATTCCTAAAAACAAGATACTGCGAATCTCTAATCAACAACAACACTTTCAGATTCACCGGTTTAGATTCAACCCAATGCATTCTTCTACTTCCTGATTAACCACCTTCACCTCTATTTCTAATAGAACAGAAATTCACTTCTACTTCTAATAGAACAGAAAACCAAATTCTAATATGCATGAGTATCAAACCCTAAGAGAAATGAGTTAAGGAAGGGTTTGAGGTGCGGCTATGAGAGGATGAAAGAGAAATAAGTTTCGTTCGCTTTTGATAGGAAAGAGAAGATAAGAAATGGGAAGAGATATGGGTGAGGTGGTCAAAAAGAATTAGCTTAATCCAGCCATTCACTTCGGTTTGGTTAATCGTGACCACCAAAAGGGTGGGGCCCAGGAAATCCAAACTATAGAATAATATAGGATTATCGGTCACAGTATGGGTTAAAGAATGAGGAATAAAATAGTAATAAAAAATCTTATACAATGACTGTTTTTGACGCTCCTAGTTGTGCTTCGTATTTTTATTAGATCTAGGACCGTCTTGACTGGTCCACGGTCAATTGACCGCCATTGAGGGTCGGGGATGTAGGTCATAAAAACCCCCTTTTCCACTAGTGTCTGGATTATCACAAGATATCTTTAGATCTACTAACAGTTCTAAAGATCCCGTCGATACTTCGATCTAGTTTGAGTGAATCTTATATCAGAAGAGAAGATTCTCAAGAATAAACAAACTAGGTGCAATAAAATTTTCAACAACAATTAGTCAATCAAATCAATCAAAAACTAATAACACTGCAATTATCTAGTTTCCCACCAACGGTACTCGTAGAGCTTCTTGATCCCACAGAATTCTTTAAACGAGCGGTCGTAAGAGATTTCACCTAATTGGGATACTTTCCTCTCCGAATAAATGGCTCCACCAGAAATATATGCAATATAAACAGGCTTTTCTTAAACAGGAAAACGGTTAACTAACAAATTTGTTACCTCAGATTCCGAAGCCTCTTCTCCCCAGAAAGATATATCATTAAGCGCAAGTTCAAGTAAGAACTCCCGCAGTATGTTGTCATCCTCTCGCAAGAACAAAAGAACATTAATAAAAGCAACCTTTACCAGAGAAAGGTTGAATCGGTTTTAACTAATGTGTGTCAATAGCAAAAGTTGAAAACCCGCAACACATATGTTATGCTAAACACAACTCATGTAAACATAAATTGATTCAACATATTGTGACTTTTCACATATGAGTTTCAATCGGAACACCTTATATCCTTTGATAAAGCCTACCAACATGGGATAGAACTTAATCCCGCTAAATCAAAAAGCCACACAAACCATAAGGGTTACATCATATGATATCGAATATTAAGGTTAATGAAAACCGAAATCAGACATCCCATAAGCCGAATAGACATAGCAAAAATATAAACATTCACTCACAGGCTATGTAATCGGTAACTATCACAAGAAAAATTATAAAGAAATAATTTTATTCATAAATAATGATAGTTTTATTCAAAATAGACTTTATACAATAATTGACGCAAATCAAGCATTGATGTCTATTTTCTTAATTAAGTATTACAGCATATATAACTTAATCCCTAGTGGTGCTCTGATTGTTCACTGAGGTTTCTTCAGTGTTTAAACTCTTGTAGCATGTCTCGAGAGACTTTTCAGCAACCACTTCTTGTTTTTCAATCTTTTCAACTTGAACCTTCATGTCAGCAAGATCAGCTTTTGTTTCCTCAATCCTTTCCTTGAGCCAATCTTGACTTCGAACCGTTAATATGAGATTGGTTCTTAGTTCTTAAAAACCATGGATATAGTCTACCATACTATCAGAAGGAATACACTTGGTTTTTGTTAGATCTTGAAAGTTGTAAGCCAACAGACATGACTCATCTTGGGATCCAGTATAACTATCAGATTCATAATCAGACATAATTTTTGATATGATCTTCTTCTTTCTTTCTGTATTAATTCCTTGACAATCCTTAACTCTTTAAGCTTCCTCCTTATTTACATTTGTAATACTGCGAGTTATTGGAGGCATGCTCAAGGATTTAAATAAGAATTAATCAGGGTTTTACAATACAAACAAAAGAAAGTTTCTCTTAAGAAGAGATAACTTTCGGACTGAAAATACAATGGAATTTCCGAAAATATATTAAGAATTTCCTCATCAGAAGAAAGTATAACAGAATCATTAGTCAGATTCATAGGATGAATCTCTTATTCTTGAATAAGAGATTTTCCAAGAGCTTCTACTTTGACAGTGAGATCCATATTCTCTTTGGCTAGAATATTAAGTTGAATGTCTTTTTCCCTTATCTCTTGCTTAAAAAGATCTGACTTTGTCTTTAATATTAACATCCTTGTAGACATAGATCTTACAGGCTTTAGAAGTTTTTCCAACTCTTTATCAGCATCTTGTTTTTTATCAGAGATAGACTCAGATGTACTCTTAATTTTTGTAAATCCTGGATCATGAGTTAACGAAGGAGTAACATCCTCAACTTTTGAGTATTCATACTCTTGCATAACGTTAACTGAATCGGACATAGATTCAATTCTTATAGTTCGGATCGCACTAAACACAGATTGTTAGATCTTTTTCATGTTTGCCTGCTCTGATGCCAATTGAAAAGACGAGGGTACCCAAATACACCACAATCTTTTATTTATCCACATATAAGTCCTTTTACCGAAAGTGATCGTCTATGGACAGAGTCGATACAATGCAACAATTCGGTATTCACACTTTGTGTGATTGTCTATGGTTACGAAATCAAGACAATACGACTACCAAAGTGTGACACTTGATAATAGGTTCGTACTTAACCAAACTCTATAGGATCACTATCAAGTATATCAGAGTTAACGTTTGTGTATTTTACTTTTAACTATAATAACAATTATAATTGCGAAAATAGAAAAGTAAAAGACACGGAAAGATTTTGTTAACGAGGAAAACTGCAAATGCAGAAAAACCTTGGGACGTAGTCCAGAATTGAATACTCTCATAATTAAGCCGCTATACAAAATCTACACCAAGTTCGTAAAGTTGAGACCAAGCAACTACCCTTAGTTCACTTAGTTTCCTCAGTGTCCCTACGCTTCTAACTTCAATAAGTGCACGCACTGGAACAATTCCTTTGGATCGTATTCCAAACAGTAAAGGAACAACAAATCTGTTTGGTAACAACTCTTTCGATTCTTTCAAGATAAAGATATCTCAAGTCATACGCAAAGGCTCTTCCGTTTAATCTAATAAACTCCTTTGCCTGGTTAGATTAATCTATCCAATAACTACCAAAGTAGTCAAGTTTAGATT
The DNA here is from genome assembly GCA_023531105.1 of Papaver atlanticum. Classification (NCBI taxonomy): domain Eukaryota; kingdom Viridiplantae; phylum Streptophyta; class Magnoliopsida; order Ranunculales; family Papaveraceae; genus Papaver; species Papaver atlanticum. The sequence continues at coordinate 1,813,190 of JAJJMB010014788.1, read as the reverse complement.
CACACACAATCAAAATAAATCTCAAAGAGATATATTGAGAATGCGATCTCATGCAATTAATCAATCGAATAAATCCGATTCTAGTTAGATCCCAGCCGATCAAGGTTTGTTCACACACAAAGATATGAGAACTAAATAAGAAATCTTCTTCGTCTTCAAATCTTCTTTAATCTTTAATAAAAACCTGCACAACACCACTTGAATCTCTTGTGATCAATCACACATAGAACGGAGTCTGTTAACAATGGATTATCACAAGATGTCTTTAGATCTACTAACAGTTTTTAAGATCCCGTCGATACTTCGATCTAGTTTGAGTGAATCTTATATCAGAAGAGAAGATTCTCAAGAATAAACAAACTTGGTGCAATCAAATTTTCAACAACGGTTAATCAATCAAATCAATAGAAAACTAATAACACTACAATTATCTAGTTTCCCACCAACGGTACTCGTATAGCTTCTTGATCCCACAGAAGTCTTTAAACGAGCGGTCGTAAGAGATTTCACTTAATTAGGATACTTTCCTCTCCTAATAGACGGCTCCACCAGAAACAACAAGAATGAAGTTTGTCTGGCTCTTAGGATAGTTTGCTAGAAATGCAAACTTAGGTATTTATAGACCAAGGATGTTTTGAAAACAAGGAATTTCCAAAACCGAAAATATTCTCAAGATATGCAATGAATAGCAAAATTCGGTTTTCCTAATTCCAATAAATGCTTGTCCAAAATTTCTGAAATCTCTGAATAGAAAATCTCCAATTAGTAAATGCACATTACTAATTTTTATTCTCTAGAGATATGCATTTAATTGCTGGTAATTAAAGCATATAAAACCAAAAACCTTAATTAAAAGATTCTCAATTTATTTCGGCACAGGATCTCCTTGAGTACTAAGGAATATCTTTGAACAATAAATGATAAGAGTTACTGTACGTGTTCAAAGTATGTTGACATCTTTTCACTGTAAATCCTTATTCTCATTTACATGGATTTACATTCTCGGAATCGGTTATACCACACTTCCAAACAAGTTTAGAATTGGTTCACTTGTATTCCAAGATTACTATGTGATTGATCAAATATAAAATCACATACATGGGTTCAATCGGTTCTACCAATCACTAGGATCGGTTATACCTCAATATGGAAATACTTGTGATCGGTCACACAAGTTACCAGGACCAGTTACATCAATTACCAGGATCGGTTACATCAATTACCAGGACCGGTTACCATATTCTCATGGTATTGCTTGTGATCGGTCACAAAAGTTACCAGGATCGGTTACACCAATTACCAGGATCGGTTACACCAATTACCAGGACCAGTTACCAATTACAAGGATCGATTACACAACACTATGTGATCGGTCACACCAATTACAAATATCGATCATACCATCTCATGGTGATTACTTAGGATCGGTTACACCAATTAATAAAAACTAGTCATACCAAATCATAAGTTAGGTATTGTGATTAGTTATACCAAGACTCATAACAAAGTTACGATCGGTTTTACCATCTCACACATATTGGTAATCCAAAGATTTGTAATGAATAGCCGTACCAATAAGTCTAACGATTTCCCTTTCGATTCATAACACAAGTTCATGAATATACTTCCTTTAAACAAATGTAAAACATTGTTTCCTAGGATGAAATCTTCACCATAACCCATTCACATAATCATAACAGTATATACAAGATTATGTCGATGTCATATCTACGAAGTTCAAAAGATAAACGTTATACTTCGTAGTCTAATTCCCTAATACTATGATCATACAAATATGACCATGTCACATCACTAGAATATTAAACAATATGTACAGTATATACAGCTTCGCAGTTATGTTTTCAATATAGCATGACTTGAAAGATACGTTAGGAATGAAACAATTCAAGTCAATATTACTAACCTCAAGAGGAAGGATGATGTTGTTGTTGTAGTAGTTCGCTTCTTCTTCACATTCTTCAGGTCTTCGGAGTAATACTTGTATATCTCAACATTCCTAGACTTTCTAGTCTAACCTAAACGAAGTTGGCTCTAGTATATAATCAAGCGACTTTAGATGAGTTTTGACACACTAAAATATGACAATCAAACTTGACATACCAACGCTTGGTGAGTTCAACCGAGCTATGCTCTAACACCATTTCTTATAAAAAAAAAAAACTGATATTGCCTAGTGTTTAAAAGCAGACACGTAAAAAAAGAATGTTGCAAATTTATATAAATCAAACCAATAAGTTTGGTTAAAAAAAATCTAATGTTAATGTTGGAAATAAATAACAATCTTTTTTTCTTTTTTTTATTGTTTGCAGAAACTTGTGCAAGCCCCTACATTCACTTGAATTTTCTGCTTTGTTAGCAGTCGATATGGCCAATACCAAACTGATGCTTTATTATATACATTAAAAACTCCATATATTACTAGCCTTGGGACTTCACAAAAGTATGTAAATGATAATGGATATGGATGTCTTCATTAATCATCCAAATGAGCAACAAGTCGTATATGCTTTAACCGAAGAAGAAATCATCGATGGAATTAGACAAGAAGCGGGGGAGATAATCATGAGGATAATAGTACGAAAATATAAAAAGTTTCATGCCAAGAAGCATTAAGTATGCTCGACAAGTTGGAAATGTTTTGGCTTAAACAAGAAAATGCCCATAATAATGAAGTCTTACGGATCCCCAAATCGAAAGATGCGATAACAATCAAAAAAGTTACATCATTTTCTCAAAAAACTATAAACAAGTATTTTATTTCATCTTAAATTTCGATGTAACAAGATCTATAAGTTTCCAATAATGACTATTATATTAATATATGGAGGTAAATTCCTTATGGCAGGACTGCAAAAATCTATTAATATTAAAATGTAGAGGTTATTACTATTTATAATTGGCCCAAGTTGGGACTATGACTTTGTATTAATATACAGAGTTTACTAATATATGGAGTTTTTACTGTATATAAATTAAGGATCTAGAGCAGGTGTCAACGTATACAAATATGCATAGACCGATACAGCTAATCATGATTCACAGTTAAAACTATTCGCATCAAACACCCAAAATAAAAGATTTTATAACAAAAACTAAAGTTTTCGAGTATTTATGATTACATTATTTTCTTAATACCAAAATAAGCTTTTTTTTTATATCTATAATACAATAAATCCAAAACATCTAGAATACAAAACAAAGCTTGGCTAAGTTAGGCTAGATAAAGAGCGGTCGAGATTTGTCTAGGAGGGATAAATCTATGCTGGTTTTTTCAACTAACCATTATAAATATTTTATTAATTAGTGTCCTATTAATTGCTCATGATGAATGATTAATTATTTTTCATGATAAATGTTCATTTAATGAATCTAATAAATACATATTTTTATTAATAAATATAAGTTTATTAAAAACTATATATATATTAATCGGTAAAGAATTTGGTGATGGAGAGTTTCGAACTCAGGTAACTGGTATCATCACCCATTGACTTTACCACTGTACTACAGTGACCCCGGTTAAAAATTATATTAATAATTTTTAATGGTGGTAGTGAAAGAAGCAGTGGGTGGTAGAGACAGTGGCGGGTATTTGTGAGTGGTGGAGGTGTTAACATTACTGGTGGTGGAAAAAATAGTGGGCGTGGCTGGTTTTTACGTACGGTGGTGGATGTTAATGAATAGTAGTGGACAATAATAGTTTTGTATCTTTACAAAATGGACAACATTTTATTATGATAGATGTAATTGGTTGTTTTTAGCACAACTGGTAAGGACAAAACACAAATATTTTGAGGAGGATACTCAATCATATAAGACAATATGATCATGACCGCTGGATCACCTAAATGGGATCTCAGCTATTTATAGTACCCGATTGAATAAATCACGGTTTTTAGTATTAAAATAAAATTGATTACATTTCCATAATACAAAACAAAGTTTGGACAAGTTAGGCTAGATAAAGAACGATCAAATTTACACTTGAGAACGTAAATCTAACGCTATAAGTGATCACGTTTAATTAAAATTTAATAATAAATGTTCAATTGATATTTCATAATATATTTTTTTTAATTAATCAAATGAATATATTTTTGTTGATACATAATAAATTTATTTGATATTAACCATATCAGTAAGCATTAATGGTGGTTGTGATGGTGGGTAGTGGTGGGGATAATGGTGGTGGGTATTGGTGAGACTGGTGGAATGGTGACGATAATGTGGTGGTGGAAGAAGTAGTGGTAGTAGGGTGAGAAAAGGGGTCCTAAGATATGTAAATTAAGCACTAATGGTGGTTGTGATGGTGGGTGGTGGTAGTGGATCGACGGTGGGGATAATGGTGGTGGGTATTGGTGAGACTGGTGGAGTGGTGACGATAATGTGGTGGTGGAAGAAGTAGTGGTAGTAGGGTGGGAAAAGGTGTCCTAAGATAGGTAAATTATTAGGCCGACCGAGCGAAGCGAGTGAGGACTCTATATATGGTGCTTTATGTCAATGTGAAGCATGACTTCTTTTTTTCCAATTTGACACAAAAAGATTGGATTTGGGCGGTTTGGTGTCATACCCTGGAAATTTATAAATTGCCCCTCCCTTTTATTCCAATTACTATAACTCCTTATGTATCCTATTTTTCCAGGGGTATAATTGGCAACCAAACTTTAATATAACATATCTAAAAATCCGTGCCTTGGAATTTTACAAATTTTATCTCGTTGGAATGGTTTTAAAAAAATCTACGCAATGAGTACAAACAACAATATCAAATTTAGAGTTTTTACCAAAAATTCGGAGGTGTTTATCATTTTAGGCACAATTTTCGAAAATTAAATGTATATCCATTATTCAAACCACCACAAAGGATGCATAATACTTTATGTAGCTATATTTTGGTTTATGCATCAACTTATTTTCCATTGCAACTAATAAAACGATATACTCCCTCCGTTTCAAGAAAAATGTGATACTTTCAGTTTAGGCACAATTTTAGAAAATTGAATGCATAGCCATTATGCAAACCACCACAAAGGATGCATAACACATTATGCAGCCATATTTTGGTTTATGCATCGGCTAATTTTCTGTTTCAGGAAAAGTGATAGTTTCACCTTGTGTCGAGAAAAATGATACTTTCGCGTCATGTCAGGAAAAATGATACTTTCGCGCCGCGTCACGAAAAATGATATTTTCGCGCCTATTTCTTCGGTCGGCCGTCCCACCGTGGCAGCGGTCATCTAGTTTAGTCACCATTGGTTAATTTTTCTTTGTGTTGTTTTAATTTGATTTTAGTATTCAAATTATTATTTTTTAAAATTAAAACAATTTTTAAAGGCCAGATTTTTCCAAAAAGAAGATGTTGTGATTTTAAGATTTTCCGGGTAGGGGGCAGGAAGAAAAATGAAACCTATAAAAAAATTGACCAAACACAAGGCTACACGCGAATTAATTGTAATCGGTTCAGTTTCTCACATCTCTCTTTATTCCCCTTTTTTTGTCATGGTTTCTGTTTCTGCCATTATTTCTCCCCTACTTCATGGGATTATGCAAGGCTACAGGTGAATTAATTATAATCGATTCAGTTTCTCACATCTCTCTTTATTCCCCTTTTTTGTCATGATTTATGTTTTTGTCATTTCTCCCCAACTTCGTGTAATTATGCATGCTTGAGAAATAGTTCATGATAATAGGTAAAGAGACAAGAAAAGAAATGGATCAAGAATTAAATATTGTTATAAATTTTAGAAAAATGAATAAACACAAATCTATGTAAATTGGGAACCCAACAATTAATATCAAAGAGAAAAATTAAATTCCAATGCTAACAGATTTTGCAAGATTAATCTAATTGATTTTAAAGTAATTTTAGGTGTTTTTAGTTTTGTTACAAGTTTGGTGAATGACCTTTGATGATATTTTTTTGAAGTTGTGAACGAAGTAATGTTCTACTGCCCATAGGATTTGCTCTAACAATTAACTATGTTTGTCCCAAAGGGTTGTATGACTTACATACACAATATTAAAAGATTCGAGGATAAGGACATGTTTATTAACCAACTCCTCAAAACATTTAGACCTGGATCGATCGGTTCGATTCTTCTCAGACAATTACGACATGTATGAATCGATGGATACATTTGAAACACATATCCTTGCACATGCCGTTACGGCACGGGTTGAGACCTAGTAAGATTATAAACCTGAAGTAAGATAATAATAATATAGGTGGACCTAGCCGATTGTAACGTGTTCTTTTATTTTTGACGAATAAGATTCACAATTGACCGGGTCTAACCCGAATACCCTAAGAGCAGTTTCTATGGACTCAACAAACATGAAGTTTGTTCATTTTGCTCCCACTATGGACTCAACAAACATGAAAAATTGATGGGAAAACCAACAAAATTGTTGGTTTGTTGAGTGAGACAGAAGAACAGACGTGCGCTTGACGAAAAACCGGGCGGTTGTAGCAAACACGCTGGCGTGTGTCCCAAAACCGCCCGTTTTTCCTTCACATTCCAGCATCTGTGATAAATCCTCCCGTGTTTTACCCAAAACCGCCAACGGCTAAATCCGGACGGCTGTAAACTCTTATCATCCAACGGCTAGAATTTTCAGTCCTATAAATACTCCTCATTTCAACTCCAAATTCACACATTCTACACCTCTAGTCTTTTTTACTCTTCTTCTCTGAGCTCAAAAAAAATCTTCAATTCTTTAATTCAACTAATTTGTTGAAAGAAGATGTCTTGGCCCTTGTTAGTTCGGCGAGCTCCGTATACTGAAGAAAAAGATGAATCTATTTGCAGAAACTATATATTTTTTATTTTCTCAGCTTGCTTAAACAAACTATCCATGGGTGAATTTCTGGGAGGTTATTCACGACGAGTTCTGCATTGACACCTGTAATCTGAGCCGTCGTGCTATATGCGAAATTGGAAAATCGTTTTCATACAATTAAGAAAGAAATGAATAAGTTTGTAGCTTTAACTATGAAAGTCAATCGATATAGACTGAGAGGTGAAACTGATGCTGAGATGGTAACAAGATCTTTGGCTGAATGGCGAAGATGGAAAAATGTGGCTTTTCGTTTTGAAAAATATTTCGAAATCCTTAAGGTGTTGAACAATTTCAACCCCTTCTTTGTAGTTGTTGTCCCACCTAGTACTTTTCATCAGTGAAGCTAATGTAAAACGCTTAATTTTAAACATATGTAATTCAGTGAAGCTAATGTAAAACGCTTAATTTTAAACATATGTAATTTCATTTAAATAAACCATCGTACTTTTAATTGATTAAAACTAGAATTACAAATGTAGCAGAATTAAAATACAATCTCTCTAATGTTTCTCATCGTTAACTCACTCATCGTTATCTTCGGGGCCTGGAATCAACCATTCTCCAAGACCTGGGATTTCTCCACTTGCCAACATCTGGGATAAATTTCCAAAAGGGGAAAAATTGGTTGAAGAACACTAGGCGATTGGAAAGCACTCGGTACTAGTTGAAGAACATTAGGCGATTGGAAAGCACGGACCTCCAAACATATAAGATGTTTGTTGTTGTGGTGGTGGTGTAACACTGTAGCAAGGATCATTTTGGTTGTAGGGAGAGAATGATGATGAAATGCACCTAGGATCTGGCTGAATTACTTGAGGTGGAGATATAGGCACAATTTGTGGTGAAGAACTGTGCCGTATTTGTGGTGAAGTACTGTGTCGTACTTGTGTTTCTCCCACCACTGTATTATCACTCTCGTGCCATGATCTATTGCTTCTGGTGGAATCGTAAGAATGTGAATGCCCATTATCATTTACAGTTGGACTCAATCCAAACATTGTGTCCTCGTTCCATTTCCGACACACACCCAAGTGTATAGCCTCTATTTTCCGATTCAGCTAATACATATCGTTCAATTGTCTCTTCAAGTCTTCATGACTGGCAGACACATTGTAGTAAGGATAATCACGTTTAATAGATTGGGAAACAATAGGGATCGTGGTTGGCTCACCTTGTGAAGTAATACTTGGCATCTCCCAACGAATTTCGGGCATATTTGACGAAGATGATGAAGAACTTGCACCCGTGGCGGGGTAAGTCATAAAGCATGGATCTTTTGGAGGCGGCTAGCTGGAAACGATATTTGCATCATGATCCAGGCGTGATAACCCTGGGAAATCAAACCCATAGATGTGCATGTTGTATCTTCCAATTACAGGCTTCGCAATTGATATGTAGAAGGTGACATACCTCGCTTCATCAATAGTCCTCTTTGTATTTAGTTCATACCTCTCCCACTGGATTATTCTCAGCCGATCAAAATCTGATCCAGAGGTTTGCATCTGTGGTGGAGGGTTAATTGCAATTGCATATATACCTTGTAACTGGTATAACAGTCTTTCTCTCAGGTACCAAACCCATATATCCAGTTCTGGAGTGTAAAAAACAACTCTACTGAGAGAATAATCAAGAATACGTTCTACATCATCACCACCATACTCATGAAAATCAAGGTAAGGGTGAAGAACATCATTTTTGTGGCTCCGAGTCATCTATTGAAACCTTTGAACAAAACTGGAACCCGAGATGTCGCTGCCAGTGTCTTTCGCCCAGTTGGTCGAGAGATACATGTCCAAGATTGGAAATCTATGGGTATCGTCTCTAAGGATTGGTTACCAACACGGAAGTAGGTATACCACCAATACTGCAAATTACTATGTAATTTTAGTATTTTGACTTAATCTACATTTGTTCATAAAAATTATTTAAATTTAAAAATAAATTTTTTGATATTTACCTCTATAATGCCCTAGAAACCAGTGAAGTTAGTTATACCCATGGACGCTTGGTCCAGCCCACAGTACATTTCTGCTAAAATTGCAGAGCCCCAGTAATAATCTGGTGCTTTGTCAAGATCTTCTAACGCTTTAAGCCAACCAATACGAGAAACAGAAGTTGAGTTTGGAAAGAACATCTGACCCAGTACCCATAAGATAAACACCTTTTCGAGTTTAGGATAGTCATCTAAATTTTATGAATTTTTGTTTTGGTTAAGGAGAAGCTTCTACGCTGAACATAATACCCACCTCCTTTCGAATCTTTATGATCTTCACGTATATGTGATTCCATAAACGAGGAAAGAAGCGTCTGCCATTTATTATTTGATTACCATTCGTTTTGGTTGTATGGTGCCGGATCTCCCACTCCACTTGGGATCCCACAAATGAAATACAAATCAAGGGGAGTAATTCCTATTATAAAAATAATATCAACTATGATTATTTTTTTTTGATTATTTAATAATTATTTAAAAATAAAAGTTAAGTTAAGTTAAACAAACTTACCAATTTCAAAATCCATAAAATGGAACGTGTGCGTCGTCGGTCACCACCTTTCTACCAATACTTTCCGTAATTCTGTTGTTGTGTATTCTAGGCTTCACACTATAAAGCGCACGCCAGGGACATCTGTCAACCCTTTCTCGGACTGCAGGGGGTAGACCATCATAAATAGCCTTTAAGTCATAAAATCCACCTCTCATTCTATAAAAACTCTCAGACCGCTCTTGATGCCCCGACACATGACCTTGGACTAATGATGAAGCAGCAACGACACTCGGCGAGGAAAACTCTGCTTCCCGATTTTGAGAATAATCTACATCTGTGGCAGGCCGCGATACCGGTTCATTTCTTCGATCTCTTTTCTGGTTTATACTCTTGACCACTTTTCTTATAAAGTTGCTCATACTGTATCAAGAAAATTTTGGTTTAGAAGAGTTTTAGAAGAAGGAATTATGGGCTTTGAAAATTATAAAAGAAGAAGAATTTTAGAAGAAGAGATAGTAGTGGTGTGAGTGAAAATGAATTCAGTTGAAGGAATTTATAGGTTTTGAAAATAATAGTCGTTAGGAATATGGACATTGGATACTTGACGGTTGGCGTTTTTGTTTCTCACGCTCGCGTTTGTGTCTCACACACCCGCGTTTGTGCTACAAATGCCAAGTCTAACCTTCACACGCCGGGTTTAACCTACACACGCAGGTGGATGTTCCCAGTCCTGGCGCTTGATGGTCAACCGCCCACTTCTGTTCCCATAATGGAGAAACCTGTTTGGCCATCCACTTGGTTCAACAAAAAAGTTTAGTTTGTACATTGTCATAGGAATTTCCCTAACCGACTTTAATGTGTTTATTTATAATATTAGAAAAATACAGCCTGAAATCAACTAGTAAATATGTTTTTCACCTTTAAATACTATTCAAATTTGCCAGGCTCAACTTGATAGCCGATTACGTTATGTTCTTTATTTTTAAAAATAAGATTCACAATCGGCTGAGTCCAACATAATCAAATTAGCTGATCTTGAATATGTGTTCTCTAATGTTCTCTAGTAGATATTTATCGTTTCAGCCCAAGGCGTTGCACCTAGACCCCCAACCCGCACATACATCCCAGGGGAACCGCTGCCTTCCAGAACCCCGAACCGCGCCCTCTAGAACCCCAACAAACAAAATGTTTAGTCACCTAGAGGTAAATTAGAGTTACCAAAAAAATAAAAACCCATGCAGCTCCCAGAAATTATATAGTTCCAAATCAACGTTTAAAGCTCTAAGCCTTTAATCTAACCTATATTGGGCCAATAAAGGTTGAGTTGTGAAGCTCTAAGCCCCTGATCTAACCTATGTTGGTCCAATAAAAGTTGAGTTATACCCGACACTTAAATTTATCAATGCTCTTATGCAGTGGTTGAGATACGGATGAAACTCGCATTTACACTTTTATGTGCACATCTAGTATGTTGAATTATCTATTATACCAAGAGGTCTCCGTTTCCTTGCGAACAGATTTCAAATAGCACTTTTAGGAGGGTTGAAACATTAAAAGAGAACAGTATCAAGTACCAAAACCACAAGTGGTACGTACGTTATTTATGAGAAGCAGACATGTCTTTCAGAATAATTTTGGAACAAATGTATGCAACATGAAAAACAAGAATTTGGAGGGTTTTTGTATTTGAATAGTCCTAGTAAAAAAAAAATGATCCCATTGATCGAGAAGTTGGGAGCATGATGCTGGTGGAATCACCCATGACCAATCCCTGAGTTTTGGAAGTGATTCAGCCCTTGCCTGACATGTAAGTTGCAATGAGATATTTTACAGTTTCGTTCAGTTTATCTTCAAGCTTAGTACTTCCCTACTTTTAACGGTCCTTCTGCAGCAGTCGTAAAAAGAGGGTGGGAAGGTTCTTGCACGAGACTTACCAAGGCGCCATGGATCTAGCCCAAAAAGCAATGTTGCACCCATCTTCAGTCTTAATATTGTAATTGTTAAGAACAAGCTCCTACTCTTGAAATTGTGACCCATCCTTCCTGTTTATGAGTTAGAACTTGGAAGCAAAAAGAAACTTATAAACCAAATTTAGAGCATATCAATTTAACTGATCATTATGCTGAGTCTGCTGCGAACCTCCACATCTTTTTGGCTAGTAAAACCAGATTCATGATCTTGAAGTTTTTGGAGCAGCAATTATACAAAAGAAATATACAAGTGAACCAGACAGAACAAACTAATTAATGTTGGCCTTCCACCCCTTTGACATAAGCTTCTGCTTCCAGGTTAACAGCCTTTTATCCAACCTCTCTGCAATAGGATCCATGCTTTCTTACAAGAGTAGCTCCAAGTGGTAAACCTAGGTAGGAGATGGGAGTTTCACTATAATGCATGAAAATAAATCTGAAAAAAACTGTCTATATTTTCATATCCGTTATCAGTTTACTGCTATATATATATATATATCACGCATATCGCTCAATGAACTTGGAAGTTGAAATAGTTATCTATAATTCCTAGGTGAAGTATGAAACAAAAGTACACAAACAATAAAAATAAATAAGCATTGTTATATGCAGACTTATGAGTTAAACTTTTCCTCTTTCCCATCTGAAGAAACCAAACTGTATCCTGATTTGCCTGACAACTTGCAGTCTCTCCTTCGCTACACACTACCGTATTTATGGTCCCAATTGTACTGCCAACTTGTAATTGTATTGATGATGTGGCATGCAGCAGCAGCGCCAGTGGAGGCGGTGGTGAATGGGGGCATGGGGCACATCCATCAAGACCAATAGTTATGAAACCAACAGTATCAGGTTGAAGCCTGCAATTCCCTTCTTTGGAAGTACTGGTAACACAACTTTGCACTTGGAACCAATGAATTACACCAAATTCAGTATCCAATTTTCCTCTCAGATCACTTAAAAGAGACCTCAGCCTCAGAACCTCAGCTTCCAGCGTGGTCTGATCTTGTAATTTCTTAACTAATTCTTGGTTTACAACGCGTAATTCCTTTACTTGTTCCTCCAAATACGCCGTGTGAGCTTTTTTCTTCTCTCTATACTTTCGAACAGCTTCTCTATTTCCCGAGGGTCTCTTAAGTTTCTAAGATGAATCGTGTTTACTTTTTGTTTCGCCATCATCTTTAGTCGTAAATAAGTGAGTGTGTAAATGGTATCAAGTATGCGAATGAACTGCATGATCAGGACCAGGTGGGTTGCAGGTGTGAGTATGGGTACACGTGTGCGCCTTCTTCAAATTCTCAGCAACAAGTAAGCCAGTGGATGTCTCTTGGTGTAATAATTTAGTGAAACTAGAGTTATCCGGTAACAGAGTTTGATCTGTCAACTCTGTCGCTTCTCCGTTTTCCATGTTATTCATACTTCAGTCTACAGTATACAAAAAATTAAAAAATAAGAAGAATTAAATTAAATCACTGAATTGAGAAGATTATAGGGACCAAGTTGATAATTGCAGAAGAGAATCTAAAGCTTCGAGTAATGAAACATACAAAGGGTCCCAAAGGTAAAGAACTTCAGTGAAAGTATGATGACTAAATTGGAAGGCTTCTGTAGCCCACATTTTTATTAATCGTAGCCCAAAAAATTTAAGTTAAAATAAAAAGTCAAAAGTTAAAATTAAAAAACCAAACAAGTTTTATTTTTTTGCTAACAATTAAACCTAGATCTTCTTACTCAAAATCAAGATAAACCCGAACTATTTTTTCTTAATCATACTTAAAATTAATTATAGTTGCTCTTTTAGTATTCTCACAAAATTGAACAATTATATATAAACCCTAATTCTATTTTTCCCCAAAAAAAAAAAAAACTCTCATTCTTATTTTCTCTAAAATAATTTTTTATTAATCATGATTACAACAAAATTTATCGGGGTGTATATTCTAATTGTTCCCTTAAAAAAGTTCCACAGCAACGTCAATCGAAATGGAATTACTTAAGGTTTTAATTCTTTTCCTAGGACCGTTCTCCTAGAACTCCATAAACATAATCTATAAAATTATAAAAGCTATAAGATGATGTTTTTTTCTTCTCAATCATGATTATATTGAAATTGATTAAGGGTGTTGATTATTCTTAAAAAACATTAAATATCTTAAATAAATTTGATTAGATAATTAACTTTTTTGTTTTTATTTTTTGTTTTTGTTGATATTGATTTAGTGATTTAATGATTATCTTAATAGTATGGGCTATATATAATAATTATACATAATTTTGTGGGCTGTGTCGAATGATTCTAAAAGTCTGTTTGATTGGCTTAAGCACTTATTTTAAATGGGTTATGGTTAATAAATGTGTGGGCTACATTTAAGAGAAGCCAATTGGAAAGTTAAAAATCAAGGATTCTTCTGGTTTGTTAAGTAAATAGTAGAGGTGTATATACCTGATTTTGATAGAAGCCATTACATATATATCTTACTCCCAGATTAGTCCATAAGAACATCTTCTTTTCAATGTTGAAAATTTTAAAGCTAACTCTCCCCTTTCATGCCTTAACTTGACCTTTCATAGAACGTTGAAGCTGTCCTAAAATGATATATTATCATGAATCAGCTAGAATATTTGACCTCATCAAAGTCAAAGCTGAGAAATGAGGGTACTGCTTAACCATATAAGTGTTTTATATAATAGTGAGCCAAAAAATTTAAACCTGTTCTGGTTCTTTTATTGGTTTCTTGCCGGTTCAATTGCAGAACTAACCATATCCATTGCGGAAGAAGCACAGAAAACAGACCTTTGTGAGTGAGGGAGAATGTTGCTAACAGTCATGAAAGCTGCTGCTGCTTCTACTTCTTCTTCATCGAATCTTTGCTTCAATTTCTCAAATTTAAACACAACAAAGCAAAGAAGAAGAAGAGTTTCTATTTCTAAAGCTAGTTTTGCTGTTGACAGAAGAAATCCCAACAATAAATCCATATTGAAGCTTGGTTTACCATTTAACAAAAGGTAATTTACTAAGTACCTTCTCTCTGTAATGTGAAATTCCCCGGAAACCTATTCTAATGGGTAACTAAACTACATTTCATTATTAATTTTTTCAAGAGGAATATTCATTGCTTGCTTTTTATTGGTATCAGCTTACTTATTTTGAACTATTAGGGTTCGTATAAATCATCATTTCTGTACCGTAGAAGGGATGTTCGTGTAAATTTGTGAAAGATAGCTAGGTCACAAACTCGGGCACTCATGGTTATGTACAATTGGGCGTTAGAAAGGTCCTGATTGTATGTGAATCACTCAACTCAGCAGAGAGTGATTGAAGTTAGGATACAATACCGTTGGTATATGGGTTATCTTCGAGTTACCATAACCAGTGCATGACTGTTATTTCCAGCTATGGCTATCTATATCCTTTCCATGGTTGTTGAAGGACATTGTCATTGATGAACATTATCCTACTGCCAATTCTTTGTAACTTCTGTCCTATTTGTCTCATGACTACGATTGTGGGGAGAAATCACAGTTAATATATTCGCAGACATGTTACATTTTTTTTGATTGGCCAGACATGCTACTTTTAATTTGGATCACAGACATTACTGCAGCCTTCTATTGAATTAAGGAGCATTTGAAGCTTTTCAGTTGTACTTCTCCATATATTCTAAAACAAGTGGCCCAAAATAGGTTGCAGATGATGCATTTACAGTCCATCGTGATACCCTCCTTTTGTTACTAATTGGTTTGTTTTTGTCAGATGTGATGCTGCAGTTTTTGATCCATTATGTATCAACTCTGATACATCTTTCAGTCTTACTGCTGCATGGGAAAGTGCTGTAGACTTGTTTTCTCAAACATTTGAGAGCACATCAGGCACACCAAAGGGCAAACCTTCTTCAGCTCGAGGAGTGGCAGGTTGGTACTCCCGCCAGTCGAAAAAGATGTTCAAAAGTTGCGAATAATGGGTCTATTGTTCTTAACTCTGAGGTACATTGATATATTGACAGCTGCAATTGAAGATAGTTCTATTGACTTTGGTGACTTCTTCAAAGGTCCATTGCCAGGAAAGTTCCTAAAGCTCTTAGGTTTTTTGGCTTTATCCCGACTTGGAATATATATGCCGTTAGGCGGAGTCAATCGGGATGCTTTTGTTGGTAATTTGGATCAGAACAGTTTGCTTAGTACTTTGGATTCATTTTCTGGAGGAGGAATTGGACGTCTTGGGATATGCTCGCTTGGTATTGTTCCTTTTATCAATGCATCGATTGTGTTTCAGCTTCTTATGCAGATTTATCCCAAGCTGCAAGAACTTCAGAAAAAGGAAGGAGAATCTGGAAGAAAGAAAATTCTTCAGTACACGCGCTATGCTTCTGTTGGGTTCGCAGTAGTACAGGTATGAAATATTTTCTAATTTAGTTCTGAATGCTGAATGATTCATTCCTTTCATGTGTTTGATTGGTTGAAGTAGTGTGTGTGAACAGTTTATCTGCTTATCAATTCGACAATATTTGGATGAACCTATTAAAAACATTGGAATTATGTAGAAATTCACAAAATAACTCTTATATCTTCCATTAGTAGAGCTTATTGTTTTTCAAAATTGAATTCTAACTCTAACACTAACTTTGTTCTGCGTTCTTGTTACCTTTTCATGATTGTGTGAAAATATCTTTTAGGATGAGCATGGGCGGCCCTATGTTTAACCCCGTCACTTATCGGCAAAAAATTCTGAGTTCTCGAGCTTTTTGGCTTTCATGTGTTAAATAATCCAATTTGTTACATTGGTTTCAGGCTATTGGTCAAGTACTATACCTTCGTCCCTATGTCAATGACTTCACCACACAGTGGGTGCTCTCATCCGTGGTACTATTAACCCTTGGTTCAGTACTTACAACATACATTGGTGAACGGATCACAGACCTAAAACTTGGAAATGGAACATCTCTTTTAATCTTTACGAGTATAATCTCGTACTTGCCCGCGTCATTTGGTAGGACAGTTGCGGAAGCATTTCAGGATGGGAACTATGTTGGACTTATTTCTATTGTTGTTTCCTTCTTCCTTTTAGTCCTTAGCATTGTTTATGTCCAGGTGAGTAATAAACTTGATTATATGTGCTTTTGGTGGAATTAAGGGTTTCACTGAATTAATTTAAGGTAAATGTTTCAGGAAGCTGAGAGAAAGATTCCACTTAATTATGCCTCGAGATATAATACAAGGGGTGCTGGGCTTCAAAAGTCTGCTTACCTTCCCTTCAAGGTTTGTGTACCATGTTCTTGACCTGCTCACCTCCAATTCATTTCTCTTATTGTAGAGAGCTAGCATTTCTTTTAAACCCTATAAATATGCTTATGGATATTCTTTTCTTCTGTAAGATACAATGATCATGGGGGCATCTGTTACACGACTCAGGTCTGACTTAGGTCGAGTTGTTTTTCAGCTTTATTTATAATTGTTTACTGGTTATTTGAAATGTCTGACCTGATCTGAACCAGATTTCCACTTAAGGTTCACCTAAATCAAACTAATAAATGCCTTAAAATAACAATGTATGTACTATATAGCGTTGGTGGTCATAAATAACGTTCTTAATCTCATGGCTGTTAATTATTTTTAATCTAATGGTTCTAGTTAATCAGGTAAATAGCTCTGGAGTGATGCCAATCATATTTTCAACATCATCCCTGGCTCTCCCTGGTACATTAGCACGCTTCACTGGAATATCGGCTTTAAAGAATGCTGCAGTTGCTTTAAACCCAGGAGGTAAACAACTGTTCTCTTCATTTCTTACGAATAATACATATGTTTAGTAGTATAATTGACACAATGACCAAAGAGCATACTGCTTGCGATACTTGAGAATGAAGAATCTTTGATGGTTCATTTCTGGTTTGATTTGGGGCCGTGCTCGAGATTGAAGTTCACGTGTCTCGCTACTTTATGAGTTCACATTGAAAGTCACTAGTGTTGGACTTAAGTCTTGTTGACCCACCTGTATAGTTGGTGAACAGAACTTGCAATTTTGATTGATTTATTTGAGGTTGTTTATCAAGGTAGAATAAGATTGAAACATATTGAATATTTCACTCAGTGTTGTCCATTTTTTTTTTCCAAAAGGTGTAACTAAGACAACCATGATACAAGCTAAACTAATACAATCTGGACACTAACCAACTTTATTAACTCTATAATTATCTCGGCTTTGATGCTTGAGCAAGCATCATTTAATTTTCTCATCATGAAAATCTCCTGATGGTAGAATAATGAATACCAGGTTCTTTCTATCTGCCAACCAATATACTACTCATAGCCTTCTTCAACTACTACTATACGTTTCTGCAACTGGACCCCGACGATGTGAGTGAACAGTTGAAGCGCCAGGGTGCATCAATCCCTCTTGTCCGTCCTGGGAAAAGCACAGCTGCATTTATTAGAATGGTAACACTTCCTCTCTAAACATGTGGTACTTAGCACAAGATAGTTGAGCACGTAACCTCAACCATGAATATATTTTTATTGATCGATCTCTACCATAGATATATGATTTTCTTCCATCAGTTCCTGTGTTTACTCTTACTCTTGAAAGTTGATATATATTTATTAACCAAACTAGATAGTCTGGGTGTGACTTAAGATTGGTTGGCCTTGAGAAATGAACCGCCAATTCATCATTAGAAGAGATGACACGTTTTTCGCGGCTCTAGAACGGGTATTACACCTTCTCAAATGCAAACATGTAGAGCCCACTATTGAGTCTGTAGTATTTTTCACCTGCCTCAAATATAAACAATGGCATAAGTTTTGCATCTCACACGCTAATGAAGTGTTCCCATAATTGTCACTTTTCAGGTTCTTAGTCGTATATCAGTTCTTGGTTCTGCCTTTTTGGCATTACTTGCTGCTGGTCCTGCCGTGGTAGAACAAACAACTCATTTAGTTGCTTTTCGTGGGTTTGCTGGTACTTCCGTTCTCATTCTCGTAGGTTGTGCAACGGATACTGCAAGGAAAGTTCAAGCTGAAATCATATCACAAAAGTACAAGAATATAGAGTTCTACGACATGGATAACAAGTACTGATTTTGAAGAAAGAAGATTTTGATGCTGATTACAAAGGCATGCAGAAACGGTAAATCATTGAGACCTTTTGGAAGCACTTTATAGTCGCTCACACGTTACTTAAATATGTTCTTTTCTGTGTCTTAATCTTTCACTGACAACTGATCTCTTATGAGATTTTTCTCTTTTCCATTTCTTCTTTTCTAAAGCATTTGTATTGTTCATATTTGTATCACATTGTACTGTACATAAAATTAGCAGAAGATTTCAAGCTCTTTACCTTTCTCGTCCTGTTGTCATATCCCATGGTCTATGTTCTTACGGGCAACCCCTGTATTGGTGCCTTTAGTGTAATCGTGTGCTTGGCACTTGATAGTGTAATCGTGTGCTTGGCACGTGACAGTTAGATGTTTTTCCCTTTTGTTTGGTTGTAAACCTAAATTGTGGCTAGTGAATGAATTATCGAGTTTTTGAGTTATCTCTTCCGCCTCTCTGAGGTTTTTTATCTCAATTTCTACAGTGTAGATCCTGCAGGATTGAACTCTGAATCCTTACTGTAGTGTAGATCACTACAAGTGGTATCAGATTAGGTCTTTCCTTGGCATAAGTATGGCTGATGGCACCAAATTGAAGCAATTGGATGATTTCACCCAAAAAATTGAGTCTAGATTTGCAGGAATTGCGTGAGGAAGTTCAATCGATTCAATCTGTTAAAGGAGATATGAAGATTGATATCGATAATCAACTGCAACTTCTTAACTCCTTTATGGATCAGAAATTTCAGTTGCTTCTCGATAGACCAGTTTTTCCGCAGGGTAACAATCAGGGAGTTGAAATACATCGTCCTTGGGAAGAAGGAGAAGTACCAGACCCTTCAACTAGCAACACCTTCCCTGGTTATCAACACCTTCAACATCAACGAATCATTCAGACTCATCAGATGGGTGAAGGACAGTTTTCCAATTACAGACCTAAGGTCGATTTTCCATGTTTCGATGGAACTAATCCTAAAGCTTGGATTCGAAAATGTAAGAAGTATTTTTTTCTACACCAAATGAATGATGAGCAGAAGGTGCACATGGCAACCCTGTACTTGGATGGAAAAGCAGATGTTTGGTTCCAAGACTACCAAATAGGTAAGGGTATTTTGTATTGGGAAGATTTTATTATTGATGTTTGTACTAGGTTTCAAGAATTAGGTCATGATAGTGTTATAGGAGAGTTTAATAAGCTAGATCAAACCAATACAATCTTGGATTATCAAGAGCAGTTTGAGGAACTAAAGGCCTTAATGTTAGCTAAGAATCCATCTCCGCCAGAAGATTATTTCATCCAAAGTTTTATTAGTGGACTGAAGGAAGATATACGATCAGTAGTGCAAATGTTTACTCCTTCAACTTTGCAGCAAGCTATGTTTCTGGCTAGGAGACAGGAGTGTATCATGGAAAGAGCTGTTAAGAATCAGCCAAAGTTTTCTACCAGATTTAATTCTGGGGGTAAGACATTAACAGTTCCCAACAAACCTTCAGTGGTGTCTCCACTAGTTACTGCCCCAACTGTTACTAGTCCCACCACAAGTCCTAAGATGCAACCTGTGAAGAAACTTACTTATGCTGAAATGCGCGCAAAAAGGGAGAAGGGACCTTGCTGCAATTGCGACGAGTTGTACACAAAAGGTCATCAGTGTAATAAACAACAGTTATATATGATAGTGGCTGATGAAGAAGAAGGATTACATTCTATGGAAGTCGGAGAAGGTTCTAGTTTAACAATTGTGGAGTTGGAAGAAGACATGGAGATCTCATTCCATGCACTGGCTGGTAACATCTCTCCTACGACTATCAAGATTAAAGGACTAGTCAAGAAGCAGGGCCTCACCATCTTGATCGATATTGGAAGCACTCACAGCTTCTTGGACCCTGCAGCTGCCAAGAGGAGTGGTAGTCTCCTCACTCCTACCCCAACTCTACAGGTTACTGTTGCTGATGGCAACAAATTGCTCAGCCAGGCCAAATGTGCAGGTTTTCATTGGAGTATGCAAGGGCATACCTTTTCTCATGATTTACATATCCTAGAACTAGGTGGGTGTGACATGGTCCTTGGTGTGGACTGGATGCGCGAACTGAGTCCTATGGTTTTTGACTTCAAGAAGATGCTGATCAAATTCCACCACCAAGGCAGGGAGATTTAATTGGTAGGACGTAAGGAGGAAGCTGCTCTTTCGCAAATATCAGGCACTATGATACGCAGGCTCCTCAAGAAAGGCAAGCAAGGTTTTATTGGGCAATTTTTTTCCTTGTCTGCTGCCACACAACCAGAGGACGATCAAGCATCGATCGCTGCAGTTTTGGATCAATTTCCCACCATTTTTTAGACTCCAACATCCCTTCCTCCGGAAAGAGCTCATGACCACCACATCAACCTCACTCCCAATGCTTCTCCTCCTAATATACGTCCTTACAGGGTACCATATGTCCAAAAAGGGGTGATTACGAAGCTAGTACAAGAAATGTTGAAGGCAGGGGTCATTCAACCAAGTCACAGTCCATTTTCGTCCCCAGTAATTTTGTTCAAGAAGAAAGACGGCGATTGGAGATTCTGTGTCGACTACCGCAAGTTAAATACCATCACTGTTAAAGATAAATATCTTACTCCAGTTATTGATGAACTACTTGCTGAATTATCTGATTCAACTATTTTCTCCAAACTAGATCTTCGTGCTAGTTACCACCAGATTAGGGTTCACATCGATGATGTCGACAAAACTTCCTTTCATACACATCACGGGCACTTTGAATTCCGAGTAATGCCCTTTGGGCTTACCAATGCCCCAGCCACATTTCAATCACTCATGAATGATATTTTTGGACCCTATCTCAGGAAGTTCATTTTTGTTTTTTTCGATGACATCCTAGTGTATAGTCGTAATATGGATTCACATTGTAAACATCTCCATCTTGCCCTCTCTATTCTGCACCAACATTCTTTGTTTGTTAAATGCACCAAGTGTTCTTTTGGCCAACCCCAGATAGAATATTTGGGTCATATAATTAGCAAGCATGGTGTCGCAGCTGACCCTGCCAAGATAGATTGTATGGTGAAATGGCCTCGACCCACTACTCTCAAGGGTTTACGTGGCTTCCTTGGGCTAACAGGCTATTATCGCAAGTTTGTTCAGGGCTATGGATTGATTTGTCAACCACTCACTCAACTACTCAAGAAGGGAAGTTTTTCTTGGAATGTTGTTGCTGAATCATCTTTTGAGCAACTCAAAAAGGTGGTTACATCTACTCTTTTTCTTGTTTTGCCAGACTTCACGAAGACCTTTGAGGTAGAAACAGACGCTAGTGATTGTGGTGTTGGCGCAGTCTTGATACAGGAGGGTCGACATATTGCCTTCTTTAGCAAAGGGTTGGGCATTCAATACAGAGCTCTATCTACATATGAGAAGGAGTTGTTAGGCATTGTGCTGGCTGTCAACAAGTGGGGATCTTACTTACTCGGAACCCATTTCAAGATATTTACGGACCATCAAAGTCTTAAATACTTTATGGAGCAGAAATTCCACACCATTCTTCAGCAGAAACGGCTTACCAAGTTGCTAGGTTATGATTATACCCTTTACTATAAGAAAGGCTCTGAGAACCGTGTCGCTGATGCGTTATCTCGTGTTACCTGCTCAGCACTGTCAGCAGCTCAACCCAAATGGCTTGAAGAAGTGATAGCAAGCTACGCAGATGACACAATTGCCTCAGCTTGGATTCCTAAATTTCTTGTTTCTCCTACAAATCCTGATGGTTATACTTACACTAATGGTTTTCTCAAGTTACAGGGAAGAATATATATTGGCAAGACTGGTGCTGCTCGCCTGCACATTCTTTCAGCTGTTCATTCTTCCACCATTGGTGGACACTCAGGGATGCAGGCTAGTTACTAGAGGGACAAATCCTACTTCAAGTGGCCAGGCCTCAAGAAAGATTTGATTCAGTTTATTCAGCACTGCGACATATGCCAACAACACAAAGTCAACCACCAACTACCTGCTGGGCTGCTCCAGCCTTTACCTGTACCTGACCAGGCTTGGAAACATCTGAGTATTTACTTTATCACAGGGCTACCCAAGTCCGAAGGAAGGGAGGTGATATTAGTCATTGTAGATCGCTTTACAAAATATTCTCATTTTATAGCACTCAGTCATCCTTATACTGCTCAGTCAGTGGCCAAAGTCTTCATCAACAATATTATCAAGTTACATGGTCTGCCTACAACCATTGTATCTGACAGAGATGTTGTTTTCTTAAGTGGGTTTTGGCAGGCATTATTCAAGGATGTAGATACTTCACTGCATCTCAGCTCGACGTATCATCCCCAGATGGATGGTATGACAGAACGTGTGAATGCGTGTCTGGAGTCTTATCTACGTTGTATGTGCAGCTACAGGCATGTTAAGTGGGTCTATTGGTTGTCCCTTGCTGGGTGGTGGTTTAATACCTCCTACCACACTAGTGATAGACGCATTTATGTGTCTATTTTCATCTCTTTTGTGTATACTGTTAGTACCCATTTCTGTACTAATTTTGGTATTTTATCCCTTTGTAGGTGTTTTTGGAGGAATAGGCTTTTGCGGCAAAATTGGCTCAAAAAGTTGTTAAAGGTATCTGGGAGGACATTTGTTATTCGGACTCTCATTTTGGATAAGGGGTAACCCATTTCCAAGCAGCTGCTAAGCACAGACCGGGACTGGATAGGGGGAGGTCACATTTCTTCACATTTTCAAAAACAGAAACTGGCGGGAAAAAAAGTCTTTTCACAGCAGAATTTAGGGTTGGATTGTTGATCGACTTTTAAGGAGATTCAAGGGCTGATTTTCGTTGGGTTAACCATGATAAGGATAGACAGGCTTGGTATGTGGGTTTGGATCGATTGAATTGGGTTAGATAACCCGGTAGAATCGAAACAGAGGTGATGGAAGTTTCGGAATTTCTGTTGATTATATTTGGCAGTTACGGGAGATTTAAGGCAAGATAACCTTTCCAGAAATTCGTATCAATCTAATAGAGGGACTGGAATGACTTGTACGGCTTAGAAACGCGTAGAGAGGAATTTGGAAAGTGGAGAAGTCCGAGACTTTCTGCCGAAGAAAGGAAGGAATTAAATCGAGTTTTAGGGATTTTGTTGGATATAAAAAGGGTTGCTAGGAGTCACAAAAAGGTAGGAAGACTTTAGGGGAAGTTTAGAACACCACAGAGCCGAAAAAATCAACTTGCAGGAAAACGCGTTCTGCTGCTGCTGCTGTTGCCGGAGAAGACGAAGAAGAACGTACGACCCACATAGAACCGTCGCATACAAGTATCGTAGTTCAACTGCAGCAGCTGAGTATCGCTTACAAACAGTTTCCTGCAGTCACAGAAAGCCTTTCAGCAACGATTCAGTCTTCTGTTTTAAACTTTCAGCGACTACAGTGTATTCTTGTACTCTTTTAATCAACTTTTGAGCTATAAATATGTACTTTGAGCAAGTGATTAATATGAGGAGCTAAACCCATTAGCCGAGGCGACGGAGGAAGCCATTGTTCCATGAAAAGTGGTATAATTCTATTTTTATTATTTTTGCAATTTCTTATATGATTATTTGCTTTGATTGAGAATTGGTTGAATGATTTTTCTTAAACAATTGTGATTTCTCTTGATAGATTATGCTTAGACTTATGTTTTTGATATTCTATGCTTTCGAAATACACTTGTTATTCCAAAAATCTACTTTTGCAAAATATTAGAATCACTTTAAACGTAAAGATGCATGAATATTGATTAGATTATATCACTTAATTCGTTAATGGTGGAATCCAGAGTCTCGGTGTTTTCTTATTATTGTTGAAACAACTTTATTTAATTTTCGAAAATCCTTCACAAGCCCGAGTTGAACGAACTCTACTTATCACTTTTTACAACAACTTAAAATTCACATCAATTTTCGGCGCCGCCGACGCGGACTTGTTTTTAGGGTTTTAGATTTATTTTTATTTTTATTTTTTTTTATTTATTTTTGTTCTATTTTACGTTTTTGGGTATTTGTCTTTTGTCTACGGGTTTTGGAACGTAAAGAAAAAAAATTAAGCCAAGGAGTTTGGTGATTTCGTAAAGACTTGGAGCAAAAGATTAAAGCGAAAAGAACGGAAAAGAAGACAAAAAAAAATTAGTTATTTTTTATTTTTTTTAGTTTATTTTTTATTTTAGGGTTTTGTTTATTTTATTTATTTTTTTAAAAAAAAAAGAAGAAAAAAATTGTATTAGGGTTTCTTTATTACTTTGTAATTTTTCTTTTTTTTTTTGGACTTTTTTGGACTCTGGACATTATTCTATTTTTATTTTTATATACCCTACGGAAGGGTATCCTTAAATATAAAAACTGTTTGCAGAGAAGGAGGACAATTACGATATTGTCTCTGCACCTTGGGTTCGTACACTGACACATGAGTCAGTGGCCCGAGTCGACTACAACCGATTCATCCCCCGTCTGGAACGGTAGGTAAGATTCTGAACACTCGTGAATCCCCTGTCTGCGAGT
Source organism: Papaver atlanticum (assembly GCA_023531105.1). Lineage (NCBI taxonomy): Eukaryota > Viridiplantae > Streptophyta > Magnoliopsida > Ranunculales > Papaveraceae > Papaver > Papaver atlanticum. The sequence continues at coordinate 1,788,253 of JAJJMB010014788.1, read as the reverse complement.
TACTGTATTCCTTAAGGTGCATATCTGTTGAGGATCTGAATACGGACATTCACTTTTCTAGTAAAGGGCAAGGCCTGGCCATACAAGATAAGGGTTCGGATTTCATCACCGTTCTCTTCTTGCCCGCCTTAGGAAAATGATACCGAACGCCAACCCAAGCTTAAAATATTGACTAAAACGAGATCGATAGGGTAACGAGCTTATAGGAAAGTCGTTCAACAGGATCGTATTGGGTATCTTGTTAGCCTAACTCACAGTTCAGGAAGATTACTGTAAGTCGATTAGAGCCGCCTTGTAACCCAGGGAAGCGTTACCAAAGAGGTGGGGGTATCAAAGCTCCTCTGAGCTTCTCCTACTTCTCTTCGACTTACTTTATTCGGATCGTCCTACGAGGTTTGCTAAAATTATACCCAGTTGCCTCTTGGAAGAGTAGAAGCTGGTCTAGAAACAATCTAAATGGAGCCATCATGCTTTCTGTTTGCTAGAAATCAATAGGGTTGATTTGGTTGAGTCGTCCTTGATTTGCGATTGATTATCCTTCCAATTTAGGGAATTCTTGTATGCCTGAACGTAAAAGAGACGCCCTAGGTAGATTTGTTAAAGAACAACCTAGCAGTTCTAAGCGTCTCGATTACCTTGACCTAGAAGGTCCGATTTTCGGAGAGTCCTGATTTGAACGTACTCCTTTTACTGAGGAGAGAATCCCCAATACTCCGATAGCACCAGAAATGGCTACTTTGAAAGCTTTATTAAATCCGACTAGGACTACTCGTCCCTCGTGTATTAAGTTAGCTAACACAGAAGTCACCTATGAACTTAAACCTGGGACCATACAGATGCTCCCAATCTTTTTAGGGAAAGAAAATGAAAACCCCTATTTCCATGTTAGGGATTTTGAAGAAATTTGCAGTACCTTAAGAATTAGAGGCTTAGATGATGATGCTTTGAAACTTAGGTTATTTCCTTTTTCCCTGAAAGATAAAGCCAAATCGTGGATGTATAGTTTGACTGCTGAGTCAATCGAAACATATGAACAACTTACATCTTCCTTTTTCAATAAGTTTTTCCCTAGGCACAAAACATCGTCTATTAGGACGCAAATCTGCACATTCTCACAGCAAGAGGGAGAATCTTTGTATAGGTATTTGGAAAGGTTCAATGATTTGTTAACATAATGTCCTCACCATGGTTTAGAAAAGGTTAGGCTAGTTCAGATCCTTTATGAGGGTTTAGATTATTCCACAATAACCACGGTAGAAGCTTTGTGTACAGGGGGGTTTGAGAACAAAACTGTTGATGCGGCAATGGAATTTTTTAATGAAGCCGCCGAAAAGACCCAACAATGGGAAAATAGTAGAGAACCCCGGAAAACAATTCTTCTAAGTAGAGGAAACGTTAATAGGGTAGAAGGAGGCTATGAATCAGATGCCAAGATTGCATCAATAGCTAAAAGGTTAGAAGCTTTAGAAATGGGTCACACTAGTGGTAGATTGGAGCCTTTTTGGGAAGGCCAGAATAATGCAAAGCAAGCCAATGCTCTTTATAATAACACTAGATTCGATAATCGTCAGAAATTTGACCCATATTCAGAAACTTATAATCCTGGGTGGAGAAACCATCCAAACTTTTCATGGCCTAAGGGCCAGAATCAAGGTCAGTTTAGTAACTCTAATGCTCCCCCAGATTTTAGTTATGCTAAGAATCCTTCAGGGCCAGCTCAATTTCAGAATCAATCGGATAAGAGAATCCTAAGCCTAGAGGAGTCCATCGTGTTGTTAACTCAGCAAACTGCAAAACTTCAGCAATCAGTAAAACAAAGTCTACAAGTTAGTAACAAGATAGGACAAGAAAATAGTCAGGCTATTTCCGAGTTGAGAACCCAGATTAGTTTGATAAATGAGTCTTTGAGAGAAAAAGGTAGGTTTCCTAGTCAAACACAACCCAACCCTAGAGGAGTTCATGAAGTAAATATAAAACAATTGAATGCTATTAGAACCCTTAGGAGTGGTAGAATTGTAGAAAACAAGGTAACCATGCCCGATAGTGAACCTACTGTAGTTCACCCCTCAGGATCTCACCCCTCAGGACCACCCATAGCTGAAGAGACCGATAAAGTTTCTGATGATGTAAATTCGGTCCCAGGGAGGTCTGATTTTCTACCTAGAGCCCCATTTCCACAACTACTAGTACCAACAAAGAATGAATCCAACTTTAATGACATTATAGAGGTTTTTAAGAAAGTTACCATAAACCTTCCGTTACTAGAAGCAATTAGGCAACTTCTGGCTTATGCCAAGTTCCTCAAGGATATGTGTACGCGAAAGCGAAAGCTTAGTGTCCCTAAAAAAGCCATTTTAGCCTGTCATGTAAGTTCGATCATTCAGAACACCACAACTCCTAAGTATAAAGACCCAAGTGCCCCTACCATTGCTTGCACGATAGGAAAACACAGGGTAGAAAAAGCTTTACTTGATTTAGGAGCTAGTGTGAACTTACTTCCGTACCATGTGTACTTACAACTGGGACTTGGTGAATTGAAACCCACCAAGATAACACTGCAGTTAGCTGATAGGTCTGTTAAAATTCCTCGTGGTGTGATAGAAGATGTTCTTATTGAGGTCGACAAGTTTATTTATCCTGTGGATTTTGTAGTCCTAGATACACAACCTGTCCCTGACCCAGAGAATCAAATACCGGTGATTTTAGGTCGCCCATTTTTAGCCACTTCTAATGCCGTTATCAACTGTAGGACCGGACTTATGAAAATATCCTTTGGTAATATGACCACTGAACTAAATGTCTTTAATGTTACTAGACAACCTTATGATGATTTAGAGGAAGTGAATATGATTAGTACTTTGGTTCAGGATCTAGTTCAGGATAATTGGGACGACACTTTGTTTGGTGATTCTTAAGATGAATTTGATGAGACAATTATCTTAGGTAAGATAGATGACCAAACTTTAGAACTAGAAGAAGCTCTCGAATATTTCAAGGACTCTACAGACCCAGAAACTCAGTCACTAGTGTTAGGTCTTTCTGTGAGTAATGATGACTCTAAGTTTGGGGGTAGAGAACTGGAAGAAGCTCTTGATTATTTTAAAGACTCTGAGGATCCAGAAATTCAAGCAATAATTAGAGGTTTGTCTGAGAATACTGACTACCCTAATTTTGGGGGTAGTGATGGTCAAGTATCTTTATTAGAAGTCCCTAACTTGGGACTCGAGTCTAGTGTCCCTGAGGTATTACTTGAGTCTGTCCCGACTCCACAACCTGATCCTCCTGATACCGTCCTGGAAGTGGGAACTCATAGTTTGGAAAAATATGTTTGTCAAGACACTCACATGAAGCCTAAGAGGGCGTCACAGATAAACCCAGTTGTCTTGCAAGAAAGTTTAGATCAGGTTGTGCTCCGTCTGTTAATTTTTCTAATCCTGTGCAGTTGTCTCATATTAGTGGCAGTGTTGTTTGGTTTTGATGACCCACAGTTATTTCGACTACTGATATATGATTTGAAAAGTAATTAGCAATTTTATGGTGCTTGATGTCTGGCTGAAGACCTAAAACTTAGCACTTCTTGGGAGGTAACCCATGCTCATGCAACACGGTAATATCTTTCCTTAACTTTTTTGCTTCAAATGGTAACAGTTTCTCCTTGTTCATACTTTTAATTTTATATTTAGAACATTGAGGACAATGTTAGATTTAAGTTTGGGGGTATGGGAGAAACTTTTTAGTTGCGTTATAAACTCCAGAGCCTAGAAATTTATGCCTATTAAGAATGGCACTAACCAATCTAAGTGGATGGAAGCATTTTGGTTTTAGGAGTTGAGGGACCAATCTGATTAGATGGAAACATCTAAAGAGTCTATTCATAAAACCACAGAGCTCAGGTGTTAGAAATAACATGATAGTTTCGCCATATCTCGTTGAGTCCTTTTCATTTCTTTTTTTTTCTTTTTTTCTTTTAAAAATATGTTTCTCTAAGTGATTAGGTGGGGCTCACGATTCAAGTTGTTACCAAAGCTAGGGTGAAATAGAGTGATTGAGATATCATTAAAAAAAAAAAAAAAGACCAGACCAATTAGACCAATCGGAATAAATTATAACACTTGGATAGCAATATGTGTGTGTTCTCCCTGTCTCCGTCGCCTAAACAAGCGTGGAATGCAGGATCCACGGGAATTACCATGTAATCTGCTGACAAGAAGCATGCGCTTGGATCCACAAGATCTAATCATGTCGTTAGTTCTAAAAAAATTAAAATTAAAAAAATAATAAATGTGTGTTCAATAAATCGACCGCTGGTTCCCTTGTATATGCCAGACGAGTTGATCTAGAATTAGGATTATCGATCACTGGTTCCCTTGTATATGCCAGTTGTGTTGATATTAGTCAGACCGGTATCTCAATCCATTAGGATAGGTTCATCTTGGTAGAGGCCTTCAGACAAATATGAGAAAACACCGTTCACCTAGTCAACATCAAAACCAGCTATGTTTTTCTATATCCATCTCTTAATCTTTCCATGTGATTTGTTGACTCCGGATATTGATGTCCATAGTGCAACTATCTTAGTAGAGCTCTGTCACTTATATATGAATTTTAGTATACTTGAGTGCAAACTCATATACAGCAATTGGAATTTCGCATCAGGGTACTTCCTCCCGTAATCAATAAGTATGCCAACCAAGGAGGTTCTTTAGTGCATTCCAAAGGTCTGCATAGATAGCTAGGATCTGGAGTAAAGGTTATGTGGGTACACCTCTGGGAAACCCTCCCGAGATTATAACTCGGCCACTAGGGCCACCTAGGGGTTTAAAGGCTTGTTGCACATGCTAAGTGCAATCGACGATGCCTGCGACAGTGAGTTAGGATTTTATTTTGTAGTTTTGATTTGCTCGGGACTAGCAAATAATAAGTTTGGGGGTATTTGATAGACGCATTTATGTGTCTATTTTCATCTCTTTTGTGTATACTGTTAGTACCCATTTCTGTACTAATTTTGGTATTTTATCCCTTTGTAAGTGTTTTTGGAGGAATAGGCTTTTGCGGCAAAATTGGCTCGAAAAGTTGTTAAAGGTACCTGGGAGGACATTTGCTATTCGGACTCTCATTTTGGATAAGGGGTAACCCATTTCCAAGCAGCTGCTAAGCACAGACCGGGACTGGATAGGGGGAGGTCACATTTCTTCACATTTTTAAAAACAGAAACTGGCGGGAAAAAAAGTCTTTTCACAGATGAATTTAGGGTTGGATTGTTGATCGACTTTTAAGGAGATTCAAGGGCTGATTTTCGTTGGGTTAACCATGATAAGGATAGACAGGCTTGGTATGTGGGTTTGGATCGATTGAATTGGGTTAGATAACCCGGTAGAATCGAAACAGAGGTGATGGAATTTTCGGAATTTCTGTTGATTATATTTGGCAGTTACGGGAGATTTAAGGCAAGATAACCTTTCCAGAGATTCGTATCAATCTAATAGAGGGACTGGAATGACCTGTACGGCTTAGAAACGTGTAGAGAGGAATTTGGAAAGTGGAGAAGTCCGAGACTTTCTGCCGAAGAAAGGAAGGAATTAAATCGAGTTTTAGGGATTTTGTTGGATATAAAAAGGGTTGCTAGGAGTCACAAAAAGGTAGGAAGACTTTAGGGGAAGTTTAGAACACCACAGAGCCGAAAAAATCAACTTGTAGGAAAACGCGTTCTGCTGCTGCTGCTGTTGCCGGAGAAGTCGAAGAAGAACATACGACCCACATAGAACCGTCGCATACAAGTATCGTAGTTCAACTGCAGCAGCTGAGTATCATTTACAAACAGTTTCCTGCAGTCACAGAAAGCCTTTCAGCAACGATTCAGTCTTCTGTTTTAGACTTTCAGCGACTACAGTGTATTCTTTTACTCTTTTAATCAACTTTTGAGCTATAAATATGTACTTTGAGCAAGTGATTAATATGAGGAGCTAAACCCCTTAGCCGAGGCGACAGAGGAAGCCATTGTTCCATGAAAAGTGGAATAATTCTATTTTAATTATTTTTGCAATTTCTTATATGATTATTTGCTTTGATTGAGAATTGATTGAATGATTTTTCTTAAAAAATTGTGATTTCTCTTGATAGATTATGCTTAGACTTATGTTTTTGATATTCTATGCTTTCGAAATACACTTGTTATTCCAAAAATCTACTTTTTCAAAATATTAGAATCACTTTAAACGTAAAGAGTTGCATGAATATTGATTAGATTATATCACTTAATTGGTTAATGGTGGAATCCAGAGTCTCGGTGTTTTCTTATTATTGTTGAAACAACTTTATTTAATTTTCGAAAATCCTTCACAAGCCCTAGTTGACCGAACTCTACTTATCACTTTTTACAACAACTTAAAATTCACATCAACTAGCCTTAAGCTTACACCCTTTCAAGCTCTCTACGGCTACTCCCCACCGCATTTTGGATTATACCCTACCGGTACAGTTAGTAATGCATTAGTATAAGATTATTTACACCAGCGTGGGATTATGACAAAGGTGTTAAGGAAGAATCTCCTTGCTTCCCAATACTGTATCAAACAACAGCCAGACAAGAAACGGGTGGAAAGCTCTTTTACAGTAGGTGATTGGGTGTATTTGCTCCTGCAACCATATAGACAGACTTCTGTCCAGCTACCTGATAAGTGCATAATTCACATAATTTTAGTGTTAATTCCATGCTTGTTTTAGTTAGATTTCTTGCATATTATCCTTGTATTACTCTTGTTTTCCATTTTATTTGTTTCTTTAGGTGAATCATTCAAAGTCAATGGAAAAGTATGCAAAATAGCTATAAAGTGAAGTTCTCCAAAGATCCAAGTGTCTAGATCCTAAAGAATTGGAAGAAGTGCGACGAAAAGGAGCAAAGAAGGTAGAAAACATAAGAAGGACTAGAATACCAAGTTCAACTTATCCAAATTCAGGATTTCTTATCACCATCTTGAATAGAATTAAATTATGAAGTGAACGGCGAAAGAATGAGGTCATTCCGAGTTCGAACGAAGAAGTTACGGCAAAAACAGTCGAGACGAAAAATGGCAATCTACAGCACCACTTTCGGCATTGGTAAAGCAATACCGAAAGTAGCCATATTTCAGGCAGAGAAGGTGTATTTTAGACCCCCACTTTCGGCATTGCTAAAGCAATACCAAAATTAGCCATATTTCAGGCAGAGAAGGTGTATTTTAGACCCCAACTTTCGGTATTGCATTGGGGAATTCGACAATGCCGACTGAGACAAGCCTATTGGGTCCCTTTTGATGTATTTTGACTTCCAAATCAAGGAAACTTGGTCCCGGATGGATTCTAATACCTAGATCTCTTTAAAACTATATAAGATGACCTTTTAAACATTAAGAAATGATCTTTTACACAACTTTGCAAGCTTGGAAAGGAAGAACAACAACGGAGCTAGGGTTTTGGAGCGGTTTTAATCAATCGTAACGATTTCTTCTCTAGTTTATCATATGTATAACATGGATGCTTCTACATAAATGAGTAGCTAAAAACATAATTGATTGAAGATGAATTTTGAGTTCTAGACAAGATTTAAGTTATTATATGAATCTATTTTGAAGTTCTTCACAAGATTATTGTTTGTTTATAATATAATTGAAATCCATGATTAATTGATAGATTGTTTAGGTGGCCAACTGAATTAATTTTTTAATTTAATCAATTGCTAGTATTGAGTTAGGAGATAAGTAATCATCGAATAACCTGTACACAAGTAGACAACACAAGACCTTGCAGAGGGATTCTGTGGAGCGATTGTGTGTATGAACGACACTAGAAAGTGGACCTTGAGCTAAGAGTCTAACTACTAGGATCAACCTAATTCACAAAAGATAAAGCATTCGACCAAATTACACCCTGAGTGAGCTACTACTAGGTGGTTTAGACGAATAGAATCTGGTATTGGAGCGCTTCCGTATCCGTGGTAAAAGGAATTTAGGGGATAACACTGAGCTAGCTGTTATTCCACGGTTGGTAATAATCTGTGATTAATAGTATTAATGGATGAATATAATAACTTGATGGCGGTTTAGTAACGAAGAAGGATTCCTCAATCATCTCTCTCTATTGCTTACAATTTAATCTTTTAATTGTTTTGTTTATTTTACGTAAATCTAAAACAAAAAAACCCCTCATTTGTGACCTTTTTGACAACTAAAACTCCCTGCTCATCGTGGGAACGAACTTGACTTTCATTATATTATTTATAGTTGAGTGGAAATAAGATATTAATTTGATTGCACCCATGACACGCATCAAATTTTGGCGCCGCTGCTGGGGAGAAGTCGGTAGCTTTAGTTGTTTCTTTTAGTTTTATTTTTGTTTTTTTAGATTTTCTTTTCAGTTTTTAATTTTATTTTCTAGATTTTTGTTTTAGGTACTTAATCTCTGGCATCGAAGGATTGGAATTACCCAAGGTACGGAATTCAAACTCGAAAGGGAACGGTACTACAAGCACGTCCAAAGTTGCAAGAAGAACCTTCTACATCAACAATGGTGAACGAAGGTGCAAATCCTCCACCTCTTCCACCTGTGGAGAGGAAGTTAGGAGAGTTGACATCTCCATGCTTAGATTCGCAACCACTGTGCATTACAATCACTAACCCAGTGGAACTGAAGTCTAATCTACTTCATCATCTACCGAAGTTCAAGGGACATCTTGGTGAAGATCCGAACCGTCATCTTCAAGTATTTCAACACAAGATGACAAGTCTAAGGCAAGGAACCGAAGACAGAGATATGGCTATGCTACAAGCTTTTCCGTTCTCATTAACGGACTTAGCAGAAGAATGGTTGTATTATCTTCCTCCAGGGAGTGTTACAACATGGACTAAGATGAAAAATTTATTTCTAGAGAAGTACTTTCCTGCTTCTAAAGCGGCGGCTGCTCGTAAAGAGATTAGTGGTATTCTACAGATTACTAGAGAATCTCTTTATGAATACTGGGAGAGATACAAGAGGTTGCTGGCGAGTTTCCCTCACCACAATATATCCTCAACACTTATCATTCAATACTTCTACGAAGGATTACTTTCAGAACAAAGGAATTTGATTGATGCAGCAGTCGGTGGTTCACTCACTGAGAAGACAATCTCGCAAGCAACTAGTATGATTGAGAGTATGGCCTCAAATGCATAACAGTTTTATACAATACATGACTCAAATGTCAGAAGGGTTGGAGAGATGGGGGATTCTCCGAATACAGAGCACCGGTTAAGTACAATTGAGAAGGTGATTCATCATATAGCTTCTGTAGTAGTTCCACCATATGAAGAAGAGGCCGAGGTTAATGCTATATTTCCTAATCCAAGGCCAAGGTATGATCCATATTCTAACACTTATAATCCAGGTTGGAAAGATCATCCTAATTTCAGTTATGCAAACAAGCAAGCTGCAGCTCCTAATCCTTATGCAAGGCAAGGTGGTTTTCAACAACAATTCCAACCACAACCGCAACCACAAGCTCCAAAGGAGGATGCATCTGAGAAGATAATTACCATGATGCAAGGTATTTCATCTATGTTTCAACAAAGTCAACAGAAAGCCGAACAAAATCAGTTAAAAACTGATAATGCTATTAGAGATCTACAAACTCAAATGGGGCAGTTGTCTACGGATGTGAATCTACTGAAATCACAAGCATTGACAAAGTTGCCATCGCAACCTTTTGTGAATCCAAGAGAGCATCTCAATGCAGTGACTTTAAGAAGTGGAAAACAAACAGAAGATCCAAAGCAACAAGAAAAGGGTAGTAGCGACATCGAAAAGGAAGTAGAGGCGGAAACCGTACCAAAGGAAAATCCAACCTCAACCAGCCAACCTAAGGACACGGTTCCCACTTTTACCACACCACCTCTTTTCCCTGGTCGTTTTGCCAAGTCAAAGAAGAAAGCTCAAGACAAGGAAATCATGGACATTTTCAGCAAGATACAAATCAACATTCCATTTATTGAGGCCATCAGAACCGTACCCAGGTATGCCAAGGTTTTGAAGGATTTGTGCACAAGGAAGGATAGGTTGATTGCTAATAAAATTACTCAGGTGGGCGAAAGTGCTACATCTATGTTACTAAAGAAGATTCCTGCAAAGTGTGAAGATCCGGGTGGCTTCACAGTGCCAATTACTATTGGTAACCGACGATTTGAGCGTGCTCTACTTGATTTGGGAGCATCCATAAGTGTTATGTCAGCCGATGTTTATGAATCTTTGAATCTTGGACCTTTGAAAGAGGAAAAGATTACTATTCAATTGGCGAACAAGTCCAATATATATCCGAAGAGAGTCGTGGAGGACGTGTTAGTTCAAGTGAATCAGTTAATCTTTTCGGTTGATTTTTACATTGTGGATATGCAAAATGGAGATAATTGTTCATCTACTTCGTTACTTCTTGGGAGACCGTTTATGAAAACTGCAAAGACGAAGATTGATGTGGAAAATGGTACACTCACTATGGAATTTGATAAAGAGATCATTATCTTCAACATATTTGAGGCCATGCGTTATCCTAGTGATGTGCACTCCGCTTTCTCTATTGATGTTATTGATTCGTTGGCACAACAAATATTTGATTTGAGCAATGAAGATGAACTTGGAGTTGTGTTGCGAAATAGCATTGATTTGGACGTTCATGGACAGCCGAATTTGGATGTCGACATAGTCAAAGAGCTAGTAGAGATGTGTGGTGCTTTAACAGCATTGCAATAAGCTCGAATGGGTAATATCTCTTATATTTGTTTACCCGTAACTAATGAGGTTCCTTTACCTTCTATTATGCAGGCACCTAAACTAGAATTGAAGCCTCTTCCGGATCACTTAAAGTATGCCTATTTAGGTGATAAAGAGGAGCTTCCGGTGATTATTGCAAAGAATCTCAATGCCATACAAGAATAACGTCTACTTCGGGTTCTGAAGGAGCACAAAACGGCCATTGGTTGGACAATTGCTGACATTAAAGGCATTAGTCCATCAATGTGCATGCATAGAATCCTTATGGAAGATGATAGCAAGCCGGTACGTGATGCTCAACGTAGGCTTAACCCCCCAATAATGGAGGTCGTAAAGAAAGAGATCCTCAAATTACTAAGCGTGGGGGTGATTTATCCAATTTCTGACAGCAAATAGGTTAGTCCGGTACAAGTGGTGCCTAAGAAATCGGGTGTCATTGTTGTTAGAAATCAAGATGACGAACTTGTACCTACAAGAGTTCAAACAGGATGGAGAGTGTGCATAGATTACAGAAAGCTTAATGCCGCAACTAGAAAGGATCACTTTCCTTTGCCTTTCATTGATCAAATGCTAGAGAGGTTAGCGGGACACTCACATTATTGCTTTTTGGATGGTTATTCGGGGTATAATCAGATTGTTATTGCACCGGAGGATCAAGAGAAGACTACTTTCACTTGTCCTTTTGGTACGTTTTCCTATAGACGGATGTCGTTTGGTATTTGCAATGCGCCTGCCACTTTTCAGAGGTGTATGGTTAGTATATTTTCTGACTACGTAGAAAGCATCATTAAGGTATTTATGGACGATTTTAGTGTTTATGGCAATTCATTTGATATTTTTTTACAAAATCTTGAACTTGTGCTAAAAAGATGCATAGACACTAATCTTGTTTAAAATTGGGAGAAATGTCACTTTATGGTAAACCATGGTATAGTGCTAGGTCACATAGTGTCCTCTCGAGGGCTCGAAGTCGACAAAGCAAAGATAGACTTAATAAGGTACTTACAATACCCCACTTCGGTGAGGGAGATTCGCTCGTTTCTTGGTCATGCAGGTTTTTACGGGCAGTTTATCAAAGATTTCTCCAAAATCTCAATGCCGATGTGCAAATTGTTGCAAAAAGAGGTTGCTTTTGACTTCAACAAGGAGTGTAAAGAAGCCTTTGACAAATTGAAAGAATTGTTGACAACCGCGCCGATTATCAAGTCACCGGATTGTAGTTTGTCATTTGAATTGATGTGTGATGCAAGTAACTACGCAGTTGGAGCTGTTTTGGGTCAAAGAGTGGACAAGCTGTCCCATGTGATTTATTATGCATCTAGGACCCTAAACGATGCTCAAATTAACTATTCTACCACCGAGAAAGAGTTACTGGCTATAGTGTTTGCACTAGAAAAATTTAGATCATATTTGGTGGGTGCAAAAGTGGTTGTGTATTCCGATCATGCAGCACTTAGGTACCTACTTAAGAAGAAAGAAGCTAAGCCAAGACTTATACGGTGGATTTTGTTATTGCAAGAATTTGATTATGAAATCAAGGATAAGAGATGTGTTGAAAATACTGTTGTGGATCATCTTAGTAGACTTGTTGTTTCCGAAGAAGAACTTCCTTTACAAGATCGTTTTCCGGACGAACAACTTTTCTCAATTGAAGATTCAACACCTTGGTACGCTGATATAGTGAACTACTTGGTTACAAGGCAAGTACCTAGTACAATGTCTAATTTTCAAAAGTTGAAGCTTAAGAAGATACCCAAGCAGTATGTGTGGGATGATCCCTACTTTTGGAACTATGGTTCAGATCAAATTATCCGCAGGTGCGTACCTAACTATGAATTTCAATCCATCCTTACTTTTTTTCATACTTATGCATGTGGTGGTCACTTTGGTTCTAAACGTACCGCTCTCAAAGTTCTTGAGCGTGCCTTTTATTGGCCCACTTTATTTGAGGATGCATATCCTTTTTGTAAATCCTGTGATAGATGTCAGCGAACGGGCAATCTAGGTGCTCGAAATCAAATGCCACTCAATCTTATTCTCACAGTAGAAATTTTTAATGTGCGGGGCATTGATTTTATGGGACCTTTTGTCAATTCCAATGGAAAATTTTATATACTTCTTGTTGTGGATTATGTTTCGAAATGGGTGGAAGCTAAAGCCACCCCTACTAATGATTCCCAAGTTGTTTGTGAGTTTGTGAAGGAATATATTTTCTCTAGACATGGTACACCAAGAGTGGTTATCAGTGATGGAGGCTTGCACTTCAAGAAATCCTTCCATGCTCTTCTCAAGAAGTACAACATTACTCACAAGGTCGGTACGCCGTACCACCCACAAACTAGTGGGCAAGCTGAAATTTCAAATCATGAGATCAAATCCATCTTGGAGAAAACCGTTAATACTACGCGGAAAGATTGGAGTTATAGACTCAACGATGCACTTTGGGCATATAGAACAGCATACAAAACACCGATTGGTATGTCTCCATATTGGTTGGTTTATGGCAAAGCTTGTCATCTTCCGGTTGAACTTTAGCACAAGGATTATTGGGCGATAAAGATGTGCAACATGGATTATGACAATGCAGGGAAGCAAAGAAATCTACAACTTAATGAGCTAGAGGAGATACGTAATGATGCTTACGAGAGTTCTCGGATTTATAAGGAAAAGACTAAGCTTTTCCACGACAAAATGATTTTTCGGAAGAATTTTGTTGTGGGGCAAAAAGTTATTTTATTTAATTCTCGTCTTAAACTATTTCCGGATAAGTTAAGGTCCAGATGGATTGGACCATTTGTTGTTACTAATGTTTTTCCTCATGGTGCAGTTGAAATTTCAAGTTTAAGAGATGGGACAATTTCCAAGGTCAACGACCATAGATTAAAGCCATATTATGAAAACATTGCTTACATGAACATGGACGAAGTCGATTTTCGTGATTTACTCCCTCTGGAGGAGTAGTTTGGAGAATGCAAAGTCAGGCTGAGGACGTTAAACTAAGCGCTAAGTGGGAGGCAACCCATCGGTTTTGTATTTCTATCTTTATCTTATTTATTTTTCTTCGTTTTTCATATCATATTTTGATTTCCCACCTTGATTTTACTTAGGATGAGTCAATTACATTGAGGACAATGTAAAGTTTAAGTGTGGGGGAGTATTTTGCATATAGATTTTTTTGTCTTTTTGAGTTTTCAATATTTTGCATAAAACCTCCAACTTGTAGAGATTTTAGAGTCACTAGCATACTTCTAGGTATGTTTACATAGAGAATTCTGACCGACATAACAGAACTTGGAAGTGTTAGGGAACTACATTCGGATTTCTTGCTTGTTAGAGCGTTAAATAATGGATTTAATCATGCCAGTGATGCAAATAAGGAGCAGGGAGAAATGCATTATTAGAGTTGCTGATCAATCATAGTGGAGGCTACTTATTTTCAAATCAACAGAGGCACCATACAAAAAAAATTTATAGATGACTAAAGAGCTTTCTTTTGAGTGTGTATCACCGTACGTTAATTCCGGGTAGAATGGTGAGCTACCCAACCTCCCACCATTAGAAGCACTACTCTTTGATCTCTTGAGTGCTAATTTTGTCAATCATGAGGGTGACGTCTATAGATGAAAACCACCTTCTTGTAGTTTGATTTGCAGTTAGCACCATTCTCTCTTTCCAATAACAGGTCAGTAGAAACACACCATCATCATCAACAAGGGAGCGACATCAAAATCTACAAGGAAAGTTGAAGACGTTTGAGGTTTACAAGCAACAGTACAATGAAGAGCAGATTTCATATTCAAGTAAAGCAACATACAATGAGTAGATTTTTATATACATGTTGAAGACTTACAATAAAAGGAGCGGAATTCTATATCTAAGTATGAAGACTTATTACAAGAGCGAAGAAAATCAAAAGATGAGAATTATTGGAGTTTATGATATCGAAGACAATACAAGTTTTGAAGATCAAAGCGGTAAAGTACTTCACCCATGGCTATTTCCATTGTTATTTTTGTATTATTTTTCTTGTCTCACTTCAAAAAAAAAAAAAAAAATGTTATATTGTTTTTATTTATTTAATAAGGTCGTGGGGAAGGAAGAAAAATCTATAAGGAAGTTTCAAGCAGCAAGGAATAGAGGAAAAGAGTTACAATTGTCAAAGTTTTATGAAGTTCAAGAGTTTATCATCAATAGTTGAAGACCGAAGATGAAGACCAAAAAGATGAAGAAGACGAGCTGAAGGAAGGAAGTCGTTTCTATTGGATGCTGTGGTGTTTTCGTCACTGTCAATCGGATGTGAAGGTGGTAAGTACTCCCATCCTTGCTATAATGGTTGATTTCCTTTCTTAGAGATCATAATAAAATATCTTTTATTTCCCACGATCTTGTGGGGTCTCCAAAAATAATTCGGAAGGTCTTCTTCCCACCATTCAACATGTGTAGGATTTCTCTCTTTATTCCTACCTGCACACATGTGAGACCCATAAAAAAGCCATCTTATTGAGTGTAATTATCATAAAATCCTTTTAAGTGAGGCATAAGTCGAGGCGAAATGCTTATTGATCGCTCTCAAACACACGTTCTTTCATTATGGTGTGGTTATTTCTCACTCAACATTTAAGAATGAGAATATGTTCTTTGGTATTTCTAACTTCTTATTACTAGCATGCAGAAACTCTATGTCCTCATATCTCTTTGGATGCTTGGGAAGCTGGAACGCTTTGAAGTTGGAGTAGGTTTTGTGGGTATACCTCTTGTAAGCCCTCACGAGACTATAACTCGTCAACTAGGGACACCTAGGGGTTTAAAGGCATGTTGCATTAGCTAAGTGCATCCGTTTTCTCAACGATAGGGAGTTGTTGTATTTAGGTAGTTTGCTCGAGGACTAGCAAAAGCTAAGTATGGGGGAATTTGATAAGTGCATAATTCACATGATTTTAGTGTTAATTCCATGCTTGTTTTAGTTATATTTCTTGCATATTATCCTTGTATTACTCTTGTTTTCCATTTTATTTGTTTCTTTAGGTGAATCATTCAAATTCAATGGAAAAGTATGCAAAGGAGATATAAATTAAAGTTCTCCAAAGATCCAAGTGTCTAGAGCCAAAAGAAGTGGAAGAAGTGCGACGAAAAGGAGCAAAGAAGGTAGAAAACATAAGGACTAGAATACCAATTTCAACTCATCCAAATTCATGATTTATTATCACCATCTTTAATATAATTCAATTACAAAGTGAACGGCGAAAGAATGAGGTCATTCCGAGTTCGAACGAAGAAGTTACGGCCAAAACAGTCGAGACGAAAAATGGCAATCTACAACACCACTTTCGGCATTAGTAAAGCAATACCGAAAATAGCCATATTTCAGGCAGAGAAGGTGTATTTTAGACCCCCACTTTCAGCATTGGTAAAGCAATACTAAAAGTAGCCATATTTCAGGCAGAGAAGGTGTATTTTAGACCCCAACTTTCGGTATTGCATTGGGGAATTCGACAATGCCGACTGAGACAAGCCTATTGGGTCCCTTTTGACGTATTTTGACTTCCAAATCAAGGAAACTTGGTCCCGGATGGATTCTAATACCTAGATTTCTTGAAACCTATATAAGAGGACCTTTTAAACATTAAGAAAGAATCTTTTACACAACTTTGCAAGCTTGGAGGAGCTAGGGTTTTGGAGCGATTTTCATCAATCATAACGATTTCTTCTCTAGTTTATCATATGTATAATATGGATGCTTCTACATCCATGAGTAGATAAAAACATAATTGATTGAGGATGAATTCTAAGCTCTAGACAAGATTTAAGTTATTATATGAATCTATTTTGAAGTTCTTCACAAGATTATTGTTTGTTTATACTATAATTGAAATCCATGATTAATTGATAGATTGTTTAGGTGGCCAACTGAATTAATTTTTTAATTTAATCAATTGCTAGTATTGAGTTAGGAGATAAGTAATCGTCGAAAAACCTGTATACAAGTAGACAACACTAGACCTTGCAGAGGGATTCTGTGGAGCGATTGTATGTATGAACAATACTAGAAAGTGGACCTTGAGCTAAGAGTCTAACTACTAGGATTAACCTAATTCACAAAAGATAAAGCATTCGAAAAAATTACATCCTGAGTGAGCTACTACTAGGTGGTTTATACGAATATAATTTGGTATTGGAGAGCTTCCGTATCCGTGGTAAAAGGAATTTAGGGGATAACACTGAGCTAGCTGTTATTCCACGGTTGGTAATAATCTGTGATTAATAGTATTAATGGATGAATATAATAACTTGATGGCGGTTTAGTAACGAACGAAGGATTCCTCAATCATCTCTCTCTCTATTGCTTACAATTTAATCTTTTAATTGTTTTGTTTATTTTACGTAAATCTAAAACAAAAACCCCTCATTTGTGACCTCTTTGACAACTAAAACTCCCTGCTCTTCGTGGGAACGAACTTGACTTCCATTATATTATTTATAGTTGAGTGGAAATAAGATATTAATTTGATTGCACCCATGACACGCATCACTACGCGGAAATCTTAAACTTGCAGCTAATTTTTTTTGTCCATACAGAGTGTTAGAGAGAAATGGTGATGTTGCTTATAGTCTGCAATTGCCAGCTTATTCACGTATACACCCTGTCTTTCATGTGTCCCAGTTGAAAAAGAAGCTTGGCGAAGGACTTCTTCCACAGTATCTACTTCCTACGGTGGATAAAGAAGGCTTATTCAAGGTGCAACCAGTGCGAGTCTTAAATTCCAGAGTTATTCTCAAGGGCCGCCAACACATTCCACAAGTACAAATTCAGTGGTCTCATATGGCAGAGGGTGATGCTTCTTGGGAGGATACAACGTTCATCAAGGATAACTTTCAAAAATTCATCCTTGAGGACAAGGATTAGCTGCAGAGGTGGGCATTGTCATATCCCATGGTCTATGTTCTTACGGGCAACCCCTGTATCGGTGCCTTTAGTGTAATCATGTGCTTGGCACGTGATAGTGTAATCGTGTGCTTGGCACGTGACAGTTAGATGTTTTCCCCTTTATTTGGTTGTAAACCTAAATTGTGGCTAGTGAATGAATTATCGAGTTTTTGAGTTATCTCTTCCGCCTCTCTGAGGTTTTTTATCTCAATTTCTACAGTGTAGATCCTGTAGGATTGAACTCTGAATCCTTACTGTAGTGTAGATCACTACACCTGTCAATTTAGAAGTTTTTATGTAAGAATTTGAGGAGAAATTGAACTATAGAAAACCAAGGTATTCAAAAAAAAAAAAAAGGTACAGTACATGGGTAAAATCCAACTATATTAATGTGCAACTATAATCGTCCATGGTTCAAATTTCAATTTATTTTGTAAATATGTAAAACAATTTTATTTTATTTCCACCCTCAATTATTCCCTCCTCCCATCAGTTTCTTCCCTCCTAATAATAGTACTCATTGCAAATGTTTCATTCTTCGTAGAAAATCTGGAAATCGCATCTAGCTGTTTCTTGATCCAATAACGAATCTTCTTGAGCTAATTTCTTGAAATTTGATCTCTAGGAATCTTTATTATCTTCAATTTCATCGTTCTTGAGTTCTCAATTTATCATTTTATGATTGTTGAATTTCTTGATTTCACAATGCCTTGAAAAACTACAAGTCGTAATAATTCTCCGTCTTCGGCTGGTAGTACCGATGATAACAATGGTAGATCTTATCAAGATCAGTACAATTTAGACTTCATTTTACCAACATTGCAAATTTTATCTCGTTGAAGCTTGATTCAACAAATTATTTTCTTTGGGAGGATCAATTTGAGTCCATTTTGATCTCTGTTGATCTGTTTGATTATGTTGATGGTTCAATTCAAGAACCTCCTCACCATGTTACTGTTGATGGTGTTCAAGTGCAGAATCCAGCTTGGCCATGTTGGAGGAAAGTAGATCAGTTTGTCTCGGGTTGTCTCAAAGTCACTTTTACACAATTTTTATCTGGTGACGTTCTTGGATTGGCTCCTTCTCATGAGATTTTGGTGTTTATTGAAACAACCTTTACTACTCAATTTGCTGCAAGAAGATTTATGCTCCATAATTAGATAAAAAAGTATTCGAAGGGGAAACCAATCTGTAAAAGAACATCTCCAACAAATTAAGGGAATTACAAATAATCTTGCTTCCAATTAATGAACTTGTGAATAATTGACATTATAATGCACGTCTTGAATTGGTTTGGTAGAGATTATAATATTTTTCCTCCATTAGTTCCTGTGTTTACTTTTACTCTTGTGTTTGCCTGCCATCAGTTTAACATTCTCAGCATACTCTTCCAAAGAGAGGTTTCTGTTTTTTTCTTCAATGAGTTCTACATTTCTCACCTTCTCAACAATAGAAATAAGTTGATGATCCCCTGACCAAAAATTCTCCTTCTCCCATTGTTCGATATGAGGTTTAAGTTTTACAACTCCATCCAAAATGCCAAACTAGCTAATCCTGAATTTTTCATTTGATTCCCCTATCCTTTTATCAATCTCTTTAATATTGGAGATTCAGAACCACAAATTCTCTCGCCTTTATGGTGGTGGCCCTCGGGCTTGAGGACCTGGATTAATATTGGTTTCAATAGGGCCAGTTTAAGCAATTCATGAAACTTACCTAACCATATCTTGAACTATCAATTCTCGTCATAATAGGAGAAGTTTGACCATTTGGACCCAAGTAAAGTAAATGTAGCACCTTGCTAGAAGAATCTACTGTTGCACAATCTTGAATGAAATTGGAGAAATATTCCATACCACTAGTTAATTCTGCATTGGACGAGGCTCTACAGATGGTGCTAGAATAATATACAGCCTGGGATGCATGAGCAACAACATAAACTATTTATCATTACAAACAATCCATGTGTCTTAGTGGTCATTTCATACTAACAGCATATATGACCAAGAAACCAAAAATGAAAATAAAGCTTTTTTCTGTGTTACAACGATACAGACACGATATCGGTGTCTTATATCCAATACGCTACTTCGATACGATAACTTAAAAATCTAAAATACGTGGACACGGCACACACAATATAAATATCATTGAATTGAGTAGTTTAACATAGATATATAACTATATAATCTAGTGAATTTTCAAGATATATGTGTATAATATGCGTACAAGAAGGGAAAAAGCTAGAACAAGATCAGTGGAGAGATTTGGGACTAATATTTTGCGGCTAAAGTTACACCTTCTCATAGAATCATGTAAAATATCAAAATTTCCTAATATCAACGACACTTATCGAAACGGGTAGTGGCTCAGACGCTTCAGTTAAGATAAGAGTTATCGGATATCTGATAAATTCCGACGGAATTCAATTCCAATTCCGTTACGTTGGAGTTATCAGAAACCGGATAATTTTCCGATAATTTCCGGTATCTGACAGAAAACAGAAATACCAGTTTTCAAATCCAAATTAACCTAAAAACAACCAAGTTTTCATTTCAAAATCCATGCCATACAAAGTAAAGACATACAAATGTTCTAAATTGATTAGTTACATGTTCTTCCAAAAGAAAAAAACAAATAAACTCAAAAACAGTTGGGTTCTTGCACTGAGATGTGAATTTTCATAGCTTGTTGCAGACTGCAGTGCAACTTCAAATGCATTCCTCCTTAGTCCTTCCTTTCTCCTTAATCCTTGTACATCTGCATTTACAAAGAAAATCAAATGTGTTAGTTTAGTTGGCAATGGCAGTGCAATAAATATAAAAGGAAGTGAAAGGAAATGATCAAAGGAAAGTTACCAACCAGTAATACAACTATCACTGTCATTGAGATCTGGCAACCAATCACTCAAGCAAAGCAAGGCTTGAACACATTCTAGAGCTAATGAACAACTGTGAGTTATGAGAACCCTACCACCAGTACTGAACATTGATTCTGATGCTACACTTGTCACTAGAACAACCAAGAGTTAGGAACTTAGGAGCATGATTCTTCCACCAACTCAATATATCAAACCTCAATTCATTAGTGATTGTGCCTCTAGGAAGAACTGGTTCCTCTAAGTATTTCTCCAACTCTAACTTCTGAACCTCAATCACACTGTTTTCCATCAAAAACTCATCATAACCAAATTCATTTGTTGTTGTTGTAACTGCAGAAATCTCAAATCCAGCTGAACTCATTCCACTAGCTGAATTACCAAAATAATCTGGAGTTGTAGTGTTGGTTCCATAAGAAGATAAAAGTGCACTGAATGATGTATAAAATTTGTTATAATGAGTGTAATATTTCTGCGAACCATGCAATCTATTCAAAACAAACTTTACCCATCTAGCCTTATACTTAGGATATAAAACAACTCCAATGCTCATCAACAGGTTAGATTCTTTCTAATAGTTATCAAACTTTGACCTCGTATTCAATCTCATATCTCTGATATACTCATGATCACTTGTTTCCCATCCTTTAATGCATTTATGAATCTCATTCACCCCATTGTAATACATATTTGTTGTGGGATACTTAATTCCTACAAACTTGGTTGAGATCACATCAAACACTTGCAAACAGTCACATATATGTATTCCTTGCTGCCACTCCTGAGTATTTGGTAGTATATCAAAGTCAGAATCCAATGCAGCTAGTCTAACAAATGCTTCTCTCAAATGAATTGCATCCTTAAGCATGTTAAAGGTGGAGTTCCATCTGGTGTCCACATCTAAACTAACAGACCTTCCATGAAGCTTAACTTATGAAATAGCATTTGCAAACCTCTCTTTTCTAAGCTGACTTGACTTGACATATTTCACACACTCTCTAACTGCATTTATTAATGGAGGAGCTACTTTCATTCCACATAATATAATTAAATGCAATATATGATTGCTACACCTCATTTGGAACAAAGCCCCCTCAAGAACTAGACAATCCTTGCTATCAAGCCAATTCTTCAGATTTTCCATCATAACATCATTGGATCTAGCATTGTCAGCAGCTACAGCAAAAACCTTATTATCTATGTTCCAATCTAGAGCTACTGATTTCACAGAATCTGCTAGAACTTCTCCAGTATGTGGTGATGGCACTAAAAAGTATGCTAGTGTTTTCTTAATCAGTTTCCAATCATCATCTATGTAATGCATTGTCACACAACAATAACCATCTTTTGTATGTTTACATGTCCACATATCTGTTGTTAAACTATATTTAGATCTTATAGTGTCAAATTGTTCTTGTAATTGCAGTTTGAACTCAGCATAAAGTTTCATGATATAATCCCTAGTTGTATTCCTACTGTACATCTTAGCAGAAGGATTCGGAGACCTAACGAACTCTCTAAAATATGGATGCTCAACTATATTGATTGGATAATCATGCTTAGCAATCATCTTGGAAACAAGTATCCTAGTAGCATCATGATCATATTTCCAATTAGCTAACTTAATTTGTGGATTACATGTTTTGATTGTAATAATCTTTCTTTGTCCAGGCTTATTCTCTGGCTTATCTTTGAGGTAGCTAGATGGGACTTCAAGCGGTTGGTTCCTTGGTTACTTGGTGCTTCATTTCTCTTTTTACAATGTTTGCATTCGGCTAAAATTATCCCAACCTCCTTCCCATCTGGTCCAAGCTTCTTACTAACTATTATTTCAGATTCAAGCCATACATCAGACCTTGTTGAACCTAGTTTTTTCTTTTCTTCAGCTACAATTGGATCTTCCTCTACTTCTCCTTCTTCTTTGGGACGAATCGCATGTGTAACAGGTGTGAAGTTAATTCCTGAACCTTGAACACTTGTATGTTCTTGTAATTGTATGCCACTGAAAATATTTTGAAAACCCTAATTTCATAAACCCTAAATTGAAAATTGAGTTTTAAGATCGAAATTGAACTCAAGTGAAATAGAAGAAGAAAACCTTAGTTTTCTAATCAGTAATCACACGTGATTTGAATAGGAGAATCGGAAGATGGTGGGCAGCGGAGGTGAGTTTTTCTTCTCTTTTTTTCTCTCTTTTGTGTCGCGGAAATAAACTGAACTGAAGTGATTCAAGCGAAAGGTATAGCTAGGTATAGGATTTTGCATGTGTAGTATACACGTTATCGGATATCGGATATTATCGTAACGGAAACTGCCTCAACCGGTTCCGTATGATAACACAGAAAGTTCCGATAAGTTTTCATATTCCGATATCCGATAACCGTTATGGCATATCCTATTCGGAAACGAATATCGGATCCCCATTAACAGCCCTAGGTATTGATTTATCTTGCCAGCTGTTGATATCTAATAATTTAGACAAAGTTTTCCAACTGAGTTGTATCTTGAAATATTGGAGTACTAATACTGTATCCGTGTAAATACGTATCGACACGGCTGAATATTTTTTTTTAGGAGGATCGTTGTAACACATGCTTTTTTTTAATATAGTTTCAAAGATGCTCTAAGATCACATCTTGAAACCAAAATTGAGTTATAAAACTAGATACAGTGCAATGATCAAATATAATATAATATAACTCTGTATCAGCAAATCCCTCTAAGTTGAGAACTACGGCTTATCGTTCTGCTAGTAGTAAGACCGGTAATTCATGATCCCTTCTGGGTTCTTTATACCTATTTGGCTTCTGGGTGATGGAAAGATACTGCTATTATATACCACTAAGACACATAAACTGGGAGAGGATTAGTCATCATACTGCTCCACAGAGAAGTCTGGCTCTTCAGGCTTCTGTAACTTAGATGACTCGACACCTTTCATCTTCTGAGCTCCTCTCCTTGTATTGGCTGCAAATCTTGAAGCCAAAATGGTAACACCCAGGTTCTGTATTACCTGAGAAGAATTACTTGTGGGAGTAAGAGACAGAAAGTCCTCTTCTTCGTGTTCTTCTCTCTCATCTGGCATTTCTTCATACTCAGCAAACGAAGGCTCACGCATACTGAGCTCTCTCGCCATTTTTCTCCTTTTAAACTGGCGCCAAGCTGCTTGTACGAAGCAAGCTGCCCATGTTCTCCAATGATGAGAGTAGAAACGGAAAGTATGCTGCAATTTTTTACTGTGGAGACGTCTAAATTGATTTGCCACAAACTTAAGATCTTCAGCTCGTAGTGCAAATGCTTCTACTTCAACTAGGGCTCTAACTGTTCTTGTGGAAGAAGGCAAGTTCACAGTGGACTTGGGAAGTAAAGCCCAAGCGAGTAGCTCCTCACCACAAAAATCCCCTGGTCTCAACATAATCGAATTGAAAAAACCAGTTCTACCCCCATTGGTAGTTGAGCTCTCGAGTCTTCCTCTAATTATAAAAAGCATCTCCGTCACAGGGTCACCTTCACGAACAATATAAGTACCTTCGGTGCTTAAAGCTGACCCTAACCGCTCACATATAGCATCAAGAAGCTGGTCATCCATCTGTGAGAAGAAGGGTACCTGCAAATGAAGTATCAAGTTGGTCAAAAGATTATATTTGACTATTGGTGAATGCTACATTGCATGTCTTGCGAGTCTGAAGCAGATCCAGGACATGTAAGGAGCTAATAGCTGTCAATCCTGCCAAGGGATACTGTTATGTTTATATAAAGTAGACTTCATTTAGTAATTGAACTGCTGCACGGTTGTTGGACTCCTGTTTATTCAAATCCTATTTTAGGGTGCATCTAATATAATAGTAACCTGATCCTGAGCCTGAACCTGAACCACTTCTAACAGTTCCTAGAAGTTCTGGTATCCATATATGTTCAACCGGAAAAAGAGATAATGGAGTATCCCCATGACACCCTAATGCATGGAGAGGAAAAGCTCATTCGGAGGGTTCGCTTTGAAAACAAGAATGCATTCCAAATCAAAGAATGTAAGAACCACCTCTGCATTTTTCAATATTTAGCATGTTAAGCATTTACCAATTATTATAACGCCATATCATCAAGTTCATTAACTAATGGATACTCCTGTGCTCCTGGACTACATGAATATGCCATTTCTGATTTTTATTACAGTAATTCCGACATGTGTGGAGTTCGCCTTTAAAGGCATCAAAATCTTACTGATGCCATTTATGCTTGCTTGTGTGCTTTTTTTAATTCCTGTTTTAGGTTCTTGCATAGTCAAATTTCTTGACTATTTGGTCAAAAATTAAGTTGGATTTATTGCAAAGCTTGATATACAACCTACATTCATTCACTTCAAATTCCTAGGCTATATGATCCAACACATCTAATGATAGATCCATTCAGATGCCTTAAAAAATAAAAAGAGTGGAAAGGAGCCTTACACGTCGAACAAGGTCCAAGCAGAGGTGACGTTGGATATCTCGACGAAGATCAGTAGGCAAAGCCTGTAATATGACTTCTTCATCAACCCCTCGCGTTGCAAGCCACTTGTATTGAACAAATCGCCGAACACGTACTCGCAGATCTTGGGGAAGTTGACGATGCCTCATCCACTCTTCAGTGTCTCTTCGCTTAAGCCTCCACTCCTCAAGTCTCACAGTGATGGATTGCAAATAGGTCTGCATAAATAAGTTAGATTGAGAAAGTAAATGGAAAGCACTTACTTTAACGGGTTAACACAAGGGGGGGAAACGGTTTACATTCTCTCATCAAAATTATCCATAAAACTAAAGAGAATTAGGAAAACGTTACAAATATTTCATTTAAGTGGCTATCAAGTGCATGCAAACAATAGGAATTGGTATGCTTCAAGTTTTATGACTCGAACAAAATAAGGAAATCTTCTTATATTAACACATTTGATGGAAAATATGGATATCTTTATAGACATACACTTGAGATGGTTCGATCATAAATTTGATTCCAAGATTTAGTTTAACTCACGAGGTAAAGTAATTACTCAACCATCTAACTCATGTAAAGTGATCTTATTCCAAGTAATATTAGATCTAAAGAACTTAAACTGACAACTTTACACCAACACAATGAGATAATGCTCTACATTTGTCCTTCACTTCCAAGAACGAAATGAAAGATAAGGTGAAGAAAATTCGTGCCTAAAAGGCATACCATTACACTACCTACTTGAAGTGGAATTATATTGAACTTTAAGTAATAAGTAAATTGGGAATTGGAAAAAGAAAGGAAAAACTAAATCATTTGTACCAGTGATAAGGCTACTATACCTGCATGTTCCCAATCAAATGGGCAAATAAAACCAATCCAAATATGGCGATGAATATTGCGAATATAGTCTCCCAAATATAAGTGCTTGTTTCAAGATTCTGCCCATATGAACTGAAGAAATAAGGAGCACAAACATGAATCACAATATCTCCCATAATATAATAACACCCATCTCCAAAAGCGCAAAATGCCACTGTATGACCCTTAAGAAAAGACAGGAGAAGAAGAATACACTCATGCAAACAAAGAATAGGAGCCTATTGTCATAATGAACGGAAACCCAACAAGGATCCTTAAATGGAATACCCAAATAGAGGAAAAGGTGCAACTCAATTTTTGAAAGATTAGAAAAATAATATTGTGTTTCTCATGGCCCCAGTAATTAATTAAACAAGGAATGAGAAAGTATGATCTCATGCTAGAGCAACACTGCTTGTCAACAATGGAGTCAGTACTAACCAGTCTTAACCTAAATAAGAACTGTATCCCATTTCACAAAGAGACCAGATAATATTAATTCGTGATAATCCAATAGGAATTAGACCATCACTGTTTCGTTGATAAACATTTCTCGATATATAATCCGTGCGTGTTAGTGCTAATTTAAGAGACCTGATAATGAAAAGGAATATTGTATACTTTTTTTTTTGAGCTAATTATGGGCAAAAGTATATCTATTTTGAGTACATTTTTGTGGTAAGAAACTAGATACATAGTTTGAACAAGTTAGTCACAGATTAGTCAAGAGTGGATGATTTCATTCATTGTCTTCACATGAAGTAAGATCAATGAAAGGAAACTAACAACGTATGGTGTGTATAAATGAGATATATATTTGACATGATTATATATGGACCAGTGGGGCGCACATGGAGGTGATATTTCGTAAAAATGACCTCTTCAAATGCATGGCATCCCTACAGAAAACTAGGTACTAGTTACATAATAGATAATGGTTGCGAAAAAACCAACTGGACTAAGTGCCTTAGTATTATAATCTACATTTTACTACCCGTTCCTCAAATCTATCACTATTCCCTTTAAATCCTCTCTCTCTCGCCAATGAGTTTCTCTAGCTTTCAACTCTTTATGAGTAGACACTATCTCAATCTCTAACAATGCAGCGGACGTGTACGACTTCTAGTGATTATATATGGGTATACCAAATTGAAGGTACCTAAATTTACATACCCCTCTCATCAATCTGACATTTTAGACAGACTATGGTTTACTTTTCTCTCCCACCCATACGACACAGTGGACACTAAAGATATGACTGCAAATTCAATTGCGGCAAAATGTAACAATAACTGCATAAATATGCTATATTAGTATGTATTTAATTATAATCCCTCTTTGAAAAACTTCATCAATTCATGGTATGACTTTCAAAAGTCGAAGAACATAAGTGGCAATTCCAGCTCAATTCAACCAAAGAAAGCCACACTAATGTGCTAATGCTAACTAGTGAATTATGTTCATAATTACTATCTAATGTGAAGTGACGCAACCGAACGATACCAATTGTAATGAGAAATTTGATAGCAAAACGTAGTGTTGTTAAGAAGAACTTGTATGCTTATAAATTTAGAAGTCATACCTCAAGTTCTGCAGGCCCCACCATAAGCAATAGAAATATTTCTCCATAAAATTTGAGGAGACAACCTTATTGGTCACAGCAATTTGAAATATGCCATATCTGAACTTAGTTGGGTCGGAAGCATCACAGTTATTAAACACGTTGGTGAAGTTTGCCCAATTCTTGCGTAAGGGTTGGTTGAAAGCATCACAGTCTAAATAAGTAGGAAAACATTTTAGTGCGCCTTCCTTTTTGCATTCGGATTTCCAGCATGTTGTATGTCGTTCAATAGATAACAAATACCAACAAGCCCCCAGAACCTAAAGATTAAAAAACAAAATAATTACTTGAAAGTTGAAACACTTAATTTCAGATCAAGTAAGAATCTTATAGCTTCTTAGCATGTACCGTTAAGATGCAACTAACCAATCAGTTTATACATACATGACTTGCCAACATGTACAGTAGAAGATTGTATGCAGCTCCAGCCCAGGCAGTCTTTGTGACTACTCCAGTAGCTTTGATAATTTGAGAACTCAGAGGAAAGATAAGATATAATCTCGGTATATACTGTATCAGTACGATTAACGCAAGGGCGTTATTGTTATGATTGGCATAGGAGTTCCTAATTGCTGGTATGATAAACCAGGTAACAATCTGCAGAATGAATTTGATAGTCAAAAATTACGAGCAATCAGAAAAAAAATAGAAGAAAAAAAGTTTCATCTTATGTTTTTTAAGGTTTCAATTTGTCTTTGCGAGCTTAAACTGCATAACGAGGAGAAACAGCTACACAATTAAAAATGATTTGTCACCCTTATAGCCTCCCCCAATCACTAAATTTGAGCATACATAAATTGAAGTATATTGGATACTCCCAGCTATTAATAAATGACTACATACTTATGCTACATGTAAGCACTGAGAAAGAAAAGTAAATGATACAGTGTCACATCATAACTACGCTTAGTGAAAAGAACATAAAAGAGTGTTCTTTTTTATTTTGCCACCTCACAGTGATTCACAGTTAATCAAACAATTAATTTCGGGTTTCTCTTATTGTTTTGCATTTGAATTGGTGTTGAAGAGCAGTAGATGTACGAAAAAATCCTACTAGGTAACCAACCATACGATTAGTGGAAGGAAATGAAAATAAATACCTGTGGAAGAGGTAGCGTTGCTGCAAAATCCACAATGAAATCTGATCTCAAGTATCTTCTGGCAATCCTCTTAGGATCCATAACAAGTTCACCCCTTCCAAATACTCGTGTACTTGGCTCTACATAAGCCGTCCTAAATCTTATAACCATATGTAAGAAGTAAAAAAAATCTGCTGCAGTTCGGAAAATCGTAACAACAACTCTCAATCTCTTATCCGTCTTCACACAAGACGAAGAATCTCCAACATCCCCAACAGAAGGTAAATAAAAATACAAAGGATCAACAAATAAAGCCACCAAACACGAAAATAGAAAAATGCGATTCCATTGTAAAACAGCTTCGCTTCCAGGATCCAAAATCCTTTTCCTCCAAGGCTCATGATCTTCAGGAAATACCTTAGACTTCCCAAATCTCAAAGTCCCAGATATTGTTTTCTTATAAAATCCCTCACTTCCTCCTCCATTAGCTTTCAATAATGGAGCTGAAACTTTGTATACTGGTGATGGTGTTTCAATTTGACTAGAATCAGATTTTTCCCATGGTAAGTCATGATGTTGTTTTCCATCAGGATAGAACCTAGAATGTTAACAAATATGTATGCCACATTACAAATCATAGACCCAAATATCAGTTGAACAGACTTATATTCAACAATTGGATAAAATTCAATAATCAAAATCAGAACAACAGTACAAGTTAGAATAGATTATTACCTGACTAGTTTTTCCTTCTTCAATTCCATACCATCACTGAGTTCAGATAAATACATTTGATAAAACCCCACTAACTGTAATCCACCACAGAAAACCCTAAACCATACTACTTTCTGTATCAGAATACCCAAACTTGCTTCAAAAAATTTCCTCACTGAGAAAATTGACTCTTGATCAGAATAAGAACCCCAAATGTTTAATTTTTCACAAAGGAATCTAAATCAAAACAGTAGAAAACAAAAGACCCTTGTTCCAAACTCAAAATAAAATCTTTTCTAAAAAAGAGTGGATCTTGATCTTTACAACTCTTAATATATCTACGATAGATAGAAGTTAGAAAAGATAATCCAAAAGACAATACCTCATGTGGTTGAATGAATAAAAATAATATACAAAATAGAAAAACAGAGACAGAACTGACAGAGGAATTGGTAGGAATAAGTCTGAAATTAGATTAAGTTTTTTAAATTTTCAGTGATCTACAGTAATATTTTTGATTCGAGTTATATATTTTTGTTTTTTTTTTTTTTTTTTGCAGTGGGAATGGATGAAGACGTGAAGAGCAGTAGAGCACCACAAAAATTAATATCTTAATTCTTAAGGCAGTGAGATTATACTGTGTATAATTGAATTAGTAGAGGACAATTATATTAACTTTACGAGTCAAAATACTCTAGTAGTCTCGTTTCCAAATAAATCAGCTGTCCGGCTGACCAGTAATTAGTGTAGTTGAACTATTTTTGTGTAAGAATTCGGATTTACTTAAATTAGACAGACTATCAAGAAATTAAGAGTAACTTTAGTTGGCATGACCGGATCTTTTTGAGCTGAAATTATCGAGAGATAACTCTTTTTTTTTGGTGTTTATGCGAGAAAGTGGGAGAAACGGCTGTAAACTCCAATGAAAACTTTGATAACTGTGTGAGGGACCAGAGGGTTGGCGTAATAAATATTTGACTCCCCATCCATTGTTATCACGCTGGATCTGCAGTAGTGGGCGCCCATTTTTACTTACTCCTGGATTACGGTGGGATATTGGGTTGGGAATTGGGATGATGAATTATGTATTAATATTAAAAAGAAAATATGGAGAAAATATCGGTTATTTTGTAGTAAAATCAAGAGCAGAGCTCAAGTAAATTAACTGTTTCTGGTAAAGGTACAGAAATAGTTGGACTCGTCTAAAAGATATCAACCATGTGTGAGTTGTGGTTCAGTCTGACCCGTCGAGTTACCAGTTCCGGTTCTTATCGAGTTTACCCTCTCTAATCGAGTTAGGTACAATACTCTAGGGTTAGTTAGTCTATATGGGTTGGGTGTACTATGTTTCGGTTTAACCCGGACGTTGATCTAGTTAATGATGGCAACTATAAAGAGAGAATTCACTCATGAAAACTAATCTTCACAAGGTGGTGTTCCTCTTGCAAAATTATTGTTGATAAAACCGTCATTGTTTATCTTCCTCTTAATAACCAGTAAGGTTTCCTCATTAACGAGTTAGTCTATTTGCAACACCAAAAGAAAGAACCATATTGATCATAAGCATAAAATCACAACTAAAAAGAGGAAAACAAATTATTCATTCTCCAAAATAAACATTAACCAAGCAAATACATAAAACAAAATCCAAATACATTAATACGTCCATGGACCAATATACCCAATTTATTTTATACAATCATTTTTTGTTTACTCAATTTATTATATACAACATTCAGAAAAAGCTACCCAATTTATTTTATTGGACTTTTGGGTATAAACATCAGCGTCGTCCAGTTAAACAGGCAAAGCTCAGTAAAATCATCGTCTTAATCTGACGCCTTGGATAGTTGGATGTAACACTGAAATTTGTGTTTATATCAGCAAGGAACTTGAGAAGACCCTGAGTGACGGCAAAAAGAGAGCTTAAATTATGGGTTTAATCATGTGCGGCAATATGGCCTCCGTAACACTTTACATAGGGTGGCGCATCAAATGGTGTAATTCGACGTCACAAATTGACCTTTCAACAAACAAAAAGCAAAGAAAGGAAATACGGGTAAGGATAATTAAAAAGATTTATATATTCCATTCCTATAAAAAAAGAAAAGTTTCTTGCAAAACATTCTGAAATAGGATAAAGCACATAAGAGTTATTTTTTGTGATGCCGACACAAGCATCCTAAATGAAATGAAACACCAAAGATAGGAAACTGCCAAGATAGTATTATGAATTAGGATAAAAGACATAAGAGTTATCTTTTGCTGCTTATTTTCATGCATCCATACAAGAAAGTACCAAATCCAAGTTATGTTAGAACTCTACTAGGATCGACTAAGTAAAGTAATTCATATTAATCAATCAATTGCGTGTGATATTCCAACTGTGAGATACTTAAACAATCTCCCATTTCAGATAAGCTACGGTCTTTGCTTAATAACAAGTGGTACATACTGCCAAGCAATTTGTATAATAGTTATCCTTAGCATATTATAGTTGATCATTTTCCCTTAGTACCAACAATGTGCGCATAAAGTATTGGTTCTCCTTCGATCCACCACTACAGACTATGTTCCTAGAGAAACTTCCTCTGGTACTGAATTACATTACAACCTAAATAGCCATGTTCACCCTAACAAAATAATTCACTAAAGATAATCAAAAGAACCCTAAATTATGATCATTTGAAAGTCCCATGAATATTCCAGAAAAATTAAAAGAAAAGCATTGGGTATAGACCATAGAAATAGATAAAAAAAATCAACAACAAAGCAAAGTAAAGGAGAAGAGGTATTAGATATCAACCTTGATTTCAGGTCTTTTTTCTGTCGCTTTAGACTGATAACAAGGGTGGGAAAAAAGACTTAGAGTTATACGACATAAACCACATTTCTATTTTAGTTGAGGATGATCTATATAATGAGGCAACAAGAACAGATAATTTCAAACAGTCACCTTCTAATCCAAATGACCACAATGTACTAATTCACAAATGCTCAACACCATATACTCTTTCATTGGAACGTAAAACAATTTACTCTTTTTCAATTCAACTGTCTGACCCAGTTACCTGTACTAATTTATACCACCATTAAATTCAGTTACCCATTAAAATTTATAGTACCCTAAAAAAATATGGTACCCATTTCAATTTATGCGATCGTGCTAGTGAGGTACCCAATTTATTTTATAAGACCGTCTGAAAGACAACTCATTGGTATTCCCATTTGTGTACCCATTTTATACTCTTTCATTGGAAAACGAAGAAGACTATATTTACATATCTAAATTTACAGAAGACTACATTTCCATAAGTTGGAAGAATGACAACACTGACTTACAACATCTCCATTAGCAAGCAAATATGTAGAACAAATCTCTTAAGATCGATAAACCTTAGTAGAAAATGGGATCCAACGACCACCCTTTGACTGTCTACTCCACCACGATAACTAAAACGAAAAATCAAAGATGCTAAGTGCTATTTAAACCTTGAAATATGTAACAATTAGTATAGAAAATAAGGTAAAATTTGTTGGGTTTTCACGCCCTTATGGCCCAACATTCATGTGTCCCTTACCAAATAAGGGGGAGCTAAATAAAGGAGGAGGTTGTTAAGTTAGGAAATAATTTTGGTATATATGTTTTGTGTGTGAGAACAAGAAAGTTGCAGCCGAGCAAAACTTGAGGTGCTCGGTGCCGTGAAGAGAACAAGAGGAAGATAAAAAAAGATGGCCACCATAGGGAATTGATTGGTGATGTTTGTGAGCTTGAAGAAGAAGGGTGTTCTAGGGAAGAACCGGTTTGGTTAGTGAAGATTTATCCACCGCATCCTACATCTCGTCAAAGGGTTTCTAGGGTTTGTTCAAATCCTAGTAGTAGTAAGTTTCTCATATTTCCTTGTTTTGTTATTGGTTGAATCTACCTAAGTATTTGGTAAAGAATATGGTTATCCATCGTCAGCGGTGAGTAAAGAAAGAAGGCATTGTTATCCAAGTGTTATATGCATCTTGAAGTTGTGTGAAACACCAGTTTGGGAGAAGTCGTTGTAACCCATTATTTGTCATAGTGGAAGTTTGCCCGTGGTTGTTTACTCTTCGCATTGAAGAGGTTTTTTCCACGTTAATCTTTGGTCTTGTGTGATTGGTATTATTTTCTCCATATTTGGATATCGCGTATTATTGTTTGTGTAGGTTCCATATTGTGCATAGCGTCCTGGATCGGTAATTCCCCCAACAAGTGGTATCAGAGTCAGGTTTGTCGGGATAGCCATGTGCAATATGGAAAGACGGGTATGTCATGGTTTCGAATTTTGAAGCAAGGGTAAAGCTAAAAAGAAGCTGCAACCAATTAAAGAACTGCACGTCAATTGCATACCGAGAAAAGAATCTATCCCAAATAAAGTGTTAAAGAAGAAAGATCACAGTTGCAAAAAATTGTTACAGATGAACAGAAGCGTTACTAAATCACAGCAACAG
The DNA here is from genome assembly GCA_023531105.1 of Papaver atlanticum. NCBI lineage: Eukaryota > Viridiplantae > Streptophyta > Magnoliopsida > Ranunculales > Papaveraceae > Papaver > Papaver atlanticum. The sequence continues at coordinate 1,754,453 of JAJJMB010014788.1, read as the reverse complement.
TTAGACAGAAGCGTTACTATATCACAACAACAGTTAGACAGAAGTGTGACAGAAGCTACCAATGAACAGTCACAGTTTGTGACAGAAGCGTGACAGTGGGCTTGTAACAGAAAATGGTAACAGTTGTTAAGTGTAACAGGCTTAGTATGGCGTGGCTGAAAACAGTTTATAGTGAAGAAGATAACCTTCTCTTGGTCGAACAAGGGAAAAGAGTGTAACCTCCTTTGGGGGAGTAAGTGAGCCACCATGAGAGTGCTTGGTGATAATTGAGAGTGAAACCACCATTAAAGTTTCTTGGGTGAATAAAGTATTAACCTCCATTGAAAGAGAAGAAGAATTTTTCTTTTCGTATCCTTGTTAGTGAAAACAAGAGAGAAAATAATAGTGAGATAATCCAGGTGAAGCTGATGAAATTTGATAAGAAGGGAAAGTTAGTTAAGAAGATCCATAAAGATGACATCGATTCTGATATGATGACAAAGTCACTGTCGAAGTACAAGTATGTATATTTCCACAACAAGGAAGATGTGGTGGTGACAAGTACCTCGCCATAAGTCGTGAGGGGGAGATTGTTGGGTTTAAACGCCCTTATGGCCCAATATTCATGTGTCCCTTACCAAATAAGAGGGAGCTAAATAAAGGAGACGGTTGTTAAGTTAGGAAATAATTTTGGTATATAAGTTTTGTGTGTGAGAACAAGAAAGTTGCAGCCGAGCAAAAATTGAGGTGCTCGGTGCCGCGAAGAAAACAAGAGGAAGAGAAAAGAAGATAGCCACCATAGGGAATTCATTGGTGATGTTTGTGAGCTTGAAGAAGAAGGGTGTTCTAGGGAAGAATCGGTTTGGTTAGTGAAGATTTATCCACCGCATCCTACATCTCTTCAAAGGGTTTCTAGGGTTTGTTCAAATCCTAGTAGTAGTAAGTTTCTCATATTTCCTTGTTTTGTTATTGGTTGAATCTACCTAAGTATTTGGTAAAGAATATGGTTATCCATCGTTAGCGGTGAGTAGAGAAAGAAGGCATTGTTATCCAAGTGCTATATGCATCTTAAAGTTGTGTGAAACCCTAGTTTGGGAGAAGTCGTTGTAACCCATTATCTGTCATAGTGAAAGTTTGCCTGTGGTTGTTTACTCTTCGCATTGAAGAGGTTTTTTCCACGTTAATCTTTGGTCTTGTGTGATTGGTATTATTTTCTCCATATTTGGATATCGCGTATTATTGTTTGTGTAGGTTTCATATTGTGCATAGCGTCCCAGATCAGTAATCCTCCCAACAAAATTAGCAACCATATGCAAGTGGAAGGTGAGAACCTTCGTGATTTTCATGTCTGCAGTTTAGTAAGATATTTATAATGAATGGGAGCGTTCTTTCGCGGCATTCGAAGGACGCCCACCAAGATCACCAAATCCCAGAAATTTAAAAAAATGGAAACCACTTCGTGCTTGAGCTGTTTTTTGCCATTGCTCCTTACGTCTCTGGTATGGATCTTTAATTAATGGACATAAATACAGGATCCGAATATGAATCCAGATAAGTTGAGTTCCTACATCATGTTTAAATCACCAACTTGAAAGCCATTATCATAAAAGAGAATATAAAAGGGAAGGAGAAAATACAAAACCAATTAGACACAACTTTATCCCACTTCGTAAGAGAACAACAAATAGAAATCACAAAGGAATCTCAATCACCTGAATCTTATCTTCATAATTAACAAAATCTCTTGTTTTAATAGATTGGTTGCAATCATTGCATTATTGGTGAAACGTTCATCCTCGGTTGATAATATTTATGAAAGAATAAGATGCATCTTTAACACTAAATGTCAAAATTGTTGATCATTAACAAAATCTCTTGTGTTCAATGTGGTATAAGTATAACCAAATTCACATAGAAATTATCAGCAACAAAAGTATACTCTATATACCAAGTAATAAAATCAAATTTCTTAATTTTAATTCCACATTAAACTGGAACCCTAACCTTAAGTATAATAAAATTTGAAACAAACCAATACAATAACATACTTTTTAGACCTAATTCATAATGCAAAACAAAATGAAAAAAAACCTAATTTTTGTTGCAAAGATTTTGAAATACATTAAGAACGGATTTAGGAACTATCGAAAGCCAATTTTCTTGAGTATTAGGAACATGTTTACTTTACAGGAACATGATTCACCGTGTGCTTTTGCAAGAGGAACACCACCTTGTGAAGATTACTTTTCATGAGTGAATTCTCTCTCGAGAATTTTCGCTAGTTGCCATCATTGACTAGAAACAGAGTACACCCAACCCATATAAACTAACTAACCCTAGAGTATTGTACCTAACTCGACCAGGGATGTTAAACTCGGAAAAACCTGGAACTGGTAACTCGACGGGTCAGACTGAGCCACAACTCGCACATGGTTGATACCTTTTGGACGAGTCCAACTATTTCTGTACCTTTACCAGAAACAGTTAATTTCCATGAGCTTTGCTCTAAAATCAAAAACGCTTTATCCAGCTAGTTTTGTTAACGACTAATTTATCTCTTACTAATTTAGTGTTAACTTGATGTTAGCTAATCGTATTGTTGTGAATTGATAGTTTTAATTGGAAAATTAATTGTTGTTAGTGAATATTTAAAACATAAAAAAGTTGAGAAAGTCCGATTTTCTTTTAGGTTTTTCTTATTTCACATCCTCATTTTCCTATTTCCCATCCCCACACAATTTCTATAAATTTTCTCTCTTTTAAATTTTGATTTTTCCTATATACCACCTATAAAAGTCAAGCTAATTTGACCATCACTATTGCTTTCTTTATTAATCTTCCGTTTCCACTAAGCAAAACGATTCAACATGAACTGCACTTTATAGGGTAACCAAAGAACCGTGTTATTGGTATTAATGTAAAGTTCAATTGGTCGATGAGAAACTCAAATTGGAAGGTCCTTCTTTCTTCTTCCATTTTTCACCTTACTTTGAATTGTTTTTGTGCATATACGTGTATATACATAGAGATGCACAACACTACTTTTCAGCTCAGATTCAAAGAACGAAACGTTAATGGTGCTAACACCAGAGAGTCAAACCTTAGATCAGCGACCTTATCATACATTACTTGGGTCAAACACTTTATCAAACATTAGCTAATTGATTGGTATATTAGCCAAACAGTTCAAATAAAATATCAAACAAGTTTTACAAAAGGTTTAACAGTGCATCTTCTTTTTAAATTGAAGGATCTGGCGACCATCAACTGATTAAGTAAGCTTGTACTTGCTAATACTTGAATCACTTGGTTGTCCTCTTTTTAAACCACCACCAGTCGTCAACAACTGGACGACTGCCAACCAGCCATCGTTGTTCAGTTGAACAAGAGTTCGTGTGAAAAAATTTAACAAAAAATTTTCTTCAAAAAATGCAGTGGTCCAAAACCAATTCAATCCATGTAAACATCAATTTTTATTAAAATTAGGTTTTGATTTTTCTGATTCCAAGTTTTTGGGAGGCGTCTTTTGATACAAAATTGAGAAGTGAAGAAAAAAAATTAAAGAGAAGACGATTGGATTTTGATGTTCCTTGAACAATTCCTAGTTTTTTTAGAGTCATCTTTTGATGCAAAATTAAGAAACATGGAAAAATTAAAGAGAAGATGATTGGGTTTTGATTTTTCTTGAATAAATCCTAGTTTTTTTTGGTGCCTCTTTGGTACAAAATCAAGAATTATAAGGAAACAAAATATGAAAGAAAAGATAATTCAGGGTGGTGGCTGTGTTTGCATAATGGAGTAGAGAAGGTGGTCTCGATGGGTGGAGATGGAGAAGAAAAAATATTTGGAACTTAGTTTATTTTTTAACTGTTTAGTTTATGGGTGTAAATCATTATTATTTTTTTGAGTCGTGCTATGACACGGTTGACCGCATGAGAGCATGAATAAGGGTCCACCTCTCAGCCATTAAATTATTGAGTATAGAGATACACGTTTTCCCACGTGAGAATATTGCTCTCCTAAATCTACTCAAAGCTTTCTTCTTCCTGAACCCAATTTTTTTCTCGTTGTTTCATCTCCCATCGATCGAGTTTTTTCAATAAAGTTAAGAACTCTATCAACTATATCAAAACCCTAATTCCTTATTAAGGATTTGATTAGAGAATAAAATTGTTTGAGACTAAAATAATCAAACCTAAACGGAAGTGCTTCATGATTTCTTCACTCTTGTCACTAAAAGTTCTTCTTCCTAGATTTAAAAAAAACTCATTGCTTTGTTTTCTCCTCGCATCATTGATATAATTAACTCGGGTTCATTTCCAGAAGCTGGATACTTAATTACTAATAATCAGTATTGAAAAGAAATCAATAACCAACCTCTTTATAATATAAAAGAACCTATCTTGGAAAGTTGAATCAATCACTCAAGTTTTCAATCGTTGATGGTGGTTTTTATGATACTAAATTACTTATAATCAGTATCTCATTTCGTTTGTTTGGGACTGGAAAACACTTAAGAGAACAGATAACATGCTTGAAAACCTCAATATTTCGTAAATTACAATCTCCAAACAAAACAGTAAAATCAGCCTCTATACGTGTCAATAGACACCAATCCCTATGACCCAATAATCTAATGGCTGAGAGGTGCGACCTTATTCATGCTCTCATGCGGTCAGCCATGTCATAGCACGACTCTTTTTTTTAAATATTTAATTGACGGGTGTAATAAAAGTCAAGAGGTAGGATTTAGGAATTTTTAACATTCATTAGGGTGGTACATAGGATAAATGGGGATGCGAATGAATAGGAATGGGAAATAGGAAAAATAGGGGTAGGAAATAGGGAAAACCTTCTTTTAAGAACATTAAACTAGAAATCGACGATGTTAGACAACTTTATTCACGCAGATTTATGGAGTATGTTTTTTTCATTTTAATGATTACTATATTGTTTTTTAATAGGAAAAGAGAAGCTAACCTCTTTCATTAAAATGGTTTCAAGAGTGTTACAGGACTGACTATTGAGATTACAACCATTACAGTGTTTTCAAAAACAGCGTATTCAATGATTAAGTTATCACCATCTAAGCTCAAGACTTTCCACATACAGAGTAATTCCACCATTACAACCATTAAAACCATCCATTGCCAAATACAGATAAACGATACTGGGTGAAATGGCCACATTTGGATTGTTAATACCAATACCAAACAAATTAACATTACTGCACAGGGCAGAGATGTTAGGATCAACAGATGATCCAACCATTTATCAAGGTTTTTCACAAGTAAGTTAAATGGTCATGTTTGTGTTGTAGAAGACAACTCCAAACAATTTAACAACACTGCACAAGGCAGAGAAGTTAGAATCAACAAATGATTCATCCATTTCTCAAGTAATTCTATAGTAAATTGACTAAAGTAACAATCTAAAGATAAAATGTAGCATAAAGTAACAAGATCGGTCTGAATTGGTCTAAGTGAATCGGTCTGAACCAGTCTATATCGGTCTGAAGAATAGTCCGAGTCTTTGTGAATAGTGTTGATGTTCTTGATGTTGCTTTTGTTTTTGTTGTTGCTGCTGTTGATGTTGGTCTTGCTCTCTCTGCTATTAAAGAAATTGATGTAGTTCTTGATGATACTAGTGTTATTTTGAGAACAACACCTCCGGTGAAGTTGAACCACATCACGATTTGATGAAGCAGAGGTATACCAAACATCAAGGTTTTGAAACAAGAATTCCTTATAACAAACTCCAAAAATGAAACCATATAATTAAAAGAAGAGAACTTAACAGTAAAATATAAATCTAAAACACAACTAAAAAACCTAGATTTTTCTGAGTTCATAGATTCCAAATAAGAATAAGTAGATCGAACCCAAAACCCAATTTCTAAAATCCAGGACTAAGCAGGTAATTACTCTAACTATTACTGAAATTAAAAGAGATGAAATATCAAACCCTAGAACAAGAAATCAGGGAAGAGACTAAATCATACACGAAAAAAAGACACATAGAAGAAAGATCTAGAAATATAGAATGAAATAAAGAGATTTTGGGTGGAACCGGCTCAGATCCACTCCCTAAAGAGTAAATCTGAGCCGGCGGCGGTTTTAGTTCTTCTGATTACTATATTGTTTAGATCCCCATCACCGCTGCAAGCACGAATCAGAGCTAAATCAGTGTCATCCTCTCCAATTTTTAATCCAATTAAACTCTTTTGATCATTTTTTTCTCTTCTTGCATGCAGCAATCTAATCTTTTTGTTTCATTTCAGTTAAATTTTATCTTATTCTAATGTTTTTTTATTGCTTTTCAATCTAGGTTCTGGTCGCGACGCTTGGATGGCTGCTTAGGACATTGGAGTGGTTTTGCTTGATTGTCCTACGAATTCATCTCTGATATTCTTTAATGGTTCCACCTTTGATGACTGCTATAAACAAGAAGATCCAAAACCCATCTTTTAAACCAAATCCACTTTTCAGGCTTTTAAAGATTTTATCCATCTCTCTCACTTTTGCTATTATAACTGTTACAAAATAGTCGTTTTAACCCTAGGCCTATTCCTACTCTAGTCTGGTTTTACAAGTTATCTTAAAAGTGTTGGACATTCACTAAGCAGGAGAGAGGCAAAATCTTCCATATCTTTTTTCTTATCCTTGTTCTTTTCATCGCTCGTTTCCTCTTTTTCCTCTCTCGATGTTATCTCCTTTGATGGATTCCAACATCCGAAAAGTTCAGAAGAAAAAAAATGAAAAATACTTCTATTACGGCTAGACTCAAAGCTCTTATACAACCAGGGTTATCAACTAAAGCTTTAATACAGGGAGGTACTCAATGGAAATTCTATTTTCTTGGTAAAATCTATTCCAACAAAAAAGCTTGATAAATAACTGAAGAAACTTTGGGTAAAGACTAAGGACATATTCTTTGAAAATGAGGACAATGATTGTTACATGATCAAGTTCTATACATAAGAGGAGTATGATCTTGTTTTCAAGTTTCGCCCTTGGTTTCTAGAAGGTGACTTGATAAGTTTGGATCCATGGAACCCAATGGTGCAGAAAAGTAAAGTGGATTTAACAAAATAACTTCTTTGGTTTTCTAACATGCAGCCAGAGTTTGTTAATCGTACTGTTGTTAAGGGTATAGTTATAGCCGTGGATGAAGCTAAAGAACTAGATCCCCAGGATTGCGTCATTCCAAAAGGGAAAGTTTAAAAAGCGCTAGCTTCTGTTGATGTCAGAGATCCACTTTGCAAAGGATTTTGAATGAAAAACACATTAAGTGAAGAAATCTGAATCAATTTTTTTTTACGAAAAACAACCTTTTAATTTGTGTGGTATTGTGAAAACGCATTAGGTACAAAATACACCACCAACTTTTTCATTCGGGAACCTATATGAACAATCCTTATACAATCTATACGTTCAGTTATGAAACTGTATTTAAAATTGTTTTAACAAGGTAAACCTAGTGTATACCCCAACTGTTCACGAACCGAATTCGACCAAGAACAAGTCTTGTAATCATTATTTCAAGATTCGAGTTCAACAAGAACTAGTCTTATAGGTTCCGTACAATTGAGTTAATATTATCTAGGTTTAAATACGTACGACCTGTGATATTTCAATTATAAAGATAAAATAATATAATACGGAAAAGAAATAACTGAAAAAACGGGGGTATAACAACCACACCCAATATTTCGCTTAGCAATCTGTATGGACTAACTCCAATATACTTTTAAGAGAATCAACTAGACAGTCAGACTCAATCTTAATAAAAGTATATCAAAGAGTTATATCTCGATTTCTCGATTCAATCCACACTCAAACAAATAGATATTTGCGAGCCTGATTGAATACAAGAGAAATAACTTGAACGGTACCTAAGACCAATGTTCAAGGATCAATCAATTTCAATCAACAACCAAAAGTTGGATTTACCAATTGATCGATTCAACGCACAACCTGTGATATTTCAATTATATAACAAAATATAATGCGGAAGAGAAATAACACAGACACCAGAAGTTTTGTAACGAGGAAACCGCAAATGCAGAAAACCCCCGGGACCTAGTCCAGATGTGAACACCACAATGTATTAAGCCGCTACAGACACTAGCCTACTACAAACTAACTTCGGCCTGGACTGTAGTTGAACCCCAATCAATCTCACACTAATTCAAGGTACAGTTGCGCTCCTTACGTCTCTGATCCCAGCAGGATACTACGCACTTGATTCCCTTAGCTGATCTCACCCACAACTAAGAGTTGCTACGACCCAAAGTCAAAGACTTTAATAAACAAATTTGTCTCACACTGAAAAGTCTATAGGAATAGATAAATCTGTCTCCCACAGAAATACCTACGAGTTTTGTTCCGTCTTTTGATAAATCAAGGTGAACAGGAACCAATCGATAACCCGGACTTATATTCCCGAAGAACATACTAGAATTATCAATCACCTCACAATAATCTTAATCGACTAGCGAAACAAGATATTATGGAATCACAAACGATGAGACGAAGATGTTTGTGACTACTTTTCTATCTTTCCTATCGGAGATATAAATCTCAAGCCAATCTTACAATTGCACTCAATCACGATAGAAACAGCAAGATCAGATCACGTAACTATGGAGAAAATAGTTGGGTCTGGCTTCACAATCCCAATGAAGTCTTTAAGTCGTTAACCTACAGGGTCTCGAGAGAAACCGAAGGTTAAAGGAGAATCGACTCTAGTTTATGCAATTAGTATCACACTGGAGGTGTGGGGACTAGGTTTATCAGTTGCTAGAGCTCTCCTTTATATAGTCTCCAAATCAGGGTTTGCAATCTAAGTTACCTTGGTAACAAAGCATTCAATATTCACCGTTAGATGAAAACCTGATTAGATCCAAGCTAATATCTTTCCACCGTTAGATCGAACTTAGTTTGTTATACACAAATGAAATGTAACTTCATTTAGGTTTGGGTAACCGTACCTAAACGTGTACACTTAGTTGGTTCAAAAATAGTTAACCAATGGTTAGCCATATGAGCACTTCCATATCAACCTTATTCATCTTCACCATAACTAGTTAAAGTGACTCAAATGAACTAGTTGGAGAGTTTTTCAATTGCTTAGATCTCATAGAAGTATACAAGACACAATTGAAGAAAAATCGATTTTGATTCACTCGAATCAATTCATGAACATTATAGCCACGGTTTGCAAAGATTGCATTCCTTATTTTATAAATGTTTTAGTTCATGAACAAACCGATTTTAGAAAGTAACCTACCTAAGTATGCGAACAGGTACGCGTACTTAAGTAACCGGACGAGTTTTTTTTTCACTTTCAAACTCCAGCAGAAATTCACGGACGTGAACTTTCCGCCAGTATGCGTACGGTTACGCATACTTTGAGTTCCCGGTTTTGGACTTTTACACAAACGTGAGAACACACTATGTTTATATCAAAAGATGGTTACATGTTATAAACTCTCATTTCAATCATTGAAACTTTCTTAGAGGATGTTATATAGTTGTTATTCACAAACTATTTTTCATCAAAGCGATTTTCAAGTTACTGAAATAATCAACATGACTTTCGGCACTAGTAAAGATGAACTTGGCCAAAGCGAAAGCTTACCAACACATATTTCGAGACATAGATAAGTGAGTTAAACTCGGCTCGAAATAGCACATGTGTGTAATTGAAGTCTATATAGCAATACGACTTTTGTCTCAAAATAGGAGATAGAATAGATAAACTTTTGAGACAGATAAGTTCAAGTCTCCACATACCTTTTTGTCGATGAAGTTCCACAAGTTCTTCGAGTAGTTCTTCGCCTTCGCATGATGAAAGCTGTGGAGTCTAGAGCTCAACTACACTTACTATCCTAGTCCGAGACTTAGCTATAAGTAGACTAGAAATCAAGACTTATAGTTTTGGCAACTAAACTTGACAAACAAGCTTGAGATAGCAACGCTTGCGAGTTCGACCGAGCAGTGCTCTAACAATAACACAGACACCAGAGATTTTTGTTAATGAGGAAAGCTACAATCTTGTAGAAAAACCCCTGGACCTAGTCCAAATTGAACACACACTGATTATAAGTTGTTACACCAATTACCGGCTACCTATTCGGACTTGATGTAATACCTGATTCAGCTATATTCGCGCACCTGTAGAACTCCTAGTAGAATATCAATTCTCTTCAGTATCTTCTCTTAAATCTTCTACCAGAACGCCAATTCTCTTTAGAATATACTCTTGAAAATCTTCTGGCAGAACACCAAATTTCTTCATAAGATACTCCTCAACAATTAGGTTACGGAACCGTAACCCTAATTGAATCTTCCTTACAAGATCACCTATAAAATACTAGGGTTATCTTGCTTTATCAAATCTAGGGTTTATGAAAAAAAACTAGGAACAGATTCCTTAACTATCAAAGAAGATAACTTCCCTGTGTTTTACGATCCCCAAGTAAAGTCTTTTAAAACCTCACTCTTGTTCATGAAGAACAAAGATATGGAAAACAATCTTATGCAACCAAACACAATTTTCCAAGGGATAGGTTGTGTGGTTCCCTTATTTATAGTGAATGATCAAGGCAAATTGCTTGTAAACAAGGATACCTTGTATAGGTTAGGAAACACCCAAGTACTTGACCAAAATAGGATTTTAGTCACGTATTCACGGTTTAGGTTCGCTAATTGTTGCCAAAATTCGTGTATAATTTCCTATTCACGAAATCAACCTTAGCCACACTTATAAGTGTTGCTTTAATAAATCACTCATAACTTCTTTGTTATAACTCAGAATTGAGTGATTCTTGGCTCGTTGCATTCGTATTCTCATTCACTACAAAATGAGGACCTTTCTAGTGATAATGGTCATTCTCATAAAAGTCATGGGGTCAAATATCCTTGAGCGTATATATAAAATATATTTACCGTTATAGGAATTGTTCCATAGAGTGGGCACTTGTTTCGATAGATAGAGAGGTAGAGTAAACAAGAGAATCAAGAGTTTGTTACTAAACTTTAATGAAGTTCTCCAATATATCTTCGTGTATTCTTCAATCTCCATTCTTCAAGGAAAGCTTTGATTCAATACTCTACTTCTTAAACATAATCTAGTCTGAAACTGACTTTAGTAAACTAAATCATGAATGCGTTTTGTCATATAAATTTGACAACTAACTTGACATACCAATGCTAGTGGGTTCAACCGAGCATTACTCTAACATATTATTACACTATAGATCATAATGAACATGAGTGTAAAACAATAGTAAACTATCTTCTCCACCAACAAAAAGGGTTTCTTTCATCTTCTTCGATACTAGATCCTCCCCCTTGGAATAATCCAGATACTAGAAGAGTTAAAACTTTTAATAATATTACTTCACAAGTGCAACAAGAGCTAGAACACCAACATGCAACGACTGTCAACTCATAATTGCAGCATGAGAATGAAAATCAGCATGCAATATTTGTTATAAATGACCCTTCTGCAACACTGAATGTGAATCAGCACATGGTAATAAATATATCAAACGAAGATCATGTTCAGTTTCCTGAACCAATGATGACCTCGGCAGTCAATCAAAATCAGCTAGATATGACATCAACAAAGAAAATAACTTGGTTGTACAGAATCAACCAATCACTATTGTTGGCTGTAATAAACAAGGTATGTTATAAGTTAATGTTAGCAGAGGAAGAGTGAGAGAGGATGTGGTTCATAAACAAGGTAAAAGAATCAGAATAGAAATAGGTGGACCTAGTAACAGTAGTAATTTGGATCAGTAGACCCATAGTTATAACAATTTAGATCCATGCAACATGTTAGAGTATATTTCGGGTGGGAATATGGATCAGCAAATTGCATCTTTAAACACCTTAATGGGGCGGGAGGCGGTTACGGGTCAAATCTCCTTAAATCTTATATTGCTTTAAGAGATCCCGATGCTTCCTTCGATGATTACAATGTTCATAACATAGATCCTGACATTCTTCATACAACTAGAGCATACAAAGGACCCATTCATTCTCTTATTCGCCACTCTGAGGAGGACCAATCAAGCCAAAATTCTACCGGTCATAACGAAGAATCCACAGAAAATGAGCATGTTATTATGGATGAACATACTCAAACTCTTAACTCTTACCCTTTCTTCCATGCGATTGTTTCAAAGCAAAATCATTCCAAGAAGTTCAAAGGTAAAGATCTTAGTGTTGGTGACCATGTAATTTTCCTAATTGTTATTTCAATTTCTAATCACTGGGTATTCCATTCCACTTTTATAATTTAATTTTATTCTCAATTTAAAACCCTAAAACCCAATTGCATACATATAAGTTTCCCTACTAAATATCAAAATCCCACAATAAATTTTTTACCTTGGAATGTCCAAGGCTTAGCAACCAAAGACACCAAAGACTATTTAGGAGATATATTTCAAAAACATAACCCAGATATTATCATTCTGGTTGAAACAATATTTTGTGATAAAAGGGAAAAAAAGTTAACTCAAAGATACGACTATTCTAACTCTCTTTATGTAAGTTCAGCGGGTCTAACAGGTGGTCTTGTTCTTCTATGGAAACATGGTTTTCCATGTGAGCTTGTAGCAAAGATAACATGATTCATCTACTCCTTACATCTAATTATTCTAAGCAAGAATGGCTTCTATTGTATGTTTATAGATCAGCTCACTATGGCATGAAAAAAATGTAATGTGACTTCTTAAAGGATCTCAGTGATAACATTTTTCAGCCATGGGTAGTCACAGGTGACCTCAATGTCCGTATTTCTAATAGGGGTCAATCTTCAAATAGAAATTCTTTAAAATAATTGGGTTTGTGATACCATTGATGATGCTGGTCTAATTGACTTGGGTTTTATAGGAAACAATTATACATGGTCAAATAAAACCAATGGTAGGGGATACAAAAGAGCTAGATTTGATATGGCTCTTCATAATGCTCATTGGAAAATAGATTATCCCGATTTAAAGTGCATCATCTACCTTTCTTAGGCTCATATCATTGCCCATTTCTATTAGTCACAGAAAATCATAGTTACAAGCCTAGAAATGTTTGGAAATTCTATAGATGCGTGAAAAAGCGGGGGTCTAACAACCACACCCAATATTTCGTTCGCCAATATGTATGGACTAACTCCAATATAATTCCAAGAGAATAAACTAGACAGTCAGACTCAATCAAGGAAAGATATCCAAGAGTTATATCTCTTTCTCAAATCAATCAGCAAATCAACAGGATGGAATCTGTGAACTGATTGGTATGAGAAATACTTGAACGGTACCAAAGACCAATGTTCAAGTGTCAATCAATTTCTATCAACAACCAAAGGTTGGATTTACCAATTGATTGAACTATGCACAACTTGTGATATTTCAATTATATAAACAAATTTAATTCAGAAAATAAATAACACAGACACCAGAAGTTTTGTTAACGAGGAAACCACAAATGCAGAAAAACCCCGGGACCTAGTCCAGTTTTGAACACCACACTGTATTAAGCCGCTACAGACACTAGCCTACTATAAGTTAAAACCCCGTGACCTAGTCCAGTTGAGCTCTAACCAAGTCTCACACCAATTAAGGTACAGTCGCGTTCCTTACGTCTCTGAATCCCAGCAGGACTCTACGCACTTGATTTCCTTACAACTAAGATTTTCTACGACCCAAAGTCGAAGACTTATAAACAATTCTGTCTCACACAAATAAGTCTATTCTGAAAGATAAATCTGTCTCCCACAAAAGTACCTATGAAGTTTTGTTCCGTATTTTTATAAATCAAGGTGAACAAGAACCAATTGATAATCTGGTCTAATATTCCCAAAGAACATCCTAGAAATATCAATCACCTCACAATAACTTAACTATATGGTAGTAGAAGAAGTTATTATGGAATCACAAAGAATGAGACGAAGAGCTTTATGATTACTTTTTATATCTTACCTATCGGAGATAAATCTCGAGCAAATCTTAGAAAAGATAATACTCAATATGATAGAACAAGTAAGATCAGAACACGCAACTACATAGAAAATAGTTGGGTCTGGTTTCAGAATCCCAATGAAGTCTTTAAGTCGTTAACCTATAATGGTTTTAGGAAAAACCTAGGTTAAAGGGTAATCAACTCTAGTCGTAACTAGTATCACACAAAAGTGTGGGGATTAGGTTTTCAAGTTGCTAGAGTTCTCCCTTATATAGTTTTCAAATCATGGTTTGATACCTTAGAAACAAAGCAATCAATATTCACCGTTAGATGAAAACCTGATTTAAGATTCAAGCTAAGTTTATTTAAAACCAAAGAAATATCTCTCCACCTTTAGATGGTTTTAGCTTGTTACACACAAATGAAATATACCTTCATTTAGATTCTGGTAACCGTACCTAAACGTGTATATTGAGTTGGCTCAACAATAGTTAACCAAAGTTAGCCATATGAACACTTTTGTATCAACCACATTCATCTAACACTTCTAGATCAAATATGATGATCAATCAAACATGAAAGATAGTCAAATGAATCTAATTGTGTTACTCATGGAGTTGCTCAATTGTTTATATTCTCATAGAAGTATACAAGACACAATTGAAGCAAAATCGGATTTGATTCATGATTGTACAAAGTACTTATTCAAGAATCAATTCATGAACATTACGCCACGGTTTGCAAAGATTGCATTCCTTAATTTATAAATGTATTTGTTCATGAGTATGAAATCATACTTAACCGATTTTAGAACTTTAACCACTTAGTTTGCAAACGGGTACGCAAACTTAAGTTCCGGACTTTGGTCTTGTCTAGTAGTTTGCAAACTGGTATGCATACTGTCATCCCGGACTGTAACTCAGGTAGAACCGTCCGCATACTGGTATGCATACTTGGTTCCCAGACTTTAACAGTTAAAACCGTTCACATACTGGTATGCAAACTTGGTTTCCAGACCTGAATCATACCACAACAGTTTGCATACTGGTATGCATACTGTGATGTATCCAGACAAAGGTTAATTGTTCTAAACTCCCATTTCAATCATTGAAACATACTTAGAAGACGACAATAGTTGTCTCACACAAACTATTAGCTTATAAGTAATTTTCACGTGATCGAATGATCAATACGAAACATTCCGAGTCGACATCAAATGACTGTCTCACACAAATCATGTAAGATGTTTCAAGGAAATTTTCACATGATCATCTTTCGACTTATTATTTAGTTTCCAACAAATAAATTGTTTCCAATTAAACTCGTCAAGAATAATGATGAACGTAGCCAAAGCAAAAGGCTTCCAACACATATTTCGAGAAATAGATAACCGAGTTAACCTCAGCTCGAAATATCAAATGTGTATAATATAAAAGTCTATATAGTTATACGACTTAGTCTCAATAGGAGATAGAATATAATAAACTTCTGAGTGATAGATAAGTTTTAGTCTCCACATACCTTTTATTGATGAAGTTCCTCCAAACTCTCCTCTGTAGATCTTCGTCTTCAATCGATGAACGCCGTGAAGTCTAAAGCTCAACTACACATTTTATCCTAATCCGAGACATAGCTATAAGTAAACTAGAAATCAAAACTTATAGTTTTGATCACCTAAACTTGACAAACAAGCTTGAGATAGAAACGCTTGCGAGTTCGACCGAGCAGTGCTCTAACAATATCCCCCTTTGTCAATTTTAGTGACAAAACTATCAATACATATGGATTACAAAATAAATAACTTTGTAGCTTCTCATCCAACATGCTTGATTTCCTTGGTTCTTCAACATTCCGTGAATTCTTCGTCACTCCAAGTACTCCAGTGATTCTGAACGTGTTCAACTCAGCATCATTGTTGTTGAAGATCCGTAGCCATAACAATAAGAAAACAATTGTTCTCAATTATTGTTATACAGTGTAATAGTATTATTACACAGCATCAAAGTTCAATTGTATCACAACTTTGAAAATAGTACTACGGTGATATGTATCACTCTCCCTTAGTCAATATTTCATCTCACAATGAAAACCGTTCCCCATTACATAATGATCCGTAAACCATATGTATGTAGTGTGAACTACTAAATAATTCTCTCCCTTTTTGTCAATATAAATTGGCAAAGGTACGAAAACTAGCGGGATCATAATGAAATTCTCAAAGAGATTATTCATGACTAAAAGAGAACATATCAACTTGGTTTCGATGATTTCACATAGTCGAAACTTAGTGTATTCATCAAGGAGTTTATAAAAATACAAGATAACTCCTACAATATTCCACAGCTGCACTCCCCACAAAGATTTGGCAATTAAGCACAAGTTCAATTAAGAACTCCCCCCCATAAAATGTCATTCCCGAAAGAACAACAAGAGCGACCTTACTTCCACTAGAAAAGAAGGATTTCTTTGGACATTAACAAATTACATGAAACATGAATTTGTATCCAGAAAACTCGAATAAATTAACCACAAGAGGACTTTAATGATTAATTTAATCGGAAATGCTCAACATAAGAAAACTTACGGAGCCATATAGTACTTTCACATAGAAGTGGATCATGGAAAGATCAATACTGCGGAATATTCAAAAGTTCATTCTATCTTTTATCAATATTTGCATGAAGACATAATAGATACTCATAGTTCACGGACGTAAACACACATATCCCATAAAATATTTTTGCAATATAAAACCAATAAAGATTAATACTACAAAATCATCTTACAAATAACTTAGAATTGAAATAAATAAATATAAAACATTGCAAGATGAAAATCGTTGGAAATATCTTTGTGTAATCAATAATATTTGCTATTCCAAACCCTAGTTATCCTTCTTAAAACATAAGAAGTTTCCTAGACATTAATAAAATCAAGCGTCTTTGATAACTTCATAACTCTCCATGACACGAACATAAAAGGTATTATCGATATCCTTGAACCTTTTGACCATAGAAACTCCATGTTCATGAGTTAGAACATTCACCTTTCGATCAACAATGGGAGCAAGTTGACTGGCTTTGATGCAATCAGAGATGAGCTTCTTATGGTTCCGAATAGAGACCTTTTGATTTTCAAGGATTTTGGTCTGACCATCAATGAGATGATTTATTTGCAGTTAAAGGTTTACAAATTACCTTTGAGTTAGGGATGGCCATTTCCCCCACCCAAACCCATCCCCGTGGGTACCCGCCCCATTTGGGCAGGGTTTACCCGCACAAATGGGGATGGGGTCGGGTACGGGTAATACCCGAAACCTAAGCTACGGGGATGGGGCGGGGAAGCGATTCAAGGTCCCCGCCCCGTAGCTTTCATATTATAGGGGTTCAGACTTTTACGCAAGAATTTGTATCGAATTTTTATACTTCCACCACTTAGTCGAGCTTTCTTTCATTTGTTATATTTTTGATCGTTCTAGTATATTCATCGTTTTCGCTCCGTTGTTGTTATCAGACACATTCTCTAAAATTTAAAATGGAGAAAATAAAGCAGTTAATGAAACGGTTAACGAGGACGAAGATAAAATGAGAAAGGAAAAACTATTAAGTCATTTAAAGATTCTTTTGTTCACTTTGAGATGAATTTCTGAATTTAAAATTTTAGATTGCATTATTCTTACGTTATTATTTTTGTTTGAATTATATTTAAGTTTTGATTATAAACAAATTTATGTATTAACTCAGTGTTACAGGTAACCCATGGAAAACCTGCCCCATATGGGTATTCCCCATACCCGCCCCGCCCCAATTCATGTGGGTAATGGGGAGGGTATGGGTATTTTTTTTACCAGCGGGGCAGTGAATGGGATTGGTATACCCGCCCCATGGCCATCCCTACTTTGAGTCATTCTGGGAATGAATTAAATCCTTGTCAGATTCACCATTCCAAGAGTTGTACCCTTTCCTTGCAATCATCTTTTTCAAGACAAGTTCTTGAACCAAACTGCATCCTTTGATGTCTTCTTCCATATCAAGATTTACCACTTCCTAAGATTTTGAAGAGTTCTCCATTTTATTTTTTTAATAAGGATGGACAAAATAATATATAAAATATATGTTCGTGAACAAGAGAAGGAAACCTTTGTTATAAAAACCCTTATAACTCTTAAGAAGAAGACACGAACGTTTGCGGACCGGTTTAAGGAAAGTTAATGGGTCAGAAAGAATCCAAAATAAGGAAATATACTTTGTATTTCAACAAGATGCATTAGTTACGAGGAGTCACGATATGACTTAACTTTTACAAATGAAGAAAGCATAATAATTCAAAACACAAGAACAGACGATAATATACAACAAACTTGACCATCCCGCAAATATCATCCTTGAACATACCTAGAATTAGGTAGCATAGTAAGATGTGAACCCACTACGAGAATTGAGGGAAAAGTTGTAAACACCTTCTGAGTGTTTGTTCTGTATATTCCTTACATTCCTTTGATTATATCTCATTCTAGGAGAATTAGACATAAACCCTTTTGAATATCCATCAGAAGGATTTTTTTGAGGATTAAGTCTAGGACCTCTAGAGATTGGTTCCATAGGATCAGAATTGTGAGAATTTCATCTCCTAGACTTAGGTCTACCAGACTTATTCTCATAAACACTGGGAATATGTAAATTTGTGGCGTAAGAGTTTGCACTATAAGGAGTGACACGATTCCTGTAGAGATTTCAAGATGAGTGACCTTGGAAACCTTTTTTATGAGAGTTCTGGTTTTCTGTAGGAATGAAATCCATTGTAAATGTCGTTAGACAATTTACTCTATTAACAGTTAAAAGAGGTAGATTTTGAAGATCAGAAATCTTTTTCTTTCTAGTAAAATAATATAGAACATTGTGATTCCTTTTCCCACAGAATGAACAAGTTCGTGGATAAGAAACATTAGAAGCATCTCATTTTAGACTTATAGCCTTCTTGGAATTATGTAAGTCACGCAACTGTTTCTTAGCAGGAAATTCCATAGAAGAAGATTTCTCCATGCTAGATAATACTACATGAGTATTAGAAATAGGCACTGAAGAAGACTTACTTACTAAAACATAATTTTCCCTTTTCAAGGAGTTGTACTGTTCCTGGGCTAGTAAAAGAGATGCAACAAGTTTCTCCTTTTCGACATGACAGTTGTTCACTTCTGATGAATGAGTCTCGATTAAAAGTTTTTCTCTAATTGAATCTTCTTTAACAATATCTTCAAGCATACTAATCTTTTCCAATTGTAAAGTAGTTTCTTGAACAAGATTTTCGATATTGTTAGAAAAAAGACTCAACGATACTATAAAGTTCCCGTTCTCTATCAAGAGACTTCTCAAGTTCATAAGTGAGCTGAGCATATTTTTCTTCAAGAGATCTAATTTTAGTGAACATCAATAATCTCAACAGATTTTTTCAAAGTTCTGGTGAGTTTTATTTCAGATTCTGACATAGTTCAACCTGTCGCTTTAGAGGGAATGTTATCAGAATCTGATAGCAAAAGTTTTTTAACTCAGAATTCGGAAGAATCAACTAAGGAGTTATCCTTTGTGAAAAAGCGGGGGTCTAACAACCACACCTAATATTTCATTTAGGCAATCTGTATGGACTAACTCCAATGTATTTCCAAGAGAATCAACTAGACAGTCAGACTCAATCAAGGAAAATACATCCAAGAGTTATATTTCTGTTTCTCAATGTAATCAGCAAATCAAACAGATTGAAATCCGTGAGCCTGATTATTATAGAAAGACCTTGAACGGTACCAAAGACCAATGTTCAAGTGTCAATCAATTTATATCAGCAACCAAATGTTGGATTATCTAATTGATTGAACTACGCACAACCTGTGATATTTCAATTATATAGAAAATATAATGCGGAAAAGAAATAACACAAACACCAGAAGTTTTGTAAATGAGGAAACCGCAAAGGCAGAAAAACCCCGGGACCTAGTCCAGATTTGAATACCACACTGTATTAAGCCGCTACAGAATCTAGCCTACTAAAAGTTAACTTCGTACTAGAATGTAGTTGATCCCTAACCAAGTCTCACACTTATTAAGGTACAGTCGCGTTCCTTACATCTCTGAATCCCAGCAGGACTCTACGCACTTGATTCCCTTAGCTGATCTCACCCACAACTATGAGTTTCTACGTCCCAAAGTCAAAGACTTATAAACAAATCTGTCTCACACAGATAAGTCTATTCTGATAGATAAATATGTCTCCCACAAAAGTACCTATGAAGTTTTGTTATGTATTTTGATAAATCAAGGTGAATAGGAACCAATTGATAACCTGGTCTAACATTCCCGAAGAACATCCTAGAAATATCAATCACCTCACAATAACTTAACTATATGGTAGTAGAATAAGTTATTGTGGAATCACAAAGAATGATACGAAGAGCTTTGTGATTATTTTTTATATCTTACCTATTGGAGATAAATCTCGAGAAAATCTTAGAGAAGATAGTACTCAATAGATAGAACAAGTAAGATCAGAACACGCAACTACAGAGAAAATAGTTGGGTCTGGCTTCAGAATCCCAATGAAGTCTTTAAGTCTTTAACCTATAATGGTTTTAGAAAAACCTAGGTTAAAGGAGAATCGACTCTAGTCGCAACTAGTATCATACAGAAGGTGTGGGGATTAGGTTTCCCAGTTGCTAGATTTAAGCTAATATTAGGGTTTGCAATCAATGTTACCTTGGTAACAAAACATTCAATATTTACCGTTAGATGAAAACCTGATTAGATTCAAGCTAATATCTTTCAACCGTTAGATTGTATTAGCTTGTTACACACCGATGAAATATACTTTCATTTAGATATGGGTACCCGTACCTAAACGTGTATATTGAGTTGGCTCAATAACAGTTAACCGAAGTTAGCGATATGAACACTTTCATATGAACCTTGTTCATCTTAATCACAACTAGTTCAAATGACTCAAATGAAACTAGTTATAGAGTTGTTCAATTGTTTATATTCTCACAGAAGTATACAAGATACAATTGAAGCAAAATCGGTTTTGATTCACTCGAATCAATTCATGAACATTATAGCAACAGTTTGCAAAGTTGCGTTCCTTATTATATAAATGTATTTGTTCATGAGTATGTAAACATATTTAACCGATTTTAGAACTTAACCCATTCAAGTATGCAAACGGGTACGCATACTCAAGTTCCTGGACTTGGTCTTGTTCGTCAGTATGCAAACGGGTACGCATACTGTCGTTCATGACCGAACTCAGTTGAAATCTGTACGCATACGGGTACGCATACTACAGTTCTCGGACTTCAACTATTGAATCAGTACGCATATGGGTATGCATACTAAATTCCCGGACTTGAAATACACTTGTAACAGCTAGCATACAAGAACGCATACTCTGCTATATCCAATCAATGGTTAATTGTTCTAAACTCCCATTTTAGTCATTGAAACATTCTTATAAAACGAGAATAGCTGTCTCACACAAACTATTAGCTTCTAAGCAATTTTCAAGTGATCAAATGATCAATATGAAACATTTCGAGTCTACATCAAATGACTGTCTCACACAAATCATATAAGATGTTACCAGGCGACTTTCGCATGATCATCTTTTGACTTTAGTCAAGAATAAAAGATGAACTTGGTTAAAGCGAAAGCTTACCAACACATATTTATAATCGTATGAATGCTATTGTGATTATGTGTATGGGTAAAGGTGAAGATTTCATCCTAGGAAACAATGTTTACATTTGTTGAAAGGAAGTACATGATAGACGCATTTATGTGTCTATTTTCATCTCTTTTATGTATAGTGTTAGTACCCATTATTGTACTAATTTTGGTATTTTATCCCTTGTAGGTGTTTTTGGAAAAATGGGCTTTTGCGGTGAAATTGGCTCGAAAAGTGGTTTTTGCGCTCATGGGAGAAAATTACTAAGGGGCAGCCAAATTACTAAGGGGAGGTCATCCCCTTCGTTTAAATTTCATTTTTGGCGGGAAAATATTTTTCACGCTGCGCACGAAGAACATAATATAGTTTGCGATTTTGGGCTAGCTATGAAGAGATTAAAGCTCTGATTTTTCTTGGGCTTGCTTCTTAACCATCAACAGACGAAGTATGGGTGATTGAATGGGCTGTTTTGGGCTGAATGATCGGGTTTGATAAAACAGGGAAGAAAATAAAAATAAAAATAAAAATGGAAACATGCAAATTTTCGAGTTATATTTGGAAGTTACGTGCTATATATTGCAAGGATTTGTTTGTAGAAGAATAATAGGATAGTTTGGATAATTAAGGAAGGAGGTGAAGTGATAAAACAGGTTAGAATATCCAAAACTTGGTAGAGAAGAAAATTTTATTTTTGGGGAAGAAAAAGAGATTTTGATCGAGTTAAACCGACCTGTGAGGTATATATAAGCTCTAGAGAGGCCAAGGAAGGGGAATGAACACTTTAGGGGAAGTTTAGAGCACTAGAGAGGCGAAGAAAATCGAGTACAGAAACTCTGCTGCTGCTACTGAAGAAGAAGAAGACGAAGAACATAAGACGCACAAGCAACAGTCGCAGGAGCAGACGTATTTTCAGTGACAACGAGTTACGGTCGCTCCTGTCTAAATTCACCGAAGCCTTTCAGCAACGATTCAGTCTTCTGTATTAGACTTTCAACGACTACAGTATACCCTTTTCTCCCTTTTAATCAATTTTTGAGCCATAAACATGTATTTTGAGAACATGATTAATATGAGGAGCTAAACCCCATTGCTGAGGCGATAGAGGAAGCTATTTTTCCAACAAAAAGTGGTATATTCTATTTTATTTATTTTATTGCAATTATTTTATGATTATTTTCCTTGATTGAAAATTGTTTGAGTGATTTTTGTTGAGCAATTGTTATTTCTTTTGATAGAGCATTCTTGGACCTAGGTTTTTGATGTTTTATGCTTCGGATTTACACTTGTTATTTTGAAAATCTACATGTTGCAATAGTTTAGAATCAAATTGAACGAGAAAATTGCATGAATATAAATACTAGATTAAATCACTTTGAACTTGGAAATAGTGGAATCTCAGCCTCAGTGTTCATTTAATATTGATATCAAGCTATAATTTTTAGTGATTTTTCTATTTAGTTTTGAATTTAAGTCTAAAGTTATCCTTCACAAGTTCGAGAATCGAATCCCTCTTTTTACTACAACTATAAAACACATCAGTACATTCATGAACTTGTTTTATGAATCGAAAGGGAAATTGCTGGGCTTATTGGGTATTGTTATTCATTGTATATCTTTGGATTACCAATATGTGTGAGATAGTAGAACCGATAGTAAAACTAATCACAGTGCCTGACTTATGTATTGGTATGACTTTTATTAGTGTAACTGATCCTAAGTAATCACCTGAGATGGTATGATCGATATTTGTAATTGGTGTGACTGATCCTAATAATTGGTGTGACCGATCACAAAAGAGTTGTGTAATCGATCCTTATAATTGGCGTAATTGGTATAACCGATCCTGGTAATTGGTGTAACCGATCCTAGTGACTTGTGTAACCGATCACAAGTAATACCATGAGAATATGGTAACCGGTCCTGGTAATTGATGTAACCGATCCTGGTAACTGATGTAACCGGTCCCAGTTACCATATTAACGTAGAACCGATCCTTGTGTTTGGTAAAACCGTAAACCCATGATTAGTGATTTGATATTTGATCAATCACATAGTTATCTTGGAATACAGATGAACCAATTCTAAACTTGTTTGGAAGTGTGGTATAATCGATTCCAAGATTGTAAATATGAAAGAGGATTTACAAAGAAAAGATGTCGACATACTTTGAACATAATCAAGAACTCTTATCTTTTATTGTTCAAAGATATTCCTTAATAACTCAAGGAGATCCCGGACTGAAATAAATTAAGAATCTTTTAATTAAGGTTATTAGTTTTATATACTTTTAATTACCAGCAATTAAATGCATATCTCTGGAAAATAAAAATTGGTAATGTGCATTTACTAATTGGAGATTTTCTAGTGAGATTTCGCAAATATTGGATAAAGCATTTCCAGGAATTATGAAAACCGATTTGCGCATTTATTGCATATCTTGGGAATATTCGGTTTTGGAAATTCCTTGGTGTCCAAACATCCTTGGTCTATAAATACCCAAGTTTGCATTTCGAGCAAACTATCCTAAGAGCCAGGCAAACTTCATCTTTTTGTTGTTTCTGGTGGAGCCGTCTATTCGGAGAGGAAAGTACCCTAATTAGGCGAAATCTCTTACGACCGCTCGTTCAAAGACTTCTGTGGGATCAAGAAGCGATCTACGAGTACCGTTGGTGGGAAACTTGATAATTACAGTTTACTTTAGTTTTCGATTGATTTGATTGACTAACGGTTGTTGAACTTTGATTGCTCCTAGTTTGTTTATTCTTGAGAATCTTCTCTTCTTATATAAGATTCACTCAAACTAGATCGAAGTATCGGCAGGATCTTTAGAACTGTTTGTAGATATAAAGACGTCTTGTGATAATCCATTGTTAACAGACTCCGTTCTGTGCATGATTGATCACAAGAGATTCAAGTGGTGTTGTGCAGGTTTAATTGAAGATTAAAGAAGATTTGAAGAAAAGGAAGATTTCTTATTTTGTTTCTATATCTTTTGGTGTGCACAAACCTTGATCGGCTGGGATCCAACTAGAATCGGATTTATTCGATTGATTAGTTGTGTAAGATCGGCATCACCTTATAGTTTCTTGTTTGATTCTATATTGATTGATTGCAAATCTAAACTCTGATACTTCGGTAGTTGTTGGATAGATTGATCTAACCAGGAAAAGGAGTATATTGGTTAAACGGAAGAGCCTTTGCATATGACATGAGATATCTTCATCCGAAAGAATCAAGAGAGGTGTTACCAAACAGATTTGTTGTTCCTTTACTGTTTGGAATACGATCCAAAGGAATTGTTCCAGTGCATGCACTTATTGAATGTCGGAAGCGCAGGGATACTGAAGAAACTAGGTTAACTATAGGTTTAGTTGCTTGGTATCAACTATACAAAGTTTGTTAGATTTTGTATAGCGGCTCAATTTTGAGAGTATTCAATTCTGGACTAGGTCCCGGGGTTTTTATGCATTTGCGGTTTCCTCGTTAACAAAATCTTGTTGTGTCTTTTACTTTTCTATTTCCGCAATTATAATTGTTTATTATAATTAAAAGTAAAATACACAAACATTAACTCTGTATTACTTGATAGTGATCCTATAGAGTTTGGTTAAGTCCGAACCTATTATCAAGTAATCACACTTTGATTGTTGTATTGTGTCGATCTCGTATCCATAGACGATCACACAAAGTGTGAATACCGATTTGTAGTATTGTCTCGACTTTGTTCATAGACAATCACTTTCGGTAAGAGGACTTATAGGTGGATAAATTAAAGATTATGGAGTATTTGGGTACCCTCGTCTTCTCAGGGAGATTGTTAGAGCACTGCTCGGTCGAACTCGTAAGCATTGTTATCTCAAGCTTGTTTGTCAATTTTAGTTGTCAAAACTATAAGTCTTGATTTCTAGTCTACTTATAGCTATGTCTCGGATTAGGATAGAATATGTAGTTGAGCTTTAGACTTCACGGCGTTCATCGATTGAAGTCGAAGAACTACTAAGGGGAGCTTATGGAACTTCATAAACAAAAGGTATGTGGAGACTTGAACTCATCTATTACTCAGAAGTCTATTTCGAGTGGAGTTTAACACATTTGATATTTCGAGCGTATTTTAACTCGTTTACATATTTCTCGACCTTAACAATATGATCACGTGATCATGTCTTAGTACTAGAGTATAATCATTCACAGCTTCGCAGTTATGTTTTCAATATAGCACGACTTGAAAGATACGTTAGGAATGAAACAGTTCAAGTCAAATATTACTAACCTCAAGAGGAAGGATGATGTTGTCGTTGTAGCTTATTACTTCTTCACATTATTCAAGTCTTCGAGTAATACTTGTATGTCTCATAATCCTAGTCTTTCTAATCTAACCTATACGAAGTTGTCTCTAGTACATAATCAAGCGACTCTTTAAATGAGTTTTGATTCACTAAAATATGACAACCAAACTTGACATACCAACGCTTGGTGGGTTCAACCGAGCTATGCTCTAACAATCTCCCCCTTTGTCAATTTTAGTGAAAAAACTTTTAATACATATGGATAAACAAATTACAAGAATTCATTACACATATGCTTGATTCCAAGTTTCAACAGCACAATACCCTGCATATATTCAATCCATAAATGCCGCTGTTGACATTTGAATAACAAAGCTAATACTCCCCCTAAAGGTAAGCTAGGTAGATTTTCAATCAGAACATCTTTGTTATTCCCCTTTTGTAGTCAAGATAACTACAATAGGAATATGATATATTGCTCCCCCTTAGTCAATGCTTTACTCTTTCGTTAGATATAACGTTCAAGCACAATTTTCCTTTCCTTAGTGATTAAAAATCACTTGTTTACTCCATATATTTCTCCCCCTTTTTGTCACAAAATGACAAAGGTTCGAGCAAATAAAGGTCAAACCAAAAGGATCTTACAAATCCAAATGACTTGTACAACCTATAAGAGTTAAGCACGAAGGTTTCACATACCATTTTAGATAACCAATATCAAAACCGAAACTACAAGTAATTTGGTTTTAATATGTTATCAAGGAAAAAATTGCCCGAAGCAATTTCCTCTAATAGTTTAACAAATTGACTAAGAAACTTAGTTCCCTTGCTAAACCGATTGCACAAATACAATCGCTTATTTTGATAAGACCAAAATAAAGATCAGAAATAACTTTATTTTTCTCATCAGGCTCTAATTATTCAGACAATAACTTAGACCTTTCAATTTAGACAAGACAAGTACTAGGTTAGTTAACTAGTATTTCTTTTCAAGGCATTCGATTAGACTTGAATAACCGAATCCTTCACTTTGATAAGTCTAACTAAGATCAGAATTAACTTAGTTTCTCTTATCCGTAATTAAATTGGACTAAACAAATGACCCCGTATTTTGTTAAGCCATAAACAATACATACAAACCAAATAAATTGACTTGCACAATTATTTCTCTTAACCGGAAGCAATTGAAACAAACATAGACATTATAGCACCGCAATTGCACCAAAATTTCGTTAAGCCAAAAACAATTGATACCAAACAATAAAGAAAGATATCAAACAACAGTTTTTCTCAACCGGAAACAATTGAATCACACACACACATCCATACACACATAATGGAATAAACATCAATTGTACCGAGTTTTGTTAAGCAAAAGCAAAATATATGCAATAAAATCAGTCTTTTCTTAAACAGGAAAACGATTAACTAACAAATTCGTTACCTCAGATTCCGCATCCTCTTCTCCCCAGAAAGATATATCATTAAGCGCAAGTTCAAGTTAGAACTCTCCCCCATTGTGGTTTCATCCTCTCGTAAGAACAAAAGAACAACAACAAAGGTAACCTTTACCAGAGAAAGGTTGAATCGGTTTTAACTAATGCGTGCCAATAGCAAAAGTTGAAAACCCGAAACACATATGTTTATGCTAAACACAACTCATGTAAACACAAATTGATTCAACACATTGTGACTTTTTACATATGAGTCTCAATCGGAACACCTTATGATCCTTTGATAAAGCCTACCAACATGGGCTAGAACTTAATCCCGCTAAATCAAAAAGCCACACAAACCATAAAGGTTCACACATATGAGATCAAATTTTAAGGTTGTGAAAACCGAAATCAAATATCCCATAAACACATAGCAATAATATAAAGCATTCAAGCACAGGCTATGTAATCGGAAAAACTATCACACGGAAAATTATAAACTAATAATTTTATTCATAAATAATATATAGTTTTATTCAGAATGGAACTTATACAATAATTGAAATAAATCAAAAAACTGATGTCTATTTTCTTGGATTAAGTATTACAGTATATAACTTAATCTCTAGTGGTGCTCTTATTGTTCACTGAAGTTTCTTCAGTGTTCAAACTCTTAAAGCATGTCTCAAGGGACTTTTCTGCAACCACTTCTTGTTTCTCAAGCTTTTCAACTTGAACCTTCATATTAACAAGATCAGCTTTTGTTTCCTCAATCCTGTCCTTGAGCCAATCTTGATGACGAATCGTCATTATGAGGTTGGGTCACAGTTCTTCAAAACCTTGAATATAGTCAATCATACTATCAGAACGTATCCACTTGGTTTTTGTTGGATCTTGAAGGTTGTAAGCCAACAGACATGACTCATCTTGTGATCCAATAGAACTATCAGAATCAGAATCAGACATGATTTTTGATATGATTTTCTTCTTCCTTTCTGTATTGATTCCTTGACAATCCTTAACCTTTTGAGCTTCCTCCTTATTGGTCTTTGTAACACTGCGAGTTATTGGAGGCATGCTCGGGTATTTAAATACGGATTAATCAGGGTTTCTTAATACAAGCAAGAGATTGTTTCTCATAAGAAGAGACAATTTTCGAACCGAAAATATTTGGGAAATTCCGAAAATATACACAAAATATATTTTGTTTCCTTTTTCCGAACTTCTCATGCTGCAAGGTTTATTAAAATTCAAAATTTTCAAATAAAATCTATTTTTGTAAGATCATGGTAAACATGAACAAATTTTAGAAGAAAAAAAATGGATTCGCAGTTATCCAGAGATTGTCACATAATTTTCTTATACAAAACACAAATTAAAAAAAATTGTGCTCTTGTTTTATGTGTTTCTCATCTCAAAAGTTTTGAGCACGAACTAGAATGAGAGTGCACAGTCTCCATACAACTATGTTGCATCGGAGTAAGCCTTTTCTTGCTTACAGTGAGTATCAGAAACATAGTTCATGTTTCTCTTTGGAAATTTATGCCCAAAGTATTTTCTCCCGAGAAGATAATCCTTCCTTGATCTAACGGTATGATCATGTGGAGAAACAGTACTGATGTGAGAATTTTCAGAGATAGAGAAATCTCTCTTAATTCTGTCAATGAGATTTTCATAAGATTTTCTCATTCTAAGGATTTCCTTATTATGCACATCAGTATGATTATTTGGAACAATTATCAGAAATTCCTGATTGTTTGGCAGAGATTCTCTCTTTTCTTTTCTTCTGGAATCGTTATTCATGTAAACAAGGACTATTTCGACATGAGTGAGGAGGAACCTTTTTCCAGAAGCGATTATCAACTCTTACTCCTTCTTTCCAGTTGACTTTATCAGATTGAGGTATATTTTGTCTTTCTACTGAGGAATCTTTCAATTTTTTAAGACAAGAAACTTCTTTCAATACTTTTACCACTGTATTTTGAAGAAGTATAAGTTTCCTTTCAAGTGACCTAAAGTTGTATTCCTTAAGATCTTTTTCATGAAATCAGTTCAAAGTTTCCTCTAGACAAGATTCCCTTTGATCATCAGTAGATGTAGAAGATGGTTTCTCATTCTCTTCTGACTTGATGTAGTTAGGTAGACTACAATCATCATGATCTGTTTCAGATGTGATCAAATCGGTTTTGTTATCACAATCTCTCCAAGTCGAATAAGGACTTTTGGTTTCTTTATCAGAAGAAATTATAACAGAATCATTAGCCAGAGTCATAGGATGGGTCTCTTGATCTTGAGTAAGAGATTTGCCATAAGCTTCTAATTTGACAGTGAGATCCATATTCTCTTTGGCTAGAATATTTAGTTGAATGTCTTTTTCTCTGATCTCATGCTTAAGAAGATTAGATTTTGTCTTTTATATTAACATCCGTATAGACAGTGATCTTATTGGCTTTAGGAGTTTCACCAACTCTTTATCAGAATCTTCTTTTCCATCAGAGATAGACTCAGATGTTTTCGTAACTCCTGGATCATGGGTTAACGAAGTAGTAGAATCTTCAACATTTGAGTATTCATACTCTTGCATAACGTTAACTAAATCAGACATAGATTCAATTCTTATAGGTTGAATCGCACCAAACACGGATTGTTAGATTTTTTCGTGTTTGCCTGCTCTGATACCAATTGAAAAGACGAGGGTACCCAAATACACCACAATCTTTGATTTATCCACCTATAAGTCCTCTTACCGAAAGTGATTGTCTATGGACAAAGTCGAGATAATACTACAAATCGGTATTCACACTTTGTGTGATCGTCTATGGATACGAGATCGAGAAAATACAACAATCAAAGTGTGATTACTTGATAATAGGTTCGGCCTTAACCAAACTCTATAGGATCACTATCAAGTAATATGGAGTTAACGTTTGTGTATTTTACTTTTAATTATAATAAACAATTATAATTACGGAAATAGAAAAGTAAAAAACACAGCAAGATTTTGTTAACGAGGAAACCGCAAATGCAGAAAAACCCCGGGACATAGTCCAGAATTGAATACTCTAAAAATTGAGCCGCTATACAAAATCTAACAAACTTTGTATAGTTGAGACCAAGCAACTAAACCTATAGTTCACCTAGTTTCTTCAGTATCCCTGCGCTTCCTACATTCAATAAGTGCACGCACTGGAACAATTCCTTTGGATCGTATTCCAAACTGTAAAGGAACAACAAATCTGTTTGGTAACAACTCTCTTGATTCTTTCAGATGAAGATATCTCAAGTCATATGCAAAGGCTCTTTTGTTTAACCAATAAACTCCTTTGCCTGGTTAGATCAATCTATCCAACAACTACCGAAGTATCAGAGTTTAGATTTGCAATCAATCAATATAGAATCAAACAAGAAACTATAAGGTGATGCGATCTTACACAACTAATCAATCGAATAAATCCGATTCTAGTTGGATCCCAGCTGATCAAGGTTTGTGCACACCCAAAGATATAAAAACAAAATAAGAAATTTTCTTTGTCTTCAAATCTTCTTTAATCTTCAATTAAACCTGCACAACACCACTTGAATCTCTTGTGATCAATCACGCATAGAACGGAGTCTATTAACAATGGATTATCACAAGACTTCTTTATATATTCAAACAGTTCTAAAGATCCCGTCGATACTTCGATCTAGTTTGAGTGAATCTTATATCAGAAGAGAAGATTCTCAAGAATAAACAAACTAGGTGCAATAAAAGTTCAACAACCGTTAGTCAATCAAATCAATCGAAAACTAAAATAAACTGCAATTATCCAGTTTCCCACCAACGGTACTCGTAGATCGCTTCTTGATCCCACAGAAGTCTTTAAACAAGCGGTCGTAAGAGATTTCGCCTAATTAGGATACTTTCCTCTCCGAATAGACGGCTCCACCAGAAACAACAAAAAGATGAAGTTTGCCTGGCTCTGATAGTTTGCTCGAAATGAAAACTTGGGTATTTATAGACTAAGGATGTTTGGACACCAAGGAATTTCCAAAACCGAATATTCTCAAGATATGCAATAAATGCCCAAATCGGTTTTCATAATTCCTAGAAATGCTTTGTCCAATATTTCGAAATCTCACTAGAAAATCTCCAATTAGTAAATGCACATTACCAATTTTTATTTTCAAGAGATATGCATTTAATTGATGGTAATTAAAAGCATATAAAACTAATAACCTTAATTAAAAGATTCTTAATTTATTTCGGTCCGGGATCTCCTTGAGTTATTAAGGAATATCTTTGAACAATAAAAGATAAGAGTTACTGATCATGTTCAAAGTATGTTGACATCTTTTCTTTGTAAATCCTCTTTAATATTTACATTCTTAAAATCGATTATACCACACTTCCAAACAAGTTTAGAATTGGTTCATTTGCATTCCGAGACAACTATGTGATTGATCAAATATCAAATCACTAATCATGGGTTTACGGTTTTACCAAACACAAGGATCGGTTCTACCTTAATATGGTTACTGGGACCGGTTATATCAGTTACCAGGATCGGTTACATCAATTACCAGAACCGGTTACCATATTCTTATGGTATTACTTGTGATCGGTTACACAAGTCACTAGGATCGGTTACACCAATTACTAGGACCGGTTATGCCAATTACAAGGATCGATTACACAACTCTTTTGTGATCGGTCACACCAATTACTAGGATCGGTCACACCAATTACAAATATCGATCATACCATCTCAGGTGATTACTTAGGATCGGTTACACTAATAAAAGTCATACCAATACATAAGTCAGGCACTGTGATTAGTTTTACCAAGATACATAACAAGTTATGATCGGTTCTACTATCTCACACATATTGGTAATCCAAAGATATGCAATGAATAACAATACCAATAAGCCTAGCGATTTCCCTTTCGATTCATAAAACAAGTTCATGAATGTACTTACTTTAAACAAATGTAAACATTGTTTCCTAGGATG
>JAJJMB010014788.1:1655057-1722067 GCA_023531105.1 Papaver atlanticum | reverse complement strand
AAGATAAGCGTTATACTTCGTATCCTAATTCCTTAACACTATGATCATGTGATCATGTCTTACTACTAGAGTATAATCATTCACAGCTTCGCAGTTATGTTTTCAATATAGCACGACTTGAAAGATACGTTAGGAATGAAACAGTTCAAGTCAAATATTACTAACCTCAAGAGGAAAGATGATGTCATCGTTGTAGCTTGTTACTTCTTCACATTCTTAAAATATTCGAGTAATACTTGTATGTCTCATAATCCTAGTCTTTCTAATCTAACCTATACGAAGTTGTCTCCAGTACATAATCAAGCGACTCTTTAAATGAGTTTTGATTCACTAAAATATGACAACCAAACTTGACATACCAACGCTTGGTTGGTTCAACCGAGCTATGTTCTAACACTCCCCCTTTGTCAATTTTAGTGACTAAACTATCAATACATATGGATTACAAAATAAATAAACTTTGTAGCTTCTCATCCAAATGCTTGATTTCCTTGGTTCTTCAACATTGCTTGAAATCTTCGTCACTTCCAAGTACTCCAGTGATTCTGAACCTGTTCAACTCAGCATCATAGTTGTTGAAGATCCGTAGCCATAACAATAAGAAAACATTTGTTCTCAATTATTGTTATACAGTGTCATAGTATTATTACACAACATCAAAGTTCAATTGTATCACAACTTTGACAATAATACTACGGTGATATGTATCACTCTCCCTTAGTCAATATTTCATCTCACAATAAAAACCGTTCCCCATTACATAATGATCCATAAACCATATGTATGTAGTGTGAACTACTAAATAATTCTCCCCCTTTTTGTCAATATAAATTGGCAAAGGTACGAAAACTAGCGGGATCATAATGAAATTCTCAAAGAGATACTTCATGACTAAAAGATAACATATCAACTTTGTTTCGATGATTTCACATAGTCGAAACTTAGTGTATTCATCGAGGAGTTTATAAAGATACAAGATAACTCCTACAATATTCCACAGCCGCATTCCCACAAAGATTTGGAAATTAAGCACAAGTTCAATTAAGAACTCTCCCCCATAAAATATCATTCCCGAAAGAACAACAAGAGCGTCCTTACTTTTACAAGAAAAGAAGGATTTCTTTGGATATTAACAAATCACATGAAACATAAATTCGTATCCAGAAAACTCAATTAAATTAACCACAAAGGAACTTCAATGATTAATTTAATCGTAAATGCTCAACATAAGAAAACTTACGGAGCCGTATAGTACTTTCACATAAAAGTGGATCAGGAATAGATTAATAGTGCGGAATATTCAAAGAGTCATTCTATTTTTCATCAATATTTGCATAATGATACCATAGACTTAATCTTTGACATCAAAAGTTCATTCTATTTTCCATCAATATTTTCATAATGACATAATAGTCTTAACTTTTGACATATATGAGATAATCATAGTTCACGGACGTAAACACACATTTCCCATAACATTATTTGCAATATATTAAACCAATAAAGATTACTACAAAATCATCTTCCGAATAACTTAGAATTTAAATAAATAAATCTAAAACATTGTAAGATGAAAATCGTTGGCAATAGCTATGTGTAATAACAATATAGGTTATTCCAAACCCTAGTTATCCTTCTTAAACCACAAGAATAAATTCTCATAAACAGTTTCCTAGACATTAAGACCTATGATCTTTATCGTCCCCGAACTCCTTGTTGTCAACAGCCATTGGAACATAAGGTTCGTGAAGTAAGGAGTCAATTCCAACAAACCTTCTTAACTGTTGCTGAACCAGGGCCTTCTGAATTTCAAGAGTCCTTAAAACAATAGTCTTTATTTGTTGAATCTCCTTCCTTGTTTCCTTCAACTCTTCAAGAACACCAGAAAACTTTTGAAGATTAGAGGGGATAGCCCTTGGTTTCTTCATATTCTTCATTTTTCTTTTCAAAGTTGTAAAGGAATGAGATTTATCTTTTTCCTTCATGATTGATGGCTTAACAATCGTATTAACATCTTTTCCATCAGCAGACATGATGCTTGGAGTCTCCATTCCAAATATGGGATTGGAAATACACAAAACAGACTCTACAAACAGTCTTGTGATAAAAAGAGTTTTCAAGGAAGGAAAAAAAGAATGTAAGGTAACAGAACCTTTATACAAGCAAAAGAACTCACGTACGACCAATTCACATCCCTAAAAAAGGCTGAATTATCGAATTTAACCCTCATTCAATAATCAAAAAGGGAAATCCTTTTCAATACCTATTTATGATATGAAAAGATCAACAAAATTCCAGAAAACCAAAAGAAAGAAAGAAAGAAAAAAAACAATTTTTTTTCTTCTTTTCTTAAAACCTGATTTGTGCTCAACTCTTGTCTCTTTGACCAGGGCACATGAGACAAGATGCACCTTCAACACGATCAAGCTGTGTTGGGGTGAACAATAATCTGTCCACCATTCAATTCTTGTAAGGAATTCTTAATACTCCTTTTCACAAAAAATTTAGACCTTGTTCTTTTCCGGAGAGGTCTAATCAATTCTTTAGAAATTAACTTTTTCGGAGAAGAATTGAGTTTACTTACCTCAGATGAATTAGACTTCTGAAAAAGTTTGATCTTTTATGCTAATCGATTTGCTCTCCGTTGAAGTTTATTGACATATCTTATTTTATGTTTGTACTTGTAACACTTAGAGAGTTCATGACCCTTAAAAGTACAATAAGAACATGTCAATATGGAGGACGGTTCAGACACCATAGCTGAGCATGCTGCTAAACAAATTGAGGTACCTAAAACATGTGAAATAGAATTTTCAGTAGACATGGAAAAATCCATTTTATCCTCCATAGTGGTTGACGAAGTTTCTCCAGGAAGAATATCAAAATTGATATACGTATTGCTACAATTATCAAAATCAATATTTTCACCAAGGAGTGCAACACTTGACTTTTCATCATCGTTCGAATCATAGTGATCGGACATTTCATCAAGAGTTGCATCAAGACCTTTGTTCCCAGTGTATTTTCTACTATTTGGACACTCATTAGCAAAATGACCAAAACCTTTACACTTGAAGCACTGTGACATATCCTCATCATCAGTATTAACAGTGTCCTTGTTTTTCGGAGGGGCATGGTCATGAGGTTTGACTGATGACCTGGGTTTATCTCTGATGAACCATTTACTTCTCTTTAAAAGAAGATATTTAAACTGTCTTGTGATTAGTGAAACTGAGTTTTCAAGATCTTTATCTGATGAATCAGTCTCAATAGGATCAACAATAGAGTTGCCAACACTTTTACTTTTATCAAGCAATTTAGTGTTCTTTTGTTCTTTGAAAGCAATATCCTTCTCATATTTGGATGTATGCTCATGATCAAAGATCTTTAACTTTCCAACAAGTGTATTGCTGGAAAGTGTATCAAGGTTATTTCCTTCAACGATGGCATGTTTCTTATAATAGTATTTGGCTGGCAATGATCTGAGAATTTTCATCACAATGTCCTTTTCAGGAATAGTCTTACCTAATGCAAAAGATGCATTAACAATTTCAGACACTTTGTGATTAAACTCATCAAATGAATCTTCATCAGCCATACGAAGGTTTTCCAAATCAGAATTTAGGTTTTGAAGCCTAGCTTCTTTCTCAGAGGAATTTCCTTCGAATACAGTTTCAAAGATATCTCAGGCTTCTTTAGACTTAGTGCACGTAGTCACATGGTGCTAAAGATCTAGGGTAATGGCATGGATGATAGCATTTAATCCGTCAGAATTTTGATTTGCAGCGAGAATCTCGGCAGGATCATATGCACCAATATCCTTTGGAACAGTTACATCGCCTTATGTAACAATCGGAGGATCATAGCCATTAACTACACGAACCCATAATTGAAAATCACATGCTTTGAGAAAAGCACGCATAACAATTTTCCACCATAAGTAATTCGAGCCATCGAAGACTGGTGGTACGTTTATAGAGATAGCGTTCTTGTCCATATAGTCAGATTGCTATAAACACAGACTTATAAGGTCTTAAACGTGTTTGCCTGCTCTGATACCAATTAAAAAAGCGGGGGTCTAACAACCACACCCAATATTTCGTTTAGGCAATCTGTATGGACAAACTCCAATATATTTCCAAGAGAATAAACTAGACAGTCGGACTCAATCAAGGAAAATACATCCAAGAGTTATATCTCTATTTCTCAATGTAATCAGCAAATCAAACAGATATAAATCCGCGAGCCTGATTATTATGAGCAACAACTTGAACGGTACCAAAGACCAATGTTCAAGTGTCAATCAATTTATATCAACAACCAAAGGTTGGATCATCTAATTGATTGAACTACGCACAACCTGTGATATTTCAATTATATACAAAATATAATGCGAAAAAGAAATAACACAGACACCAGAAGTTTTGTTAACGAAGAAACCGCAAATGCAGAAAAACCCTGGGACCTAGTCCAGATTTGAACACCACACTATATTAAGCAACTACAAACTCTAGCCTACTACAAGTTAACTTCGGACTGGAATGTAGTTGAGCCCTAACCAATCTCACACTGATCAAGGTACAGTCGTGTTCCTTACGCCTCTGAATCCCAACAGGACTCTACACACTTGATTTCCTTAATTATCTCACCCCCAACTAAGAGTTGCTACGACCCAAAGTTGAAGACTTGATAAACAAATCTGTCTCACACAGGAAAGTCTATTGAATAGATAAATCTGTCTCTCAAAGAAATACCTACGAGTTTTGTTCCGTCTTTTGATAAATCAAGGTGAACAGGAACAAATTGATACACCGGTCTTATATTCCGGAAGAACGGCCTAGTAATATCAATCACCTCACAATAATCTTAATCGTATGGTAGCGGAATAAGATATTATGGAATCACAAAGAATGCGATGAAGAGCTTTGTGATTACTTTTTATCTTACCTATCGGAGATTAAATCTCGAGAAAATCTTAGAGAAGATAGTACTCAATACGATAGAACAAAGTAAGATCAGAACATGCAACTACAGGGAAAATAGTTGGGTCTGGCTTCAGAATCCCAATGAAGTCTTTAAGTCGTTAACCTATAATGGATTTAGAAAAACCTAGGTTAAAAAAGAATCGACTCTAGTCACAACTAGTATCACACAGAAGGTGTGGGGATTAGGTTTCCCAGTTGCTAGAGTTCTCCCTTATATAGTCTTCAAATCAGGGTTTGCAATTAATATTACCTTGGTAACAAAGCATTCAATATTCATCGTTAGATGAAAACCTGATTAGATTCAAGCTAATATATTTCAACCGTTAGATTGTCTTAGCTTGTTACACACAAATGAATTATACTTTCATTTATATATGGGTAACCGTACCTAAATGTGTACATTGAGTTGGCTCAATAACAAATAACCGAAGTTAGC
Source organism: Papaver atlanticum (assembly GCA_023531105.1). Lineage (NCBI taxonomy): Eukaryota > Viridiplantae > Streptophyta > Magnoliopsida > Ranunculales > Papaveraceae > Papaver > Papaver atlanticum. Next base: position 1,716,646 of record JAJJMB010014788.1, on the reverse strand, counting down.
CATATGAACACTTTCATATCAACCTTGTTCATCTTAATCGCAACTAGTTCAAATGACTCAAATGAAACTAGTTATAGAGTTGTTCAATTGTCTATATTCTCATAGAAGTATACAAGACACAATCAAGCAAAATCGGTTTTGATTCACTCGAATTAATTCATGAACATTATAGCCACGGTTTGCAAAGATTGTATTCCTTATTATATAAATGTATTTGTTCATGAGTATGTAAACATACTTAACCGATTTTAGAAATTAACCCACTCAAGTATGCAAACGGGTACGCATACTTAAGTTCCCGGACTTGGTCTTGTTCGTCAGTATGCAAACGGGTACACATACTGTCGTTTATGATCGAACTCAATTGAAATCCGTACGCATACGAGTACGCATACTATAGTTCCCAGACTTCAACTGTTGAATCAGAACGCATACGGGTATGTATACAAAATTCCCGGACTTGGAATACACTTGCAACAGTTAGCATACAAGTACGCATACGTTGCTATATCCAATCAATGGTTAATTGTTCTAAAATCCCATTTTAATCATTGAAACATTCTTAGAAGACGAGAATAGCTGTCTCACACAAACTATTAACTTCAAAGCAATTTTCAAGTGATCAAATGATCAATACGAAACATTCCGAGTCTACATAAAATGACCGTCTCACACAAATCATATAAGATGTTACCAGGCGATTTTCACATGATCATCTTTTAACTTTCGTCAAGAATAAAAGATGAACTTGGTTAAAGCAAAATCTTACCAGCACATATTTCGAGAAATATGTAAGCGAGTTAAACTCAGCTCCAAATATCTAATGCGTATAAAGTAAACTATATATAGCCATACGACTTTTGTCTCAATAGGAGATAGAATAGAAATAGACTTCTGAGTAATAGATGAGTTCAAGTCTCCACATACCTTTTGTTTATGAATTTCCACAATCTCCCCTTAGTAGTTCTTCGTCTTCAATCGATGAACGCCGTGAAGTCTAAAGCTCAACTACACATTCTATCCTAATCCGAGACATAGCTACAAGTAGACTAGAAATCAAGACTTATAGTTTTGACAACTAAACTTGACAAACAAGCTTGAGATATCAAATCTTACGAGTTCGATCGAGCAGTGCTCTAACACTTTGAGGTAAGCCCAAGATATTTGGCATAGTCAAAAACTTCGGAAGATATTTCTACGTGCGTAATTGCGAGATACTCTTCTGTCCGCAGAAATCAGATTGCTACAAATAAAGACTTACGAGGTCTTAGCGTGTTTTCTTGCTCTGATACCAATTGAAAAAGCGGGGGTCTAACAACCATACCCAAAATTTCGTTTGGCAATCTGTATGGACTAACTCCAATATAATTCCAAGAGAATCAACTAGACAGTCAGACTCAATCAAGGAAAGATATCCAAGAGTTATATCTCTTTCTCAAATCAATCAACAAGTCAACAGGATGAAATCCGTGAACTGATTGGTATGAGAAATACTTGAACGGTACCAAAGACCAATGTTCAAGTGTCAATCAATTTTTATCAACAACCCAAGGTTGGATTTACCAATTGATTGAACTACGCACAACCTGTGATATTTCAATTATATAAACAAATATAATGCGGAAAAGAAATAACACAAACACTAGAAGTTTTGTTAAAGAGGAAACCGCAAATGCAGAAAACCCCCGGGACCTAGTCCAGTTTTGAACACCACACTGTATTAAGCCGCTACAGACACTAGTGATAGACGCATTTATGTGTCTATTTTCATCTCTATTGTGTATATTGTTAGTACCCATTTTTGTACTTATTTTGGTATTTTATCCCTTTGTAGGTGTTTTTGGAAAGATAAGCTTTTGCGGCGAAATTGGATCGAAAAGTTGTTAAAGACACCTGGGAGGACATTTGCTATTCGGACTCTCACTTTGGATAAGGGGTAACCCATTTCCAAGCAGCTACTAAACACAGACCGGGACTGGATAGGGGGACTCCACTTCTTCACATTTTAAAGAGAGAAAATTGGCGGGAAAAAATTGTTTCACGGAACAGATTTTAGGGTTGGAGTTTTGATCGATTTTTATGGAGATTAAAGGGCTGAAATTGATTGGGTTTACTCCTTAGGACTACACAGGCCTGGTAAAGTCTTTGGATTGAACCCAAATTGGCTAGAGATCGAATTAGGGCAAAACAGAGAGATAAGTTTACACGGGTCTATGATGGATTATTTTTGGAATTTTAGGGAGACTAAAGGCAAGATTTTCCTCCCAAAGCTTGTTATCTATCTAAGGAAGAGTTTAGAATCAAAAGGAAAGCTCAGATACGCGTGGAAATTCTAAAACAAGAAATTGCCGGAACTTTGCCGTGAAGAAAGGAAGAGATTTTGGAAGATTTTGGAGAGATTTAATCGGTCTTTTTGATATAAATAGGTGGGTTGGGTCATATAGAAGAGGTGTCGAAAGTTAGGGGAAGTTTAGAACACCACAGAGCCGAGAAATCAAAGTTGAAGAAAACCTACTGCTGCTGCTGAAGAACACGAAGAACTTCGACCCACACCAAACCGTCGCAGAAGCAGTCTTATATTCAACTACAGAAAGCTGTTATCGTTTCTAACTGTAATCGCTTTAAACCTTCAGCGACCATTACTTTCCTTACAAAAAGCTTTCTGTAACTACAGCTCGTCATTTTTAATAAAAACACCTTATTTGATCAATGAAATCAACTTTTGAGCATATTTCTAATATGAGGAGCTAAACCCCTTAGCCGAGGCAACGGAGGAAGCCATTGTTCCATGAAAAGTGGTATAATTCTATTTTAATTATTTTTACAATCTTTTACATGATTATTTGCATATAACTAATATTGAAAAATTGATTTTTATTGAGTGGTTGTGAATTGTTTTGATGGAACATGCTAGGTTTTAAAACTTTTGATGTTTCATGCTTTATGTTTACAATTATTACTTCAAGAATCCATTAGAGGCAAAATATTAGAATCACTTTAAAAGAAAGAATTGCATGAATATTGATTAGATTATATCACTTAATTGGTCAATGGTGGAATCCAGAGTCTCGGTGTCTTTTTATAATTTGATACAATTTTATTTGAGTTATTTAATTTTATTTAAGTCTAAAAAAAATCCTTCACAAGTTCAAGAAACGAATCTTTTTACCACTATCTATAAATCACACCAATTTTTGGCGCCGCCGACGCGGATTTGTTTTTGGATTTAGAGTTTTTAGATTTTTATTCTTTTGTTCTTTTTTAAGTTTCTTGGGTATTTGTCTTTTTGTTGCAGGTTTTGAATCAAAGAGGAATTGGAGACAAAATACCTGGGGGATTAAAAGCTAGACAAAGCGAAAAGAACGGAGAAAAGACGAAGATTTTTTTGGCACACCCGGTGGGACCAATGTTCAAGTGTCAATCAATTTTTATCAACAACCCAAGGTTGGATTTACCAATTGATTGAACTACGCACAACCTGTGATATTTCAATTATATAAACAAATATAATGCGGAAAAGAAATAACACAAACACCAGAAGTTTTGTTAACGAGGAAACCGCAAATGCAGAAAACCCCCGGAACCTAGTCCAGTTTTGAACACCACACTGTATTAAGCCGCTACAGACTCTAGCCTACTACAAGTTAACTTCGGAATGGAATGTAGTTGAGCCCTAACCAAGTCTCACACCGATTAAAGTACAATAGCGTTCCTTAAGTCTTTGAATCCCAGCATGACTCTACGCACTTGATTCCCTTAACCGATCTCACCCACAACTAAGAGTTGCTACGACCCAAAGTCGAAGACTTATAAACAAATCTGTCTCACACAGATAAATCTATTCTGATAGATAAATCTGTCATCCACAAAAGTACCTATGAAGTGTTGTTCCGTATTTTGATAAATCAAGGTGAATATGAACCAATTGATAATCTGGTCTTATATTCCCGAAGAACAGCCTAGAAATATCAATCACCTCACAGTAACTTTACTATATGGTAGTAGAAGAAGTTATTGTGGAATCACAAAGAATGAGACGAAGAGCTTTGTGATTATTTTTTATATCTTACTTATCGGAGATAAATCTCGAGCAAATCTTAGAGAAGATAGTACTCAATACGATAGAACAAGTAAGATCAGAACACGCAACTACAGAGAAAATAGTTGGGTCTGGCTTCAAAATCCCAATGAAGTCTTTAAGTCGTTAACTTATAATGGTTTTATGAAAACCTAGGTTAAAGGAGAATCGACTCTAGTCACAACTAGTATCACACATAAGTGTGGGGATTAGGTTTTCCAGTTGCTAGAGTTCTCTCTTATATAGTCTTCAAATTAGGGTTTTATAGCTTAGAAATAAAGCGATCAATATTCACCGTTAGATGAAAACCTGATTTAAGATTCAAGCTAAGTTTGCTGAAAACCAAGGCAATATCTCTCCAACGTTAGATGGTCTTAGCTTGTTACACACAAATGAAATATACCTTCATTTAGATATGGGTAACCGTACCTAAATGTGTATATTGAGTTGGCTCAACAATAGTTAACCGAAGTTAGCAATATGAACACTTTTGTATTAACCACATTCATCTAACACTTCTAGATCAAATATGATGATCAATCAAACATGAAAGATAATCAAATGAGTCTAATTGTGTTACTTATAGATTTGTTCAATTGTTTATATTCTCATAGAAGTATACAAGACACAATTGAAGCAAAATCGGATTTGATTCATGATTGTACAAAGTACTTATTCATGAATCAATTCATGAACATTAAGTCACATTTTCCAAAATTGCATTCCTTAATTTATAAATGTATTTGTTCATGAGTATGAAATCATACTTAACCGATTTTAGAACTTTAACCACTTAGTTTGCAAACGGGTACGCAAACTTAAGTTCCGGACTTTGGTCTTGTCCAGCAGTTTGCATAACCGGTATGCATAATGTCGTCCCGGACCGTAACTCAGGTAGAACCGTTCGCATACTGGTATGCATACTTGGTTCCCGGACTTTAACAGTTAAAACCGTTCGCATACTGGTATGCAAACTTGGTTTCCGGACCTGAATCATACCATAACAGTTTGCATACTGGTATGCATACTGTGATGTATCCATACAAAGGTTAATTGTTCTAAACTCCCATTTCAATCATTGAAAGATCCTTAGAAGACAACAATAGCTGGCTCACAGAAACTATTAGCTTATAAGTAATTTTCAAGTGATCGAATGGTCAATACGAAACATTTTGAGTCGATATCAAATGACTGTCTCACACAAATCATGTAAGATGTTTCAAGGAAATTTTCACATGATCATCTTTCGACTTATTACTTAGTTTCCATCAAATAAATTGTTTCTAACTAAACTCGTCAAGAATAATGATGAACGTAGCAAAGCAAAAATCTTCCAACACATATTTCGAGAAATAGATAACTGAGTTAAACTCAGCTCGACATATCAAATGTGTGTAATGTAAAGTCTATATAGCTATACGACTTAGTCTCAATAGGAGATAGAATAGAATAGACTTCTGAGTGATAGATAAGTTTTAGTCTCCACATACCTTTTGTTGATGAAGTTCCTCCAAGCTCTCGTCAGTAGATCTTCGTCTTCAATCGATGAACGCCGTGAATTCTAAAGCTCAACTATACATATTATCCTAATCCGAGACATAGCTATAAGTAGACTAGAAATCAAGACTTATAGTTTTGATCTCCTAAACTTGACAAACAAGCTTGAGATAGCAACACTTGCAAGTTCGACCGAGCAGTGCTCTAATAATGCGGCTCATAGACCCAACATGTTCTAAACTAATATCAAATACTTGGGGTTTTTCTTCATATAATAACAATATAAGTCGGAAGCGCTCTCTTGCTAGAAGTAATTTGTCTAAATGGAACAGACAACATTTTAGTCAGATGAATCACCATATTAATCATCTTAAAATTAAGTTATCCCAGCTTCAATTTCTCTCATATAGTGATGAGAATTGCTCTAAAGTTCAATTCACTATTGACAACCTAAGTTACTGGAAAAAAATAGAAGCATAATTTTGGCAGCAGAAATCTAGAGACCACTTGATTAGGGATGCAGAAAATAATACAACATATTTCCATTCTCTAGCTAATATAACGAGATTCAGAAATCACATTTCAGCTTTGAGAGACTCCAATGGTCAGTGGTTTCACACTACAAAAGATCAGGCAAATTTAACCTTTCTCCACTATTGCTATTACTACTTCCCCTATCATTCATGAATCCTCTTTCAATCTTATCAAGCCAATCATTTATCAAGATGACAATGAAGCTTTAATGAGACTTCCGTCTAAGGATGAAAGATACAGTATTTTAAAAGTTTACCTAGTTGAAATTTCTCGGGACCATATGGATTCCCAGCTGGTTTCTTTTAGTTTCAATGGGGTACAACAAGAAATGATGTTATCGGTATGGTGCATAATTTTTTCACTTCAAAAAAATGCCATCACATCCAAACCACACCACTACTTACCTAATCCCAAAAACCCAGCATCCTTTCACTCCTAATGATTACAGACCAATTGGTCTTTGTAATAAAACTTACGAAATTATTTCAAAGCTTCTAGTTTCAAGAATGGAACCTCCCATGGAGAAGATTATTTCACCAACATAAGCTGCTTATGTGCCTTAAAGATATATCAATGATAATATTTTCATAGCACATGAATTAATCCAATCCATGAATAAATCTAAGGGGGGAAAAAAGGCCAAGTTGCTCTCAAGTTTGATTATTTCATCGGAATTGAAAACAAAAATGATTGTTTTTAGGGTTTGTTTGTTTTCGAGTAGGTTGTTTAGATGTAACCTATTTGTTAATAAAATATTTTTTTTATTGCAACTTTCGGTTTTTGTTATTCTTGTATGCTTTCATTTTCTATTTTAAGTTTCTTTATCTCTTTGGATTAGCTATTTAAACTTTTTAGAGAAAATGTTTGATATGGAAAAATTACATGCGTCACCATCAAAATTGTAATCTCAATACCTCCCCAGTTCATTAATCCTACAAAACCCCTGGACCTATCTATTTGCTCACAATGCACTTGTATTTGTTTTACTTAGTTTAGCTTCTCATTTATATTCTAGCTTCGGTTGTATTTCAATTAGGAAAATTTTGGCATCATGTTGATTTCATTTATCGTTCCCAATTACTTAGAAAGATGAAGACTCTTGTGAAACAACTTGATGTTGAAATCGTTGTTGGATATGTACTACATCGGTCTAGTTTTATGAACCTGGACGTGAATGCTCGTATCCCTTTTGAGATACAATTTTTATCCTATGAATCTTCGATTGAGAAAAAGCTATAACACATTTCTCAATGATTAAGAAAAATCTTTTATCCTATTTAAACCCTTCAATCAAGGTTGATAGAAATTTTCAGGACTCTATCTTGATAGTTCTATCATGAGCAAAGAATCTCATCTTTCACCAGTTGATTGTGGATACTCACATAGGTCCGACATTAGAAAACAACTTAATGAATACCGAAGGAGAACGGAAAAATACTATGTTATTGAAGAATCATAAATGTTGTTTAAATATCTTAATTTTAGATGTATTTCCTCTTATTTTTTCTAGATGCATTTCCTTTTATTTTCTTTCAAATGAAGGCTATGTATACGTCGTCCGTGTAATAGATCTTACATAATTGATACTAATATGTGCCAAATTATTATGATTTCGGGTCACAATATACGATCATTTTTATTTTTTTTGGTTTGATTTGACTCATCTGAATCTGACTTAAATCACATGACTCATCTGGATCTGGCTCAATATGTTTGTTTTTTGAGTCAAATCTGACTCAAAAATATGTGAGTCAGTGGCTTGCTCCCATGAGTCAGAGACATTTTATTACCTAAAAGGCTCTGAGTCAGGGGTTAGGTCTAAATAAGATCGTGAGTCAGATCTGACTCAAACAAAAAACAAACGGTCTGACATCTGACTCATGTCGAACCAAGGGACGAATCAGATTTAGGCGCAGACTTAGCAAAAAAAACACTGCAAGTTATTGAAACATCTAAATTCTCTGCAGAATGTATCATATATTTTCTTTGATGCTGCTTTTCAGAAGAAAAAAACTGGGAAGTATGCATATGGAGTGATTAAAATGAGTAACATGGGTTTGATTTCTGACTTCACAGGAGGATCAGGTTGGTGTTCTAGCCCAGAAGAAGCTGAATCCAGAGCATGTCGAGAAGCCATCAAATGGTCGCGAGATTGCGAAAATGAAAGAATAATCTTCCTAAATGACAACAAAAATGTTATTAATAGTATGAAGAAGAATAACCATTTTGCTGTCAATTGGCGTTCAAAAGCAATTTTGCTTCAAGCTTTTTATCACAATCAATTTCTTGCTTGTTCTTCTTTTTCTTATATTAGTAGAAAATGTAATAGTTATGCGGATAGATTAACGAAGTATCTAATCAGGTTCTCGGATATTAGCATCGATTCTAGAAAAGATATCTGGCTAAGTTTATTTCCTTAGGCCTCTTCCTATGCACATGCAAAAAAAAAAACTGGTTTGGCATACCAGGTGGCATGGCAAACCAATTGCACCACTATGGGAAAACCACTGAGCGATAGACTTTCTAGCGAGTGATATTCATAAAAACGCCAGCGTTATTGACTCTAGCGCCAACGGCTAGTTCTTTATCGCTATAAATATGTAACTTTCAAACTCAAAACTTATCCCAAATTTTTTACACAAAAATTTCTCTTTTTCTCAATCTATTCTCTATTTCTCAATCTAATTTATTTGTTTTATTTTCTCCAAATGGCATAATTAACCCAACTTGATTCGGCAACACAACTTGATTTTTCTGGAGTAGTGCTTGAAGGTACCGTTGAGAAGATATGTGATAGTTATAAAGAAATAGGTAAGAAGCAAAGAAGTCTTCAAGTTTTGGATATTAACCAAGTCAAAACCGCAACTAAGAAAAGGCAAAGAGAAGTTCAAGGCAAGGAAAATCAAGGCAAAACAAATTTGAAGCCAAAGAAGAAGATAAACAAAGGAGACTCTGTTCATGAGCACATTGATTGGAAGTTTTGTGAAATTAAGAAGATAAACAAGATGAAGAACATTGTCCCAAATTTTTATTTTTAAAGTCTAGTTATTTTTATTTTTCAAATTATTATTGTCTAGTTTTATGTCTTGTAAAATGACTATTAATGATTAATTCGAAGTTTGAATTCGAAAATTTGACGCGTATTGTTCAAAATTAAGCTTAATTCTATTCTTAATCCAATCTTAAATTTTAATTACATTTAAACAAATATTAAAACTTAGGACTTAGACTAAGAGGACAATTAAGAAATTTAAACATAAATATTGGACAATATTTGGGCAAGTATCTTAAAATCTCGAAACAACTTCCAAATTCGAAGTCTTTTTCGTAGATGCGACGATATTCCGCACGACACCGTTGTTGAAGTTCCATCATGCTTTCACCATTCCTCATGTTTCGACCTTCTTGCCGAAGTAGAACAACATACCTAGTAACTTCCTGATTGATTGTAGAGAAGCGCTGACTCAACTCTGTAACATTACGATTGTTGAGGTTCATTGTTTGTTCTTGAAATTTCCAAAAAATCCTTTTCCAAAATGTTTGGGGATGTAATACATCTCCGAATAAAGTCTCAGTAAAAGAAATTGTCACAGTGTGACCAGTGAAGGCTACCTCATTAGGATGTCACTAGTGTTTATATGGGTGTAGTTAACAATTCTGTTACTGGCCATTGGATGAGGGACACGTGCTCTCCATCTATTGCGTGTTGTTAGGGTTAATCATTGGTCTTTTTAAGCTGTAATAGAACTCGTTTTAGCCTATCTGAAATTTAATGAACTTTGTTCCTTGTTGGCTGCGCTTCACAACACAGATTTTTGGTTTGAATCTTTGATTCAAGAGGTGTTTATCACCATTTGTCCCATTTTCTATCAATCTGTTTGTTAATTTGTTGTTTAATCACAACAATTGGCATCAGATCCGTTCCGATCTACCCTTTTTTTTTCCCCGATGACTCTCAAAGATGTTGAAGAAGAAGTTGGTCAAATCAAAGCTTCTCAAGCTAAACTACAAACAGATTTCCACAATCTATCATCAGATTTCAATACCAAGATTGATTCTCTTGCAAACCAACTGCAGAAAAATAATCGCAATCTCATCAAAATGTTCAGTAAGAACTTTCATATTCCTCATCAATCACGTACTGACGAAGCTAGTGGTTCGAACCAGAATGAAACTGAAGATAATTTTTATGTACATCAACCCAATTTTTATCGTACTCATCGTGTTCCAAAGCTCGATTTTCCCAGGTTTAATGGAGATAATCCGCAAAGCTGGATTCAAAAGAGTGAGCGCTACTTTCAGTTGAATGATGTAGAAGAACACAGGAAAGTCGATATTGCTGCAATCTACCTCGAAGGTAAGGCTGAAAAATGGTTTTTAAACTTTTAAGTTAATAGACCTCGCATTACTTGGCATGATTTAGCTACACATCTCTGTGCTAGATTTGAAAATCCTATTGAGGAGAACTTTGTTGGTAGTTTTAACAAACTAATGCAGACTTCTACACTTGATGACTACTATGAAGAGTTTGAATCCCTCACAACACTCATGACCAAAATGAATCCATCTCTTAGTGAATCCTACTTTATATGAGTTTTTTGAGTGGCTTAAAGGATGAAATTAGTAAATCTGTTTCTATGTTTCACCCACAAACTTTGGCTGATGCTTTTTCACTAGCAAGACTTCAAGAGCAGAAATTAACCATTACAGCACTTACACCTAAACCATTCTCTAAATCCTTCAGAAGCTCATTCACTTCCAGTAGACCATCTTCCTCTACACCAAATTTTCCTAAACCAATTCTTACTTCTCCAAAGTCTTCACCTATGACTCCTAAAAAAAATTTCACCCCTACTTCAAAACCTCTTCCTACACCTCCAGTGATTAAGAGGCTTTCTCAGGAAGATATGGATAAAAGGAGAGCTCAAGGATTGTGTTATAATTGTGATGCTGTTTATAAATCAGGGCATTTATGTAAAGGGAAACAAAATTTTTACATGCTTTATATGGACACTGCTGAGTCTCCAGAAACTGAAGAAGAGGAAGGAATATATGAAGAAACACAAGAATCTCCAGTACAATCTGATGTTGAGATCTCTCTTCATGCACTCACAGGGAATGCAACTGGAGAAACAATTAGAATTTCTGGTTTGCTCAATAAACACAAAGTTTCTATCCTCATTGACACTGGAAGCACAACAAGTTTTATTGATTCTGCTTTACCTACTTCATTAAACTGTTACATTGAACCAACTAAACCAATGATGGTCACTATGGCTAATGGAGAAAGAACAGTCAGCACTGGGATTTGTTCAAACCTACAATTGAGCATGCAAGGCCATCAGTTTGTGGAGCATCTGAGAACTTTACCACTGGGAGGATGTGATATTGTCCTTAGTGCATACTGGCTCAAGACTTTAGGTGATGTAATGTTTAACTTTCCAAAGCTATGTGTGTCCTTCAGCCACCACAATAAGAAAATCACTTTACAAGGTATTTCTCCACAGACATCTTTACTTCAAATGAGTTGTGCAGCTGTTAAGAATTTTTTTTCTACTACTTCTCATGGCTTGGTGGGTACATTGTTCTCTATTTCTTCTTCTTCTACAACCACCACTCCTGACATACTGCTTCCCTTACTCAATGAGTTTCAAGATATCTTTAATGAACCTACTGAGCTGCCACCTCAGAGGAATTTAGATCACACAATTCCTCTTCAACCTAATTCAACACCTATTAACCTCATAGCCTACAAGTGCCCCTATATTCAGAAAGATTCAGTAGAACACATTGTGAAGGATATGCTCCAATCTGGCATCATTCAACCAAGTCATAGCCCATTTGCATCTCCCATCCTTTTAGTCAAAAAGAAATATAACACTTGGAGGTTTTGTGTAGATTATAGGAAATTAAATAGCATTACCATCAAGGATAAATTCCCAATCCCCATTGTGGATGAATTGTTAGATGAGTTATGTGGATATGCTGTTTTTTCCAAGATAGATCTCAGGGCTGGCTATCATCAAATAAGAATTCATGACTTGGACATTTTCAAGACAACATTTAGAATTCATTAGGGTCATTATGAGTTTAAAGTAATGCCATTTGACCTTACAAATGCACCTGCAACTTTCCAAGCTTTAATGAATGATATTTTCAAACCATTCTTGAGAAAGTTTGTCTTGGTTTTCTTTGATGATATACTCATATACAGTGCAAACATGGATGAACATTTAAAACATCTCAAGATTGTCTTCTCTTTACTCAGACAACACCAATTGTTTGCTAAGATGTCTAAATGTAGTTTTGGGTAATCTTCTCTTGAATATTTGGGCCATATCATCACAGCTAAAGGAGTCAGTGCTGATCCTTCCAAGATTGACTGCATGAAAAACTGGCCACTTCCAAAGACTATTAAAGATCTTAGAGGATTTCTTGGCATCACAGGTTATTACAGGAAGTTTGTGCAGGGTTATAGCTCCATCAGCAAACCTCTTACTGATCTTCTTAAGAAGAATGTATTTCACTGGAGCTCTGCTGCTACTACTGCTTTTGAGAACCTCAAGACTGCCATGAGCAATACACCTGTCTTGGCACTGCCTGACTTCACCAAGCCATTTGTGGTTGAAAGTGATGCTAGTGATTCTTGCATTGGAGCAGTTTTGCTACAAGAGGGAAGACCAATTGCTTATTATAGTAAACCATTCGGTCCAAGGGCTTCAGCTCTCTCCACTTATGAAAAAGAATTTCTTGTTGTGGTTATGGCTGTTCAAAGATGGTGACAGTATTTACAAGGGACTAAGTTCACCATTAAGAAAGATCATCAAAGCCTCAAATACTTTATGGAGCAGAAACTTACAACCTCCTTCCAACAAAGATGGTTGATCAAACTTTTAGGCTTTGACTATGACATTTAGTACAAGAAATGAGCTGAGAATGTTGTTGCTGATGCTCTCTCCAGAAGATCTATAGAAGCTGCTGCTTGTAATGCATTGTCCTTGTCTACAACAAATTTGGTTCATGAGGTTACCAGTAGCTATGTCAATGACCCTAAGGAAAATCAACTTATCTCTGCACTTCTCCTCAATCCTCTGAGTGTTCCAAATTTCACTTATAAGGAGGGTGTTTTAAGGTACAAGCACAAACTATACATTGGCACTGACAGCAATGTGAGATAGACACTTTTGGCTTCACTACATGATTCTGCCATTGGAGGACATTCTGGCATTCAAGCCACTTCTGTGAGAGCAAGAAGCCATTTTTATTGGAAGGGAATGCACAAAGACATTGTGTTTCTTATTTCTCATTGTGATGTTTGCCAGAAAAACAAAAGTGACATAACCAATGCTGCAGGACTGCTCAACCTCTCCCTGTACCTAATCAGCCTTGGCAACATATTACAATGGACTTCATAGAAGGCTTACCTGTCAGCAACAAGAAAAGTGTTATCGTTGTCATTGTGGACAGGCTAACCAAATATGCACATTTATTGGCACTTCAACATCCATACACAGCAGCTTCAGTTGCTCAGGCATTTCTATCTCAAGTGTTCAAATTACATGGCTTACCAACATCCATTGTGTCTGACAGGGACAAGGTCTTCACCAGCAATTTTTGGCAGGATCCATTTAAGGCTTTGGGTATTAGTCTTAACTTAAGCACGACATATCATCCTCAAACAGATGGCCAAACTGAGAGAGTGAATGCCTGCTTAGAAACTTACTTGAGATGTTTAACTGGCCACAAGCCTGGAAAATGGAGCCAATGGCTAGCTCTGGCAGAATGGTGGTATAATACAAGCTTTCATACCATCCTCAAAATGTCTCCCTTCAAGCTCTCTATGGGTATGTCTCTCCTCACTTAGCATTTCCAACTACTGCCACCACCACAGTTGATGCAGTTGAAACATATTTGAAGGAGAGAGATTCCTTGCTTGATATTCTCAAAGAATCACTCCATACAGCTCAAGAGAGAAAGAAGTTTTATGCTGACAAGTCACGGAAGGATAGGAGTTTTGAAGTTGGCAACTTAGTATATCTCAAACTGCAACCTTACAGGCAAGCCTCTGTTTCACTCAGAAAGAATTTCAAGCTCTCTTCAAAATTTTATGGGCCTTTTCCAGTTTTGCAGAAAGTTGGTCAAGTTGCCTACAAGTTATAGCTGCCTTCTCATACACGTATACACCCAGTTTTTCATGTTTCCCAACTGAAAAAGCACATTGGCCTCAAACACACTCCATCTCCAACACTGCCAGTGGTTGATCACGAGGGTCAAATTATTATGTTGCCTGAGAAGATTTTACGCACCAGAACTATTATACAGGGCCGCAGATTGGTCTAGCAAATATTACTACAATGAACTAACTCTTCTCCGGAGAATGCTACATGGGAGGACCTTTCTCATATCAAAGCACACTACCCAAAGTTTATCCTTGAGGACAAGGATCATTTTCTGGGGAAGGCAATGTCACAGTGTGACCAATGAAGGCTACCTCATTGGGCCGCCACTAGTGTTTATCTGGGTGTAGTTCACAATTCTGTTACTGGCCATTGGATGAGGGACACATGATCTCCATCTATTGCGTGTTGTTAGGGTTATTCATTGGTCCTTTTAAGCTATAATAGAACTCGTTTTAGCCTATCTGAAGTTTAATGAACTTTGTTCCTTGTTGGCTGTGCTTCACAACACAGATTTTTGGCTTGAATCTTTGATTCAAGAGGTGTTTATCACCATTTATCCCATTTTCTATCAATCTGTTTGTTAATTTGTTGTTTAATCACAACATAAATATAATTCCTGCAAATACATTCATCTTCCGCAATAGTGAATTTTGGTTTTCGCCTCCTAATTTGCCTTCTCCTAATTTGACTTCTCCTAATTTCACTTTACATATTGGCACGATTAACAACTCTTTGATTTTCGGCAGCATGTTCGTTTGCTACGAACTCAGCCATGTTCACATTATCAGCCATGCTCTCTGAGGAATTGGAAGAGTGATGAAAAGAGTTGGAGATTGAGAAATTCTAGAGAGATTTAGAAATTCTGGTGTGAGTTGAAATGAGATTGAAATTAGGTATCTATAGAGGGGAAAATGGTAGACGTTGGATGAGGAACTTCTGAGCGATGATCAAGTCAGCGAGCGCTAGAATGACCAGCGAGCGATATTATGACCATCTAGCGATCGAAACTCTATCGTTCGCTGGAAACTCCATCGTGTATGCCTATATGTTATTTCTGACATATAGGCATATAGGTTTGGCAGTTTGGCATACCCGTAATGGGTGCATATATGCCAAATATCAGATTTTGGCATGTGCATAGGAATAGGTCTTAGTGTTATAAAATTTCCTTTTAGAAATATTTTTTTATCAAAAAAATAAATAAATTCGGGCGGCTCGGCTGAGTCGAGTGCTTGTGGAAGCCTTGAAGATATAAGTTGAACATCCGAACTCCAAATCCGGCGTCCCAGCAGAATGTGTGCGAGAGCTTGCATTTCTCCTCCCTATAACGCTCTTCTTTGCCTACACTGGACGGGCATTTCCCGCCAAACCGACGCCTTCAATTTAGGGTTAGGGTTAAGTAAGTGAGCTCACTACTCTCTACTTTTTTTTTTTTTTTTTAATTTATTTTGTTTCTTAATTTCTCTTCTTCTTTTTGGTTTGAGAATTATCTTATTTCTATTGATTTTTGCGTTTTGCAGAGAAGAAGAATTTCCCAATTCAAACTCTCCACTCTAGGAGGAAAAATGTTGGAATTAAAGCTGTTGATGGACAAACTAGTGAGAGTTTATCCTCATGGGATGAAAAACCATATGAAATATCTGCAGATGAAACGAAGTTTTTTTACGATGAACAGGATATCATGACTTTTCTTGATCCCCCCAAGGAACTGATTCCATTAGATCCTTCTTCGTATAACCCTGCTGGGTATCTCTGGTATTTTTGTTTATTTTATGATTTTTTCTTACAATTGTGAATGGATTGTGATAAATTAGGGTTTTGGTAGTTTATAACATCTCAAGGATGGTCCACAACCACTACTCAAAGTTCTAAAAGATTTTGATAGGTGCCTGAGGTTGACATTCAACCTGACTCTATATGCTGTAAGAATTCCATTAAAATTTTATTTACTATACTTAACCTAAAGCTAAAACATAAACACACACATAAGGTGCAGCACAGCCAAAACAAATACACACATATGTGCAGCACAAACAAACAGTAGCTTCTTGTGAGATACTTCTGGCATCTCATACACTGATCAACTCCTAGACTATAGTTTAAGGCAGGAGCTGGAACAATTTGATTATTTTGTTTTCTTTCTTTTTTTTGCAAGATTTTCTTGATTCATTTTCAAGAACCACTTTTCATTGTTGCATAGGAAAAAGATTGATGATATTCCGGAGGAAAGACGACATCGGCTGCTGCATTTGCTGAACTCTAGGTGCACATTCTTTCTGTATGATGTTTATTCCATGCCAAATGATTAAAACTCTAGTGCTCTTATATCATATGAACATCAGTTTCATTTTTTATGCTTGTACTTTTAAGAGTGGTACTAACATTATTTTTCGAATTAGGATAGGAATAATAGGCATTCATTTAAGCATGCAGGCTTATTTCTAGGATCTGGGGAATAGCTGGAACACGGTATGAGGATTCTAAGCTAACAAAGAAAAGTGCTTCTAGTTTTTTATCTGATGCCTGCAACTTACTATCACTGGAGTTCTGGAATTGCCGAACTAGTGGAGGTACTTTTTCTGAATTCCTACACTGTATATTGATCATATCCTCTTAGGGATGGAGATAATTGTGAACCCTCTTTACACTAGAAAAACTAGACACATCAAGTAGATAAAACATATATCTCGATAACTTTATCTTCATAGCTCTTGTACTAATCTTGGAATTGGAAAAATGGCCCATTATTTGAACTATATCTTTGATTGATTGTGAATTATGTGCCTAAATATCGGGTGCTTGAAAAGATTTATTTAGTTACTTATACATTTTTTGAGGGTCTCAAATTGTTCTTTTATGAGATGCGCGATGGATTTATTTATTTCTTATACGTTCATGGTGTTATATTGTAAATGTTGCTACATCATTTACGTTCATGGTGTAATATTGTAAAAGAAGAAGACAAATCTGCTAGTCCTGTGTTTTGTTTGAAGTTCACCTGGTGAACTTCACCTTTTGTAAGTGTCTATCACACAGTTATCATGCTAATACTTATCTTGTTTTGGACAAAAATAAGACAAATCTAAATGTTTCCTATGGTTTATCAAACAGGACCCCTTCCTCTTTCTTTGATAAACTTATTCAAGAAGGTCAGTTATTTGTTCTCTAATCCTGGAAGTCCTTGTTTTCAAAAGTTGATCTATTGATTCAATTTATAACTTTCTACCTAAAGTTAAAGTTGCTGCTTATTTTCTACATGCAGGTAATGTTCTGCAAAGATGGTGAGACTTTTGGACGTATACTTTATGGTAATGAATTTTAGTTTCTGACAATTATGGTATTGCTCTGTAATTACTTTAGTCTTTAATTCAAGCCTCTAATATAACCTTTCCTGGGCATCTGCTGTCAATCAAGGGACTCTACAGTACATTTTCAGAATGCAACACCCACTCAAAGCCAATTGCTTTTGAGTTGGATGCCCACAACTCTAGGACTTGATTCTTTCTCACTTGGGCTGCCCGCAAAATTCCTAGGCAGTGACCCCTTATTATAGATGCATAGCATGAATTTCCCTATGGCTTGGGTGATGGGCACTGTAAGAGCATATATTGGTGTCAAGGTGTCAAATCATTTGGTATGCTTCTTATACAGTACTCTTTTTGAACCGGTTCCTTCCCCCAATCAGTATTCTTCAAATTAAAGGATCTACCACTCAGTACCCACAGTTCTCTGGTACACCCACAATTTTTAACTCAGAGAGTTAAAGGGAGATTGCTACTCCTAGCTTCATACGCAAAATGTGATACCAAGCCAACTACTAATTTAATTCTGCAGGCCTGCAGCAAGCCCTAAATTCTCATTAGTAAATTGGAGATTTCTCTCTGGAAGTGTGGTTAGGGAATTTGGGTGCACGACTTCCAACCATCCATGTCCCTTGTTACGGGCTTGTTTTCTAGAAAATTAGAAGACCCTTCACAGCGGTTTTTGAGTTTGCAATTTTCTTCTGAAACTTTAATATAAAATTATAAGTTAATGAAACAATCTGTAAAATGAGGATGACCACAACCGATGTCTCTGTGTTTAGTCTGACCTTTTCGGTATCCAAGTTCATAACTGCTCTATCTATTTATTATGTTTGATAGGAAATTATTCTATGGTTTATCGCTGTAGAAATTAACTTAATAGAATAGTGTATGTACAGAGTTGTCTTGGTTTGGCTGTTTGCGCGAGTTACCTAGTCTTCTAACCCTTTTATGCTTCCAGGCGGACCAATTCTGGGTGGCATCGCCAATTCCTATTGTCCATTGTACTTCACTGTGAAACAACATAAAGAAATAATATCAACAGAACAGCCCTGTGATTTTGCATATGAATTTGGAGATGGACTATTGGATCTTCAGGACTACCCACAAGGCTTTCCTAAATCAGGTATTTTATTAATGTCTATTCAAATTTAAGTATTTTCCGCTAACTATGTGATCCCTTTGCATTTAACTATATGAATTCGTTAAACACATCTTAGAAATCTGTGTCATTGTACTATTATCATGGTTGATAAATTAACTCTACTTGAACTGAGTATCAATTTTCATATGTTATGGATATTATAATTGTATGTATTAATGTGTAGACACATTTGCATAACTAACATTCAACTTTAGGAATATTATAATTGTACGTATTTATGTGTAGATACATTTGCATAACTAACATTCAACTTCATAATACCAAGTCTTAATTATGGTCATTACAGTTAACGTAATGCAATGTTGAATTTTAAACGTTCACAGATAAAGTAGGATGTGATCAATTTAAGTACAGGCAGATCTGAAAGATAGAGCTTCGTGATTGTTGATTACCAAGTAACTAGTATCTTTTTTTTAAAAAATTTGTAGTAAAACATCCTTGGCCTTTCAATGATCATGCCGTCATATATGTTCGTAACGTGGGACCAGGAGTATTGGTAGGGCAAGCATGGCAAGAAGGAAAAAAACTGGAACAAGTACCTAAGAAGTTGTGTGGTGAAATTCTAATGGTTAAAGACTATTCTAGTAACTTGCAATGAGAAACCTCGAACCATTTAATGAAAAGTTGGTTCATTATATGCTGAAATTCAGTGTTTACTTTTTAGAGAGCAATGTTTCTACTGACGGGTGAGCTCAACAGGGGTATTATTGTACAAGTCAAGGGCCAATGCCTGATTGTATATGTAACAGACGAGTAGGCTTTAGAGTTTTAATATTCCTTGCAGTTCATCTGAAAATGGAGTTATTTTTGGAATGAATGTATTGGTTTTTAACAGATGTCTTTATTAGATAACATTTTCATCCATCATTTTTAGGAGAACATATCTTTTCCAGTTGCATCGTATATTATATACTTATATTTCAAAAGCTAAATGCAGTACAGTTGATCTCACATCAAACAGAACCTCAAATGCGCTAGCAGAGATTGTAGGCTCACGAATAGCAATTCTATTTGGCCCAACTGCTCACTTACAGGAAAGAAGCCGCCAAGCTGGCGATCCTTTGGAAGGTAGGATTACAAAAAAAGGAAAATCAAGAGTTTCCCAAACAAGAAAGGACGACCAACAAAGTTCATGCTGTTGAGTCGTTGACAAAAATGCAGTTTTTACGGAAGTGATTATGATGATTTAGTATTCCAGTTTCGTTCTTAGGCTTCTTGTTTTCAAAACTTGCCATAAGATGACGCCCTCACAGCGATGTTTTTCCCCTTTTACTGCCTCTCAGCCCAATATTAGCTTCGACTTCTGCTGATCCCAAGGAGTTGATATTCGCCGTTTGCAGCTTCATGCTCGCCCGCTTAACCGAACACATGTTCAAGACGGGCTGAGTAAAAACCTATGGACTCAATAAACATAAAAGACGGATGGCTTGAGTGAGGACCAACATGAGCCGCGCGTCTCATTTAAAACTGCGCGGACCAACTAAATCCGTGGGAGGATTTTCTCAGACCGCCCGCTGCTCTACCACACCCGTTCAGTACAATTTTCGTTTCCCAAAAATTATTTTACTACTTTATTCGCTTTATCCTATTTTACCTCGCCTAAATATAATATTTTATACTAGGTATCACCGGGGCCTTACGGCCCCAGCTCAACTCTCCTTTTAGTGTACATATTTTAGGCATACACAGCAAGCCAGCGTTTCTGACTGCTAAAGAAAACATAAAGAGAAAAAAATAATATACTAAAACCCATTATCTATCCTTGGTCGGATTGTTGCCTTTGCATTTGGGAGTAGTTTTATATCGCCTTTGTCATTACATATTTACAGCAAAATGAAATACAAAAAAACGAAAAACCATAATCGAATTAAATAGCTTTTGTATTGCTATTATTATTCGGAAAATGAGAAGTTTAGATAGAAATCAAACTTGCAGTATGTCGACTACATAATCACTTCTTAGAGGAATTATTATCACCAAACACCTATTCAAGTACATCAACAGACCAAACCCGCAATCAGTATCCCTTTGCATAATGTTAAATTGGTGTAATATAAGGACTTATATGAGTATGACATGCACCTTCAACGTCCTTCAAGATCAGATGGTTTACACAACCCAAAGCCGCTCAACATCCAATTGAAATTTTAACACCTAGTGCAATTATAGATATTTATATCAATATCTCGAAAAAAAATATCAATCACTTGATTTAATTATATCAATATTTATTATTTGTTATTTTTAGAACCAACCATCGTTACTGAAGATCGAAATATAAAATTCAAAAGAACAGATGGATCTACATATTGTCTTGAGTTGCTTAATTTTCCAAAGAATTCCCAAATTGATCTCATAAATAAAGTTCACAATGTTTTGCCAATTACATGACTGAGTAAGTCTTTAGGATTTTCAGATCCAGTCAAAATCACTGGACTCTTTTAACTTAGTTGGCAATTTTTCCTTGCATAATTAGTCATATCACATGACTTGATCTTGTATGAGTTTTAAATTGTTTGTGTTATGACAACCCTTTCTGGAAGATATTTCAATCCCTCAATACTTTTTTAATGTTGAAAACGTGATATGTTGATGAATATATTTAGGAATTCGTTTTCAGATTTTAACTGAACCTCAGTTTATTCTATGTTAGCATTTATTTTGAAAAACTCTTGTTTACACACTTAAAAAGTGTTGTGCAACCCACTTAATTGATCTTTTCTGTGCTTATCACTCTTCCAGCGTTTTCTTCTCTGAGGTTTTGATCAAAAGCTTTTAGTAATTTCATCAAGTACTTCTTTGTTTTCTATGTTTTTCAGCAGCGTGATCGGTACAATAAAACGTTATGTTAATATATCTTATTGCAAGTTGAAAATGTATAAATACACACTATAATATTTATCATGTCTCTTAGTTTATATATATATAGGTAATATATCAAGTGTGACTTAATCCTTGTGCACATTTTCGATAGTTACTTTGTGTTACAATAATCTGTAATTTCAGATATTTCGAAGAAATAATTTTATTTAAACTAAATACATTCAAGAATCTACAAAATCATCTCCTAATATATTTTTTGTGTGGGAGATTCAGTAATCAAAATTTTGTTCTTCAGAGTAACACAATGCTCTAACATGATTAATATTATTGGTAAGTGACCGGTTGGTTACACCATTTGGCATTCATCATGATTAATGAAATAATTTTGCGGTATATGAATTTGAAGATCAAGCTCATACAATTGTGTTTTTCTTTTCTTTCTTTTTTCCACACATGTCAAGAATCAAAAGATTAGCTGGTCAAGAGGCAAAGGAAACTGGTGATGCATACCAAGGCAATTGGATTGTCAAAATAACATTTGTAGATAGATAGCTTCTCCGCCTTTTCCAGTCCTTACGATAATTATCACTAATCTTTAAATTTTGTCAGTCCCTACGATTAATATCACTAATCTTTACACTCTGGCATGGAACAATTTTTCCACGAACAACAATAGTGTATATATTTGCGGATGTCCGATGGATTTTATTAAAGCTTGTATTATGATCTTGACCTTGGATGAATTCTGCAAAATGTTATATGAAATTAACCAATAAATTATAATGAGCAAAAATATTATAATAAGGTAATGATTAACCGTTAAGGGTTGGTTTCTTGGAAATTACATCATATATCATGATATCTTGACCACGATGCTGAAAAATGGGCCATTAATTTGAGAGTTTGAAAAATGCCATATCAACGTCCTTAAAAATGAATAATGAATCTGAACTAATATATGATATTAGCCGTTCAAACTTCTTGATTCCAGTACTTTCCCTACCACTAATCCCATGACCCAAACCAAATTTTATGACCCAGACCAAATTTTATGCCAATCACCTTTGCATTGAAGTTTTGTCATCATCCTTTTTATCACCAACCTCATAATATTTACACTCTATTACCTTCCAATGTAGACTTTTTTTTTTTTTTTTGTAAACTATGAACCATGAATATGCATTTCTTATTATGTTCTTGACTCTAAACCACTTGATAAGCACGTAAGTGAGACGCATTTTCACCCATAACTACATTAGCTGAGACTCTTTTTATCACTAATAAACTTTATTTGTAGGTATTTTTGGAAAATTCGGCTCGAAAAGATGTTAAAGGCACCCCGGAAGACATTTGCTATTTGGACCCCTCATTTACTAAGGGGCACCCAGTTGTTAAGGGGTGCATACTTACTATCGGCACCCCAAAACCTGCTAGGGGCACCCCCTTCTTCTCGGTTTGAAGAAAGGAATCTGGCGGGAAATTAGTTTCCTCGCCTGCGTGATTTGCTGGAGATTGTTTTCATGAGCTTTAATCGGAGTTTGTTGGAGATTGGGTTAGATAGGATCCTGTCACAACTAAACAGGCAAGGTAATTAATTCATGCACGTAAAAAAGGAAGGTTTCCGGTGATTATCGATTAAACCAGGAGAGAAAATATTCTCGGATTCTGTTGACTCTCCTTGGCTAAATTTGGAAGATACGTATGGATTAAAAGAAGATATTCTGTCATGGGATTTTATTCTGGAAGATTTGGACTGTTTGGACAACTCAGAGACGCGTGAACAAGATAAACATGGAAATATTTCTCAAAACAGGGGAAGTATTTTGTATTTTTACCGAGAGTTATTCTCGGGATTTTGCTGAGTAAACACGAGATGGACTCACTATATTACGAGCATTCAGCGTGTTAGGGTGAAGTATGACTGCAGAAGACGCGTAGAAGAGTTAAACATGGAAAGAAATCTCGGTAATATGCAGAGGGAGTAAAGAGAATATTTTGGCATTAACTCGAGATATTTTGAGGTCCTGTTGAGTATAAAAGAAGTTCTTGTGGGTCAGATAAGGGGATGGAGAGTTTGTGGTATCGAATAGAGTGCTCAGAATCGAGTTTTAGAGAATCACCATTGCTGCAAAGAGGAGGAAGAAGAAGAACATAGAACAGCAGTTAAAAACAGTCGCAGAAACCGTTACCTATACTTTCAAATTTATTATTTTTGTAGCAATTTCTATAACAATTATTTCGAATTCGCAACAGTCTGTTAGTGTTTCAATGTAACAGTGGTTTCTGTAACAATTATATTTGTTACAAACACACTGCTTTATACCTTTACTTCTTGCATACACCATTTTGAGCCATGAAATCAACTTTTGAGCGTATTTCAACATGAGGAGCTAGACCCCTACACTGGGTCGACGGAGGAATCCGAATTTCATACATGGGTAAATTTATTTTATTCTTTTTATGACTTTTGCACTTATTTTAAATTGATTTATGATTTGAATTAATTAGTTATTATTTCATTTGATGGGTCATGCTTGCTTAAATGTTTGATGTCACATGCTTACGATTTATAACTAATATTTTGAGAATCTACTTTGGCAAAATCAGAGTCGATATTATTTATTTATTGAGCGATAATTGTTGAGAATAAATAATTGAACCTTATGTTATGAATTCGGTGGAATCCTAGTACCAGTAACTCTCGTTTCTTTTATATTATTTTTGTATATATTTATTATTTTCATTAAATTTGTAAATTTAATCTTCACAGGTCTTAGAGTTCGAATCTTATTTACTACAACAACAATTAAAAATTACATCACCACCCTCTTAAAAATTTAACATTCAGAGGAGATAGAGAATACAATCTACATTTTATCAAATTTTGTATATGTTTTCTATGTAAATAAGATTGTTTTTTCTTAGCCAGGGCATGTCCAAATGCCGAAGTAAACCTTGTTGTTAGGCTTCTCTTGCGTTACCGTAATTGCCCAAGTCTTATTATTTTATTATCCAAAATATTTCCTTATTTATTTAGAATTTCACATATGATGAGTACGGCCTATTTACCATTGACCAACTACTTATAGTTAAATATGTAACAACTAAATCTTGTTTGACGCTTTCCAGGTACTTAAAATCATTACCGGGCTTAATTTTGTGATGTTTGGTCAGTCTTTCTACAATGTGAACTTGTAATATCCGTTGCTTCATTATATTGCGTAAACCTATGTTTAGAGTAATTAACTATTTGATTTTTCGGCGGTGTCCGCAACTTGTTATCCGGAGCTATCATTTGTTGAAATACAAAACGCATCTGAATCATCCTACGTGAAAATCTAGTTTGCAATTAATATATATGTAAATACAAATGCATATAATTTATCTTTAGCTCATGTAGATACATAAGTAAAGCTTAAAAAATAATGGTAAACTTAATAATAAATATTATGTTTGAATATCTGGTATGCGGAATGTGCTATATCAACTGAATGTGCATGTTCTATATAAAATTGTTGGACACACTACTTTACATCCTTTGGCATATAGATCTGCGATCATTATTAAGTTTATTAGTTGGTATTATAACTAAGTAACTATGTTACACAGAGAATTGATTTGTTTTGTTAGATTCTCATTATCTGAAATAACATCATTATCTGAATGTGGGTTCTGTATAGATTCACAATTCTAAATTTATAGATTAATTTTGTCAATAACAGCTTGGGTAAAATTTAATGCAATCCATAACGACCATTTAACTCTAATACACGCATTAACATATATATATTAGTGCAAAACATAATCAAGAAATTATAGTCCCGGAGAATTATTAGAAGAAGAAACAACCCTGAATAGAGATAACATGTATCTGAAATTCTCAAATGTATTTCTGTCAAATGTGTATCTTAATTATTATGCTCTTCCAATTGATACAAAACGGTAGAGCATGAAGCATATGAAACGACACTGAAACAATGAACTTGCAAGAAATGGTGACGCATACCCCGTCTTGTTTTTTGTTTATCTACTTGTGAATTTCTAGTGGTGAAATCAACATATATGAAGTCATCGCATCAATTATAATTTCATAAGCATTCTTTTATATTTTAATGTGCATGTGTTAGTCTTATTTTTTTCGAGTTGTTCAGATGTATGAGCTGGTTGTATTCCCACTTAACTTTATTTGTCCTTGTATATCCTTGTGGCTTCGGTTCAAAAATTGTATACCTGAATTGCATTACAACATCTTTATAGTCACAACCTCCCTATACTACTTGGAATCAAATATATTTTAATATTGAAATTTTATATGTAAATATCAACCATTTATATAAATCTATTAATACCTGTTGGAAATCATAACATTAATTTTCTTCATTTTCATATTTTCGAATTTCAGAATTACATTGAATAACTGGGGATTGATCAAAATACATGCACTTTGACTTTGAGAACTAAACACGTCAAGAAGAAGGATTACGGCCGAGACTCAATCTTTTTCGAGTCTTATTTGTAGGCGTAGGCCGAGACTCAATCTTTTCCGAGTTTTGGTTGGCCGGCCAGTATCCTCATCATTATTTTAGTTTGTATGTAATGGTCAGGCTTTATTTAGTTAGTCGGGGTGTCAGTATTTAGTTAATCGTGTCATAGTAGTGTGTTTAGTTAGTTAGGTTATAGTAGCGTGTTTAATTAGTCAAGCCATAATAATCGGGCCCATAAAATTATAGTAGGGTGTTTAACTAGTCGCGCCATCATATAAACGAACTACGTTACTTGAGAATATAAATGAGGTTTTCGTTTGCTTAACACATAACTTACATTTATATGTGAACAATGACGGAACCAAGGGCTAAACAAATTGTTATTTTAAGCAACAGAAGAAGAGAGAGCAATTGTCAAGAAAACTATTACTATACTATTACCTTGTTATGTGCTTCTCAAGGACTCTCCTATGGGGATCGTGACCCGGTCTCCAAACATCATAGACCTCTTGAATCAGGAATAAATATATTGGAAATCAAAGTTTATACGACAACATCATCTTCAACGCCTGGTACCTGATTTCCTGGAGCATAAGTCAGTGTCAGTCGTGTTTTTTTTGGAAAGACGTACCAACATGATAATATCAACTGCTTGAATTGCTTGGATCGACATAGACTTGATTGGTACTAATAAATTATTGTATCATATGTAGAACAACTGTGGCCCTTTTGACATTCATACTTCAAAAGAGAAGAAGTCCTCTAGCCATGTAATTAAAAGAAAGTTGGAAAGTAGCATGCCTAACAACAATAACTACTGCATAACTTACATCAATCTAGGGAAGGCCTACCAAAACAGGAGCTAAAAAAAATATGAAGTCGAGACTGGAAACTCACTTTTGGGATTATATTAAAAGGAATAATTTCTCCCATCAATATTAATTCGATCTGATTTCCTGAGTGTATGCAACTGAAGAAACAATAAATAAAAAGATGGCTATCAATATTCAGTTCAGCTGCAATGCAACAATGGAAGTTAGCAACTGAATATGTTTTTCATTTATGATGATCTGAGTTCTGACCTACAGGAAAAGACAAATTCTGAATATGTATGCTACATCAATTTACAACCTAGCAAGATCGGTAGTTGTCCTCAATTCATTTACGTCGTATTCAAAAACTCAACGTTGTCCATGATTATGTAAGATAAGTAGGGAATTGGCATAAGACAGCGGATAAAATCTTGATAACAAAAGACATACTTTTTAGAGTTATCTGTTTACACACAAAACTGTTAAATTGAGTATCTATTAGATTCTGATAGTTACATACTCTTGCTCTTTTGACTGCAAACTCAACCGCCATCAATTCAGTTTCGTGCTAGCTTGAATAAACCTTGGAGTTTATATATAACATGGCCAGGCAACGAAAATAAACCTTATTTGATAATATTAATGGAAAACAGGCAACGAAAATAGGTAACAAATACCCTACATGGTATTTTAACATGAACGGATGAGCCTAAGCAGTACCGGGAGTTGAGCAAAGACTGAACAAACATCAAAATCCCGCAACAATAGAGAAGAGGAGGAATTACCCGAAAAAAGAGTGTTCCAATCATTATTCCACCAAGAAGAGTATTTGTTATTGTCATCAGCCATTGATGAGAACTCTCGAAGAAACAGTAGGGCCTATTATGGAAATTGTGGGCATGCCAAAGTTGTAGTTATATGCCCACGTTACACAAAGCCTGACGTTGCATCCAAAAGAAACCACCATCACAATAGAACATCAAGGACGTAGCCAAGGGGTTAAGTATATGAAGAACAAATTTGGATTCATCAAACAATTACATGCTATAAAGTCAAGATTCAAGAATGACTAACTGATGATGTATATCAGAGAGCTACTAATCAACGTACTGTGTATACTACATTACAATGAACCATTCAACTATTATGATTTGGGTTTCCAACTCAAGCAAAAGCAGTATGTTGTGTATCGTAGATAGTTGAACAATATACTGAATAATACCTAATCAACGCCAGCCGACTTACGGTACTTATTCTAGCAGAGATAAGCATGTGGTAAAATTACTTTTTATTTTTTCCCTCGAACAGATACAACAACATAGGAATTAGCACTCAAAACATAAGTTTAGATCAATTCATACAGATTTGCTTGAGCCAGCAAACACTTACAATAGTGTAGAAGATAGTACCCAAAACATAAATTTAAATGTGCACAGAGTTTTCCTGAGTATATGCAATATTGGGTTCATGGCCGTTGCAGACTTTAATAACTTATATATATGCCATCTGTGGGAGTCGAACCCGCAACTACATGGTTAAAGGCCATGTGCTCTACCAGTTGAGCTAAGATAGCAAGCAAGAAATTACAGCCAAACATAATCAATCATAATGAATCACATCTTTATTACCTTTCAAAGTAATTGTTTACTATAGCTATAAACTTATGTATATATAGTAGGACTTGAAATTTCAAAATCCAACTCTGACATGTCTAATTAAGTGAAATGATGTTATGTTTTTCAAAAACAAATATGATATCAATGATTTGAAAGTATATATATGGATGTGAATAACAATTAAAGGAATGAGATTCCATTTACCTATAATGTAAGCGGCTATATGAGGAGCTTCAACTGAACTCAGGTGCAAAAACTAACAAAGTAAACCCCTTTCTCACACTTTCACCTTTAGGCAGGGGGTAGTCTGATATTTTCGTGTGTTCTGCAGAATAATAATACATCAACATAGAGCTAGTCAAACGACACAACAGAAACACATAACATATTTTACCGCCAAGATTTTCAGAAAAGAGATATTGACACTGATGAAATCGTAAAAATATGTGAATTCAAAGATAACCACCACGAACCAAAAACAAATAAAGATGGTTAGACATATATATTATAGGTGGTGACCGGTGAGAGTAGATTCACCACAATATGTATACTACACATATGATATATATATGATGCTATTTAGAATTATTGGACCGAGGATGGCCTACGATATTCTTAGTTTGTTCAATTATTTGAGAAGAAAACCACAGTTTCTTCAAGTAAGAGTGCCAAATATTTTATAATCATTAATGTTCCTCACTACAGCAGATGAGGAACAAATTTCATGTATAGGTAATCAACCATGGTATCTCTTTCATATTCTCAGACATCTAATTTTTGAATTATTCATTTAATCATACTCCTTATATGTTTGTGGTTATTAAACTTAATTATTAATATGCTTTGTTAAATGAATAAACCATCACAACCAAGTTTCTACCTTTTGTCTCTCGAAGATGTCTGCAGTCAGCTAGAGTAGCAAGAATAGGGGTACTAAAAACCAATTTATAAACTGAAATAAACTATGGTAACATTAGACAAGTATCCTTTCTTGATTGGAATTCAAAGGCTTTCTTTACCTCATTGGAACAACTCCAATCTTATATCTAATTACATGTCTCTTCAAGCATCAGCTTACTCAGCTGCTTAAGCAAAGAAAATAATATATTTCTCCAATAAATATTGTAAAGATTATAGTACCGAAATACGAAAACATACCATAGCAGTGGAGATGTTTCTTCCTCCACTGTTGGCAAAGAGACATTAAAAAAAATTGACATTAGAAGGAGCGAAAGAAGATAAAAAAAACTTTTAGAGCTAACAAAAATGGGGTCTTTGCAGTTTGAGATTGCAGCTAGTACGAATGCATCATAAGAAACCATCACCAATTAACATCAAACCAATTAACATAAACTAACAGAGATTACACAGGATGCAAAGACATTAACCAATGAAAGCCATGTAAAAAAGATGCCAAATAAGGTGAACAACAGAATATCTCAAATGAAGGCCAATACATTGTAGAACTGCGGTTTTCTGCTTTTACAAACAAAAAATAGCTGGGCAAGCAAAGTATAATAGCTAGAGACTAAATGTAACCAAAAAACATTTGTTTGTGGATTTTAAAATCAATTAAAAAATGCTTATTAACCAAAACAGAAATTCCAATAGTAAATACTTCAATTGTGTTACCCATCGTACTATGACAATTACAAATCTTCATTGGAGTTGGTAGATTCAAATATCTCATCTTAGTGTCACACTAAGCTATGCCACCTGATTCGTTCACTCGAATAAGGTATCCAAGTCACACACAATACTATGACATAATATTACATAAAAATAAAAGATGGAAATAATCTAAATTGCAAATCAACTGAACGGTATGCAGCAAATCAGAGATATACATCTACAACGTACCTTGAAATTTGGCCGGAGGATATATTTCAAATGCTTCTTATGACCTCAGCTCCAATTCAACCTCCGATTGTCCCTGAAAAAGCGGGGGTCTAACAACCTCGCCCAATATTTTGCTTAGCAATCTGTATGGACTAACTCCAATATACTTACAAGAGAATCAACTAGATAGTTAGACTCAATCTTATAAGAAGTATATCAAAGAGTTATATCTCAATCTCTCAATTCAATCCGCAATCAAACAAATAATAATATGCGAGCCCGATTGAATATAAGAGAGATTACTTGAATGGTACCAAAGACCAATGTTTAAGGATCAATCAATTCCAATCAACAACCAAAGGTTGGATTTACCAATTGATCGATTCAATGCACAACCTGTGATATTTCAATTTTATAACAAAATATAATGCGGAAAAGAAATAACACAGACACCAGAAGTTTTGTTAACGAGGAAACCGCAAATGAAGAAAAATCCCCGGGACCTAGTCCAGATTTGAACACCACACTGTATTAAGCCGTTACAGACACTAGCCTACTACAAACTAACTTCGGTCTGGACTGTAGTTGAACCCTAATCAATCTCACACTGATTCAAGGTAATATTTCACTCCTTACGTCTCTGATCCCAGCAGGATACTACGCACTTGATTCCCTTAGCTAACCTCACCCACAACTAAGAGTTGCTACGAACCAAAGTCGAAGACTTTAATAAACAAATCTGTATCACACGGAAAAGTCTATAGGAATAGATAAATCTGTCTCCCACAGAAATACCTATGAGTTTTTTCCGTCTTTTGATAAATCAAGGTGAACAAGAACCAATTGATAACCCGGACTTATATTCCCCAATCACCTCACAATAATCTTAATCGACTAGCGAAACAAGATATTGTGGAATCACAAACGATGATACGAAGATGTTTGTGACTACTTTTCTATCTTGCCTATCGGAGATATAAATCTCAAGCCAATCTTACGATTGCACTCAATCACGATAGAAACAGCAAGATCAGGTCACACAACTACAGAGAAAATTGTTGGGTCTGGCTTCACAATCCCAATGAAGTCTTTAAGTCGTTAACATACAGGGTCTCGAGAGAAACCTAAGGTTAAAGGAGAATCGACTCTAGTTTATGCAACTAGTATCACACAGGAGGTGTGGGGATTAGGTTTCCCAGTTGCTAGAGTTCTCCTTTATATAGTCTCCAAATCAGGGTTTGCAATCTAAGTTACCTTGTTAACAAAGCATTCAATACTCACCGTTAGATGAAAACCTTATTAGATTCAAGCTAATATCTTTCAACCGTTAGATCGAACTTAGCTTGTTATACACAAATGAAATGCACGTTCATTTAGGTTTGAGTAACCGTACCTAAACGTGTATACTTAGTTGGTTCAACAATAGTTAACCAATGGTTAGCCATATGAGCACTTTCATATCAACCTTATTCATCTTCACCATAACTAGTTCAAGTGACTCAAATGAACTAGTTAGAGAGTTGTTCAATTGCTTAGATCTCATAGAAGTATACAAGACACAATTGAAGCAAAATCGATTTTGATTCACTTGAATCAATTCATGAACATTATAGCCACGGTTTGCAAAGATTGCATTCCTTATTTTATAAATGTTTTAGTTCATGAACAAACCGATTTTAGAAAGTAATCTACCTAAGTATGCGAACAGGTACGTGTACTTAAGTAACCGGATGAGTTTTTTTTTCACTTTCAAACTCCAGCAGAAATTCACGGATGTGAACTTTCCGCCAGTATGCGTACGGGTACACATACTTACCCGGATTTCCAACAACCGCCAGTACGTGTACGGGTACGCATACTTTGGGTTCCCGGTTTTGGACTTTTACACAAATGTGAGAACACACCATGTTTATATATCCAAAGATGGTTACATGTTCTAAACTCTCATTTCAATCATTGAAACTTTCTTAGAGGATGTTATATAGTTGTTATTCACAAACTATTTTTCATCAAAGCGATTTTCAAGTTATTTAAATATTCAACATGACTTTCGTCACGAGTAAAGATGAACTTGACCAAAGCGAAAGCTTACCAACACATATTTCGAGAAATAGATAAGCGAGATAAACTCGGCTCGAAATAGCAAATGTGTATAATCGAAGTCTATATAGCAATACGACTTTTGTCTCAAAATAGGAGATAGAATAGATAGACTTTTGAGTGATAGATAAGTTCAAGTCTCCACATACCTTTTTGTCGATGAAGTTCCACAAGTTCCTTGAGTAGTTCTTCGTCTTTGCATGATGAACGCCATGGAGTCTAGAGCTCAACTACACTTACTATCCTAGTCCGAAACTTAGCTATAAGTAGACTAGAAATCAAGACTTATAGTTTTGGCAACTAAACTTGACAAACAAGCTTGAGATAACAACACTTGCGAGTTCGACCGAGCAGTGCTCTAACAATCTCCCCCTTTGTCAATTTTAGTGAAAAAACTATCAATACATATGGAATACAAAATAAATAAACTTTGTAGCTTCTCATCCAAATGCTTGATCTCCTTTGTTCTTCAACATTACTCGAAATCTTCGTCACTTCCAAGTACTCCAATGATTCCAAAGGTATTCAATTCAGCATCATCGTTGTTGAAGATCCGTAGCCATAACAATGATAAAACAAAATCTCTCAATCATTGTTATACAGTGTCATAGTATTATTACACAACATCAAAGTTCAATTGTATCAAAACTTCGACAACAATACTATGGTGATATGTATCACTCCCCCTTAGTCAATACTCCATCTCACATGGAAACCACTCCCCCTTACATAATGATCCGGAAACCTTAAGTATTTTTAGTGTGAACTACACATTAATTCTCCCCCTTTTTGTCAATAAAATTGGCAAAGGTACGAAAATTAGTGGGATCCTAATGAAATTTCCATAAAGACACTTCATGACCAAAAGAAAAGAACATTTAAACTTTTTTGGATGCAATCATATAGCCGAAACAAAATGCATTCATCAAGGAGTTTATAAAGATACAAGATAACCCCTATAATATTCCACAACCGCACTCCCCACAAAGATTTGGCAATTAAGCACATGTTCAATTAAGAACTCTCCCCCATAAAATGTCATTCCAAAAGGAACAACACGAGCGACCTTACTTTTACAAGAAAATAAGGATTTCTTTGGATATTAACAAATCTCATGAACATGAATTTTGTATCCAAAATACTCAATTAAATTAACCACAAGAGAACCCATGATTAATTTAATCGGAAAGGCTCACATAAGAAAACTTACGGAGCCGCACAGTATTTACACAAAGATGTGGATCAGGGAAAGACCAATACTGCGGAATAATCAAAGAGTCATTCTATTTTTCATCACTATTTGCACAATGACATATAATAGACTTAATCTTTGTAAACAAAAGTTCATCCTTTCTTCCATCAATGTTTGCATAATGACATAAAAGGCTTAACTTTTGTAGTCAAAAGTTCATTCTATCTTTTATCAATACTTTCATACCGACATATAATAGAGCTAATTTTTGAACAAGTATGGGACAGTAAAGGTTCACGGACGTAAACAACATATCCCATAACAATTTGCAATATATAAAACCATAAAGATTAATACTGCAAAAATCATCTTCCAAATAAACTTTAGAATTTAAACAAATAAATCTAAAAACATTGCAAGATGAAAACGTTGGAAATAGCTATGTGTACTCACAATAATGGTTATTCCAAACCCTAGTGATCATTCGTAAAAACACAAGAATAAAGTCTCATAAGAAGTTTCCTAGACATCAAGACAAACTCGTAATGCACATATAAGATGGTTTGTCCTTAGTGGAGAGAATCAATCTTTTTCGCACGGATTTACACCAAGAATAGCTACCAAAGGCGTATAAAAAGATTTTCTTAACAAAGAAGAACATACAAAGTCATTAATGACCATGCACCATAGTTCACATAAGATGATTGTGAACATTCAAGAATCACATAGCAATGCGTACTACTGCCCATTCTTGAACTTCCTTCTTTGTGATTCACCAACTACATTCTTGTAAAAGCTACAAACACAGACTTATCAGGTTTTTAATGTGTTTGCCTGCTCTGATACCAATTGAAAAAGCGGGGGTCTAACAACCTCACCCAATATTTCGCTTAGAAATCTGTATGGACTAACTCCAATATACTTACAAGAGAATCAACTAGACAGTTAGACTCAATCTTATAAAAAGTATATCAAAGAGTTATATATCAATCTCTCAATTCAATCCGCAATCAAACAAATAATAATTTGCGAGCCCGATTGAATATAAGAAAGATTACTTGAACGGTACCAAAGACCAATGTTCAAGGATCAATCAATTCCAATCAACAACCAAAGGTTGGATTTACCAATTGATCGATTCAACGCACAACCTGTGATATTTCAATTATATAACAAAATATAATGCGGAAAAGAAATAACACAGACACCAGAAGTTTTGTTAACGAGGAAACCGCAAATGCAGAAAAACCCCGGAACCTAGTCCAGATTTGAACACCATACTGTATTAAGCCGCTACAGACACAAGCCTATTACAAACTAACTTCGGTCTGGACTATAGTTGAACCCTAATCAATCTCACACTGATTCAAGGTACAGTTACGCTCCTTACGTCACTGATCCCAGCAGGATACTACGCACTTGATTCCCTTAGCTGACCTCACCCACAATTAAGAGTTACTACGACCCAAAGTCGAAGACTTTAATAAACAAATCTGTATCACAAAGAAAAGTCTATAGGAATAGATAAATCTGTCTCCCACAGAAATACCTATGAGTTTTGTTCCGTCTTTTGATAAATCAAGGTGAACAGGAACCAATTGATAACCCGGACTTATATTCACGAAGAACAACCTAGTATTATCAATCACCTCACAATAATCTTAATCGACTAGCGAAACAAGATATTGTGGAATCACAAACGATGAGACGAAGATGTTTGTTACTACTTTCCTATCTTGCCTATCGGAGATATAAATCTCAAGCCAATCTTACGATTGCACTCAATCACGATAGAAACAGCAAGATCATATCACACAATTACAGAGAAAATAGGTTGGTCTGGCTTCACAATCCCAATGAGGTCTTTAAGTCGTTAACATACAGGGTCTCGAGAGAAACCTAAGGTTAAAGGAGAATCGACTCTAGTTTATGC
Source organism: Papaver atlanticum (assembly GCA_023531105.1). Classification (NCBI taxonomy): domain Eukaryota; kingdom Viridiplantae; phylum Streptophyta; class Magnoliopsida; order Ranunculales; family Papaveraceae; genus Papaver; species Papaver atlanticum. The sequence goes on along the minus strand of JAJJMB010014788.1, from coordinate 1,681,091 downwards.
AACTAGTATCACACAGGAGGTGTGGGGATTAGGTTTCCCAGTTGCTAGAGTTCTCCTTTATATAATCTCCAAATCATGGTTTGCAATCTAAGTTACCTTGGTAACAAAACATTCAATATTCACCGTTAGATGAAAACCTTATTAGATTCAAGCTAATATCTTTCAACCGTTAGATCGAACTTAGCTTGTTATACACAAATGAAATGCACGTTCATTTAGGTTTGAGTAACCGTAACTAAACGTGTACACTTAGTTGGTTCAACAATAGTTAACCAATGGTTAGCCATATGAGCACTTTCATATCAACCTTATTCATCTTCACCATAACTAGTTCAAGTGACTCAAATGAACTAGTTAGAGAGTTGTTCAATTGCTTAGATCTCATAGAAGTACACAAGACACAATTGAATAAAAATCGATTTTGATTCACTCGAATCAATTCATGAAAATTATAGCCACATTTTGCAAAGATTGCATTCCTTATTTTATAAATGTTTTAGTTCATGAACAAACCGATTTTAGAAAGTAACCTACCTAAGTATGCGAACAGGTACGTGTACTTAAGTAACCGGATGAGTTTTTTTTTCACTTTCAAACTCTAACAGAAATTCACGGACGTGAAATTCCGCTCGTACGCATACTTACCCGGATTTCCAACAACCGCCAGTATGCTGATAGACACATTTTTGTGTCTAAATTGTTCTCAATTTTCTGTATAGCTAGTGCTTGATATTGTACTTATTATGGTGTTTTATGTGTGTAGGCATTTTTGGAAGAATTGGCTTAAAAGTGTTAAAGGAACCCTCATTTTAGATAAGGGAACCCATCTTGTTAAAGGCACCCCAAAAATGGATAGAGGCACCCTCTTCTTCTTCATTTTGAAACAGATTCAAGGAATTTGTGGGAGATTTTAAAGATTTAAGGCAAAGATATCTTCTTGCCTATTATACAAGAAGTTTCCATATCTTGAAGTTAAAAGAGATAATATATTTATGAGTTGGTTTTTATTGAGAAGGAGAAAGAAAATATGGGGTTTTATTTAAAAAATAAAAAAAGATAATATCCCTAGGATTTTATTCTAGAAAATAAAGAAGATTTGTGATAAATGGAGAAAGAAATTATTCCTGGGGTATCTTTCATTAAAGAGAAGATCTGGTGAAGTTATGGAAGAAGATTTTGAAAAGATGTTTGAGTAACGGGTTATTGCGTATAAATAGGGTGCTAATAGGACCAAACAGGATTATCGAGAGAGGGGAGTTTTGGGAGAGCAAAATCAATGTTTTATTCTTTTTATTATATTTTCTTCTTTGTAAACACATTTTGAGCAATGAAAAACCATTTTGAGCATGTTCCCATCATAATGAGCTAAACCCAACACTGGGTCGATGGAGGAATCCGAATTTCATACATGGGTAAATTTATTTTATTCTTTTTATGACTTTTGCACTTATTTTAAAATAGAATTATGATTTTAATTAATTAGTTATTATTTTATTTGATGGGTCATGCTTGCTTAAATGTTTGATGTCCCATGCTTACGATTTATAATTAATATTTTGAGAATCTACCTTGGCAAAATTAGAGTCGATGTGAGCGATAATTGTTGAGAATAAATAATTGAACCTTATGTTATGAATTCGGTGGAATCCTAGTCCCAGTAACTCTCGCCTTTTTTTAAATATTATTTTTGTATATATTCATTTTTATTTAAATTTAATCTTCACAAGTCTTAGAGTTCGAATCTTATTACTACAACACAATTAAAAATCACATCAATTTTTGGCGCCGCCGATGCTGACTTGTTTTTAGATTTGTTTTTTAGGTTTTATTTTATTTTTTAATTTTTGTTCTTTTTTATGCGTTTTGGTATTTTTGTTTGCTTTCAGACTTGGAGCTAAGATAAAGAAAAAGAGAAGAAGTGTTGAAAAGAAAAGCAAGCCACAAAGAAGGAAAGAAAAGAAAAATCCAAAAGGAGTGAAGGAGAATATTTTTGTATATAGTTGTTTGATTTTTATTAGATTTTATTTATTTTTATTTTTAGAAACTGTAATTAAGATTTAATTTTTGTAATCTTTTATTTTTGAACTTTTTGAACTTTATTTTTGGAACTTTTGGACATTATTATTTTTTTAAACCCTAAGGAAGGGTTGATTTAAATAAAACTGCTGCAGGGAAGGACGATAATTACAATACTGTCTCGGCCCGTCGGGTTCGTACACTGACATAGGACTCGGTGGCCTGAGTCGACTTCAACGGTTCATTGCCCGTTTGGTACGGGAGGTAAGACTCTATCCACCCACGAATCCCCTGTCAGTGGGTTTTATTTTGTGTTGAGAATGTCAAATTGGTATTACAATAACCAATACAACGAATATCCAACTGAACAAAATGGACATTACTACTTTGACCATAGTGTGAATAGTGGTTGGGAACATCGACCTTTTGAAGGTCATGGCTCATACCATGGTGATCCTAATTACTATTCACACACCCACAAGTCATTCGAGCAAGAAGATTATAGTAATAGCTCTTCGTCTTTGGAAGATACAATCAAACTATTGAAAAGTAGTCTTTTTTATGATCCCTCTGTTCCTATTCCTCCTTTAGAAGAGTCCCTCAGTAAATTAGCTGAGTCGACACGTAAGTTAGCCGAGATGAATAGTGTAGTTATGGACGAAAGAACTACAACAATGAGTGAACCTTCTTTAGAAGATACCCTCAAGCAGATAGCTGAGACGAACGAAAGAATTGCTCGAAATTATCTGAATTTCCAACACAGTGTTCCCAGTTTCACCCTTGAAAATGAGGATAGTTACTATTCACCTAATCAAGATGATGAGGATAGAATTGGAGATATTATTTTAGATGAGGTTCAACCATTTTCATATTATTATTATGATGAGGATAATGTTGATGAAGTATCATACATATGTAGGCATAGTGATCATGAAATGGTTACTCCAGTTGAGCTTCATAATGGTAGTTCTATTTCTGGTTCAAATCCCGATAATTTTAATGATTATTCACCTATTCAAAAGGATAAGGGTTTGACTAGAGATAACACCGTTTTGGGCGATGTAGTTCATGATCTTTTAGCCTGCAATGTGTTGGATAATCAATTATTTGATGTGCCTATAAGTGAATCGTAGGAAGTAATTATGATTAACACCTTAGTTAACGAGCCTTTACTAAAACCTTTCTCTGATAATCCTTTAAATGATTGTGATGATGGTAGAGAGGAAAGAGTTTACCCTGAGAATACGGTTTTAAATTCTAGCGAGTTAGAAACACTAGTCTTAGAAGAAGATAAACTCGTAGAGATAAGTGAGGATGCTGATTGTAACTTAGAAGAACCAATTGACCATTTTCAAGAATCTGATGATCTAGAAATTAGGGAGATTGTGACTAGTCTATCTAGAGACACTGAAAACTCTAAGTTTGGGGGTGATTATCACTTTCCTAGTACCTTGCCTTTAAAAAAGTCACCTCACTTAGGACTGGACATCTGTGCCTCAACCATTTTATAAGATTATCTTCATACACTTTTCCTGAACCTAGTTGTGTCCATAAAGAAGTTCAGTTGTTAGAAACCCATCCCCTGGTTGATGTGGATAACCCAGGCTACGATACCTCGATTGACTTTGTTTTCCCACCAAAAACTTTTTTTTCAATTGTGGGAACTTATGAAATTAAAATGTATCAGATATTAAGTTTCGAGACTAAACCTAATTACTTTAGGAGATTAAGGTTGACACATTTGTTTAAAGAAGACCACCACTTTCATTGTGGTCAGCTGTGTAAGTCAAATTTGATTGACTTTAAGGATCCGCAATTATGTAGGTTATTATTATGTTCTTCTAAGTTTTTATTCGAGTTTTTCCAGACTCTAGAACCTGAAGATTCGGATTTAACTTATGAGGAAATGCAAACGATGAAAATATTTTATCTAGACCCAGTTATAGAACCTGAACCTGAACCACATCTAGAGGAAGTTGTCTTAAACAGGAAACTAGACAAGGATGTGCTTTATTTGTTAATTTTCTTGGCATGTTGCAGATTCCTTTTACTTGTGATAGCCCTATGATAGACGCATTATTGTGTCTAATATGTCTCAATTGTATATATTGTTAGTGTTCGATTTTGTATTTATTTTGTTATTTTATGTCTTTGTAGGTATTTTTAGAGAAATAAGCTCTTGCGGCGAAATTGGCTCGAAAAGTGGTGTTTTACACCCCAGGATAGAGTACTAAAGGCACCCCAGAAATGCACCGGAAGCACCCCAAAAATGTGTCGGAGGAACCCCGGAAAAATTACTGTATACGCCCAAAAATTACTATTTGCACCCCATAAGACAAGTGCTAAAGGGACACCCGTGCAGGATTAGGGGGAGGACATGTTCTTCTCAAATTCAAAAGAATATTTTTGGCGGGAAAATAAACTTATTTCTCTGTCAAATTTTCGATCGATTTTTGGACGTGATTTAGTGAGATTCAATCCCTGAAACTTAATGGGTAGACGTGATATGACCATAGAAAGCTGGTATGGGTGTCTGTTTGGATTAGAATTGGCTGTAATCATCGCATGGAGCAAAACAGAGTTACACACATTTTCACGGGATAACATGAATTACAGTGAGTTCGATGCCTGTAATGCACGAGTTTGGAGTGTGTTCGACCGTAATGGATACAAATAAGGAGATTGGACTTCTAAAAACGCGTGGAGGAGCTAAACAGAGAATGAAAATCTTGATTATTCCCGTATCATGAATAAAAGATATTGTGAATATTTCGGAATTAATGGAGGAGATTCAACGCCTGTTTTTGGTATAAATAGAGTCCCTGGGAGACTTAGAGGGGGTGTGGAGAGTTTGGGGAGCTGAGGAGAGCCAGAGAAGAAGAAATCACAAGTTGCAGAACTCAGTTTCTGCTGCTGCTGATGATGATGAACGCGAAGAACATAAGACGTAACGTAACCGTCGTTCTTCAACAGTGACAGCGACAATAGGGTGAGGGTCGTAATGCGACAGTGTTAACAACACTTCATTTTTATCGTTCTCTGTAACAGCTCGGTTTGTAACAAACAGAAGTGTTACAAACCCGGTTTTTGTCAATTTTCTCCTATTTCATCATTTGTGAACCATTTTTGAGCATTAATAAAGATGAATTTTGAGCATATTTCCATGATAATGATGAGCTAATTCTCGCGTAACCAAGGCATGGAGGAAGCTATTGTTGCATGAATAATTGGTAATTATTTTACTTTTCTCTAATTTTGCAATTTATAATTCACTCAAATTACTGCTTTGCAGAATTTTAATTATTTGCATAATTTTTCCTAATTAGTTGTGATTCAATTAGATAGGTTATGCTTTGGTTAGATAATCTATGCTTAAGGGATACAATTAATGTTTGAGAATATGCTTGATAATTTGTGAATTAAGAAAAAGAGATTTTAAAAATAATTAGAGTTTTGGAATTTTTATCATCATTTATTCATGTGTAATAGTGGAATCTAGTGTCTTGGTTATTTTCACTCTAAAAATTAAATCCTCAGTCCCAGTACCTCTTGCACCAATTGTAATATTATTGTATATTTTTATTAATTTTAAAAAACTCGAATCTTCACAAATCTGAACGAACCCATTCTTACCACTATTTAAAATTACATCAATTTTTGGCGCCGCTGCGACGCGGATTTGTTTTTAGATTTAGAGTTTTTAGATTTTTATTCTTTTGTTCTTTTTTATGTTTCTTGGGTATTTGTCTTTTTGTTGCAGGTTTTGAATCAAAGAGGAATTGGAGACGAAAGACCTGGGGGATTAAAAGCTAGACAAAGCAAAAAGAACGGAGAAAAGACGAAGATTTTTATTTTTATTTTATTTTTATAATTAATTAGATTTTATTTTATTTTATTTTTATTTTTAGATTTTATTTTTAGAAACTGTAAATAGGATTTTATTTTGTGTAAATTTTTATTTTTGGACATTTTTATTTTTGGGACATTGAACTTTAATTATTTTTAAACCCTACGGAAGGGTACATTTTTTTTATAAACTGTTTGCAGGGAAGGACGACGATTACGATATTGTCTCGGCCCCTCGGGTTCGTACATGACATAGGAGTCGTGGCCCGAGTCGACTACAACCGTTTCATCGCCCGTCTGGTACGGGAGGTAAGCTTCTAAACACCCGCGAATCCCCTGTCAGCGGGTTTACTGTCTTCCTTAAGGTGCATATATGTTGAGGTTTTGAATACGGACTTTAATTTCCTAGTAAAGGGAAAGGCCAGGCCATACAAGATAAGGGTTCGGATTTCATCACCGTTCTCTTCTTGCCCGCCTTAGGAACACATAACCTACGCGAACCCAAGCTTAAAATACTGATTAGAACGAGACCGATAGGGTAACGAGCTTGTAGGAAAGTCATTCAAAGGGAAGTATTGGGTATCTTATTAGCTTAACTTAAAAGTTCAGGAAGATTACTGTGAGTCGACTAGAGCCGCCCTAACGGGAAACGTTGCCAAAGAGGTGGGGGTATCAAAGCTCCTCTGAGCTTCCCCTACTTCTCTTCGACTCACTTTATTCGGATCGATCTAGAGAGGTTTGCTAAAACGATACCTAGTTGCCTTTTGGAGGAATAGAAGCTGGTCTAGAAACAATCTAAGGGAGCCATCATGCTTTTTGTTTGCTAGATTCAATAGGTTTGATTTGGTCGAGTCAGCCTTGTTTGTGATTGTGTAGAATTCCTCTGTAGTTTGTATTTTCGGGGTGATGAATCCTTTTCAGGAGACGCCACCTGAGATGACGTTACGAGATTATATGAGTAGAAATTCTCATTATCAGGAGACGCCACCCGAGATGACGTTACGAGAGTATATGAGTAGAAATTCTCATTATCAGGAGACGCCGCCTGAGATGACGTTACGAGAGTATATGAGTAGAAATTCTCATTATCAGGAGACGTCATCTAAAATAACTCTTGGTGAATATATGCAAGGGAAACGACATTGGGATGTTCCAACGGTAAGCGAGGAATCACATCTAATGATCTACGAGAAGTATTATAAACACAGACCGCCTAGTTTGGAACAAAGATTAAGAATTCTTGAATGTCAGAAATTATATTATGATGATGAGGAGGAGAATAGTACTGACGAAGAATCTGAAATATGTAGGCATAGTGATCAGGAAACTATTAATCCAATTGAGCTTTCTAATAATGATATTATTTCTAGTTCAAATCCAAATAATTTTTATGATTATTCACCTGTTCAAAAGGACGAGGATTTGATTAGGGATACCACCATTTTAGACGATGTAGTTTTTCCTTTTGATTACGAAGCCTATAGTGGTTTTGAGGAACGGGTTTATTATGAAAATGCTGTTTTAGAGTCTAGCGACTTAGAAACAATAGTCTTAGACGAAGAAGATAGACCCGTAGAACGAACCCATTCTTACCACTATTTAAAATTACATCACCCTATTTGGTTTTGGTGATTCGCAGTTATTCCGGCTATTACTTTATGATTCTATAAGGTGACTAATCCTTTCTTAGTCTGGCTGAAGACTTTAAACTTAGCACTTCTTGGGAGGTAACCCATGCTCATGCAACACGGTAATATCTTTCCTTATCTCTTTTCTTCAAGTGGTAACAGTTTCTCCTTGTTTATGCTTTTAATTTCATCTTTAGAACATTGAGGACAATGTTAAATTTAAGTTTGGGGGCATGGGAGAATTTTTTTAGTTGCAGTATAAATAAATAAACTCCAGAGCCTAGAAATTTATGCCTATTAAGGATAACACTAACCAATCTAAGTGGATGGAAGCATCTTGATTGTAGGAGTTGAGGAACCAATCTGGGTGGATGGAAACATCTAAATAGAGTCTATTCATAAAAGCACAGAGCTTAGTTGTTAGAAATAACATGATAGTTTCACCGTATCTCGGAATCATCTTATAAGTCTATTTTTATTTTTTACACAATTTTTATGTTGATGTCCGCTGGGATGAAATAGAAGGATTGAGTTACCAGAAAAAAAAAGATAAAAAAGAAGAAGAAGAAAAGAAAAAGAAATTGAGACCAGACCATCAGACCAACCGGAATAAATTCAATAAAGTCGACCAATGGTTCCCTTGTATATGCCAGTTGTATTGACCTAGAGTTAGGATTATGGACCGCTGGTCCCCTTGTATATGCCAGTTGTGTTGATATTAGTCAAGACCAGTATCTCAATCCATTAGGTCATAGGATTCATCTTGGCATTGACGTCCATTCGCAACCATCTATTTCTATTTCAATCTTCTTAATCTATTCATGTGATTTGCATGATTCCGGATACTGATGTCCATAGTGCGACTATTTGAGTAGAGCTCTGTCACTTATATATGAAATTTAGGATGCTTGAGTGCAAACTCGTATACAACAATTGGAATTTCGCATCAGGGTACTTCCTCCTGTAGTCAATAAGAGTATGCCAACCAAGGAGATTCTTTAGTGCCTTTCAAGGTTCTGCGTAAATATCTAGGGTCTGGAGTAAAGGTTTTGTGGGTACACCTCTGGTAAACCCTCCCGATACTATAACTCGGCCACTAGGGCCACCTAGGGGTTCAAAGGCTTGTTGCACATCTAAGTGCAATCGCGATGCCTGTGACAGTGAGTTAGGATTTTATTTCCTAGATTAGTTTTGCTCGAGGACTAGCACATAATAAGTTTGGGGGTATTTGATAGACATATTTTTGTGTCTAAATTGTTCTCAATTTTCTGTATTGCTAGTGCTTGATATTGTACTTATTATGGTGTTTTATGTGTGTGTAGGCGTTTTTGGAAGAATTGTCTTAAAAGTGTTAAAGGAACCCTCATTTTATATAAGGGCACCCATCTTGTTAAAGGCACCCAAAAAATGGATAGAGGCACCCTCCTCTTCTTCATTTTGAAACAGATTCAAGGAATTTGTGGGAGATTTTAAAGATTTAAGGCAAAGATATCTTCTTGCCTATTATACAGGAAGTTTCCATATCTTGAAGTTAAAAGAGATAATATATTTATGAGTTGGTTTTTATTGAGAAGGAGAAAGAAAATCTGGGGTTTTATTTAAAAAATAAAAAAAGATAATATCCCTAGGATTTTATTCTAGAAAATAAAGAAGATTTGTGATAAATGGAGAAAGAAATTATTCCTGGGGTATCTTTCATTAAAGAGAAGATCTGGTGGAGTTATGGAAGAAGATTTTGAAAAGATGTTTGAGTAACGGGTTATTGTGTATAAATAGGGTGCTAATAGGACCAAACAGGATTATCGAGAGAGGGGAGTTTTGGGAGAGCAAAATCAATGTTTTATTCTTTTTATTATATTTTCTTCTTTGTAAACACATTTTGAGCAATGAAAAACCATTTTGAGCGTGTTCCCATCATAATGAGCTAAACCCAACACTGGGTCGATGGAGGAATCCGAATTTCATACATGGGTAAATTTATTTTATTCTTTTCATGACTTTTGCACTTATTTAAATAGAATTATGATTTTAATTAATTAGTTATTATTTTATTTGATGGGTCATGCTTGCTTAAATGTTTGATGTCCCATGCTTACGATTTATAATTAATATTTTGAGAATCTACCTTGGAAAAATTAGAGTCGATGTGAGCGATAATTGTTGAGAATAAATAATTGAACCTTATGTTATGAATTCGGTGGAATCCTAGTCCCAGTAACTCTCGCCTTTTTTTATATTATTTTTGTATATATTTATTTTTATTTAAATTTAATCTTCACAAGTCTTAGAGTTCGAATCTTATTACTACAATACAATTAAAAATCACATCATACGCGTACGGGTACGCATACTTTGGGTTCCCGGTTTTGGACTTTTACACAAATGTGAAAACACACTATGTTTATATCTAAAGATGGTTACATGTTCTAAACTCCCATTTCAATAATTCAAACTTTCTTAGAGGATGTTATATAGTTGTTATTCACAAACTATTTATTATCAAAGCTATTTTCAAGTTATTGAAATATTCAACATGACTTTCGTCACGAGTAAAGATGAACTTGGCCAAAGCGAAAGCTTACCAACACATATTTCGAGAAATAGATAAGCGAGATAAACTCGGCTCGAAATAGCAAATGTGTATAATCGAAATCTATATAGCAATACGACTTTTTTCTCAAAATATGAGATTTAATAGATAGACTTTTGAGTGATAGATAAGTTCAAGTCTCCACATACCTTTTTGTCGATGAAGTTCCACAAGTTCCTTGAGTAGTTCTTCGTCTTTGCATGATGAACGTCGTGGAGTCTAGAGCTCAACTACACTTACTATCCTAGTCCGAGACTTAGCTATAAGTAGACTAGAAATCAAGACTTATAGTTTTGGCAACTAAACTTGACAAACAAGCTTGAGATAGCAACGCTTGCGAGTTCGACCGAGTAGTGCTCTAACAGTCCCTAAAACAAAACAGCAATGAGCGAAATATTTTTAGAGAAGCTGGTGCAGGTGTTATGGAAAATTCCGTAGCTTAGGTATTCATGTAATGATAAGTACATAGTTGCTATTAGGGACTTATTGATACTGTATTACGGGGAAAAAAAAATCAGAACATCGAAAGCAAAGAGTACATAACAGTGAGTCAAATTCGCACCTGGTTGAGAATTCTCATTTATGTACTTGTTAACAAATTAACATAACACTGAGTCATGATGACAAAATATGATGAGAAAGAAAGAGATCAAAAGAGAACAGGGAAAAGGAAAGATGTAAGATAAAAAGAGTACGGGAGAGGGAAAGTCGTAATTGAAGATTAGGGCAGTGAAGATTAGAATAGGGTTTTGTGTATTAGTCAATTCTTATTTACATAATTCAAAAAAGCTAAGATGATTGAATGGTAACCTCATATTGAAATTGAATGGTTAAATTATGTAGTACTCAGATTTCATCAGTATTAAATACATCTTTTTCTCCACCAACAAACAAAATTCAGGACCTATTTAAGAATAAATTATATCACCAAAAATAATAATCAGGGCTTAAAAGTTTTACAAAATAAATCAGTTTTTTTTCTTCAAAAAAAAAACTTACCACAAAAAGAAAACCCGTGAAATCATCAGGATTCTTCATGTTTCGCTTCAATGGCCTGATGATGATAGTTTGATGATGGTGAAAACAAAATTAGGGTTTCTATCCAATTATATATAATCAAACTGCTAGAACAAATCAAGAAATTAAAAAGGTAAAATAGCGTTATTCAGTGAGTAAATTAAGCAATTAAGAGATAGAACCAAGGTTGACACCTGATTATGTTTGTGAGAATACACCATCTTCAAGATGATACCTGCCTTGCTATTGTAGCGAAATCCCCAACAATGGCAATTATCAAGTTTTCATTGGTTCCAATAGATTTGGATTGGCTCTAGATATAACTTCTTAAAAGTAGCTGTATCCACAGCCATACACAAATTGAGCATTGAAGTCCAATGTTATGGCTTTGTGGCAGTCTTGTTGTTACAACAGGATATCAGCATACACAACTCTCATTAAGTACCCAGTTTTTCAAGAAGTAGCATATCTCTCATATTCCCTCCTTTGTTATTGTGAAGACTTAGAGAGCATTCACCATTTACCACCACATCAAACCTACCCATGAAAAGCACATCCAGTAATATAGTTATGAACATTAATTGTTTGTCTGCTCAAAAGACGGCGAAGATGCACAATCTTCTCTTCGTTACTCGGACTTCGGGCGAATGAGCCTTTCCATAAAGTTATTTTGTTCATCTGTAGAATCAAGTAATTGCAGATACAACATTAGTGACAACAATACCACCTAAAAAAATTTAAATTATAATAAGTCACACCGTCAATTCTTCCAAGTTATCTGATGACATTTCAAACCTGAGAAGATTTTTTGCAAGGAATTTATGACGAATACACCATTCTCATTCTCCAGCTGAGGTCACTGAGGCCACACTTAGAATATACTGTCTCCTCACTGTAGTAGGGATTCACTGCCACGATAGATATAAATTAAAATTAAAATAAATGCGAGAACGTATTTCATATCCAGTAGACAAAATTTAGAAAGTAGGGATTCACTGCCACGATAGATATAAATTAAAATTAAAATAAATGCGAGAAAGTATTTCATATCCAGTAGACAAAATTTAGAAAGTAAATGGATAGTTAAATCAGTGATGATTACCATTTGTTTTATTATACTAATAATCCAGATCATCCAGTTAAAATACTATAGGTCACCATACGTACATATCCAGTTGAGAAAATATTCTCTTAAATAACTCCTACATGTAGGCAATTAGACAATACTATCCAGTTTCATGTAGTGTCATCCAAGTTGAAAGCGCCTTTTCCCTGCGTATTAAAGTAGATGGGTAGGAAAAAAAGCGCTTACGTTGAAGTTAAAAAAACTCATATCCAGTAGACAAAATCTAGGAAGTAAATGGATAGTTAATTAGTGATGATTACCTTTTGTTTTATTATACTAATAATCCAGATCATCTAGTCAAACTATGTAAACTGCACTCAAATGCAATTCTGGGAATCTTCCGCACTATCCTGTTGTGTATTTCTCCATGTTTAAACAAATTATCATCTCCAATGAGCAGTACTATATTTTCATTGTCATCCATGTCCTCCCTTACTTGCCGTCTTTGCATCGCTACATCGGTCAGGCCGAATTTGTCTACCAATACCTAAATCAGTGACATAGTCACATAATAACCCTTAAAGAGACCAAATACAGTTCACAAACTACTAACCGGAAACGTATACAAAAGACTATCACATTTCCTGAGTTGCCTTCCAAATGACTTCTCCACATCCTTATTGAGAAGCTTCCTTTGGAGCCTGATTTACCTCTAAAAACCAAGCTGCTGAGACATCTAGCTAGAAATGTTTTCCTCCCCTAATCTGTACCTGCATATAGTTGCATAAAGTTAGACTGAGAATTTTTGTTTCTCTAATCAAACAGACATATAGACAGAAATGCTAATCTTTCCATTTTATGCTGGAATCTGAACCAACCATTGTTGTTGGTCACCGACACATAATGCCATCAATACAATCTAATATTTAACCTGTATGAAGGATGACAATCATAATCACATATTGTGAAAAGCAAGAACAAAACAAAAAAGGAACTAACTAATCAGAAAACAACGTATGCATCATTGAAGGAAACTCAACTTATTTATCTAACTTTATTCAAGCAACCTGCACGAAGTGAACATCTCATAAGCCCTAAGAAATTCATTCTGCAAGTCAGCGAAAACGCTGATACCAAAAATCAAAACTCTTACATTGTTTTAACCTAATTTTCAAACACAAACTCAATTGTATGCAAACAATAGGCCTCAATTGTGAGCAATAATTGATAATTCGGAGATTCATGTCTGGAATCAATCTGTAAGGAACTAATGAAGGCACTGTAAACCCTAGTAAGTTCACTTTTTTTTCTGCATATTGAATGCCATTGTCCACAGGTTAACCAATCTACAAAAACAGAATTGAACTACCCAAGAATTTGCAAAAACTCGTTAACAAAATTGCAGTGACAAAAAAATATCAAAAGCATATAAAAGAGCAACTCAATAATTCGAAACAAAAACGAATAAAAAAACCCTAAACATCATATAAGAAATTGATAAATTGGTATTTCTTAGCAAGTTAACACAACAACCATTAAACTTATAACAGTATATTTAAAACCCTCCAAATTTACCACCAGATATATGAAACCCTAGGTTTTAATTTCTAAAATATTAACAAAATTCAATTACTATTACCAAAATCTCTTCTTACCTAGCAAATCCCTTCATGACCGACTGAAATCAACTAAAAGATGAGATGACGATGTGTGGTTCACTTTGAATCATTGTTGCTCCTCGAGAAGGAGAAGTAGATGAAGGTATAGCTTCTGGTGGTAATTGTGGTGATGGCAGTGCCGTAGACCCAAAGAAGAACTCAGTATGTAGAAGAAGAAACCTCTCAACTCTACTGCTCGACTGGAGGTGGAAAATAGAGAGAAAAGGCCAAGAGCGTAAACCCGCCCAATATTTGGTTCACCCACTTCGACCAACTTAACATTATATGAACTTTCCTAGCCGTTGAGTTGAAAACTCCATCCGGAGCACCCCGACCGCCGGATTACGGTCCATGTTAAACGTCGTCCGTCTGATAGCTTTTGCTATCATGACACAAAGGCCATGTTTTTTCATAACAAGGATTTTAATTTTATCCTACAAAATATTTTATATTAAAAATAAATAATAGTAAGACCCTAGAAAACCAAATCTGTTCATTTTGGTCTGATTTTCCATATTGTCCATCCACATGGCTTGTCAAAAAAATGTATTTGGTGATTGCCATAGGAACTGCCCTAACATGATAGTATTTAGGCCTGAATGTTGTACTTATGCATAGTCTTGATCTATCATTATCAAATCCACTTTTCTTTTTGTTTAGCATCTTATATGTTTAGCTTAGTGATTTGCATCTTATATTATAACTAGGTTAAATTAGATTGATCGCCATCTAAGCCCCAATATCGAGGAAAAGACAATAAAATTCATGCTAGAGTTTGTCACTGGATACCAACCCCTAGATGCAATACGTAGGGTCTTCCTTATTTTAAAAGATGGTGGTGATATTTTAAAACCCCGAGGTGAAATATGTATGGTGGTGATCTTACATAGATATTATAATATGGTACGCAATGTTTGAGGAGGTGAGTCGGAGTAATCTTTTGTTGTGTGATGTGTGTAAAAGATGTTTAATCATCGTCTTTAATAGCACTGTGAACCATGTTAGTGATTACTTGAATGTTGGTATGGTCTCCATTGAGCACCCTTTTGGAATGATGTTCTCGCTCGTTTCCGCTTCAGTTTTTTAGTTATCAGAAGAGATGTTGCACGCGAAGATACCCATTTTCTTAACTTAAAGTTTTGGTGATCTTGTGATGTATGTGATTCCCTTTTAGGTCTTTATATTTTGCAAAACACAAATACATATATTTTATTTATATAATTTGAGAGATATTTCATTTACAATTATGTTGGCAATCTTGTGTATAAACTGCGATAAAACAATCAGAGAAGAAGAGAAATGCAAACCCAATTAGACCAAAATTAAAGTCGAGGCAAGAATTATATCCTCTAGCCTTAAGACAGATTTAACCTGCACTGGTGCTTACAGATTATCGATGTCTGTCTCCTAGAATACAATGACTTTTTCCCCCCGATGTAGTAGCACTCCAAACTTCGAGAAACGACAAACCAAAACTTAAAATGGTGAACTCTCTCTTTAACACAAACTTGAAAGATGATTTCTATAGAATGCAATAGCTTTCTAATTGATGTTCTAACCTAATTGTGTAGGTATATATATATGCTAATAGTACCTCTTCATCGAATCTTTGTGTTGCTTCATGGAGGGTTGTTAAATTCAAATCTCAGTTTGAATTCGTGAAGGATTATGTCTGTATACGAATATGTATTTTAGGTTGAAAAAGCGGGTGTACAACAACCACACCCAATATTTCGCTTAGCAATCTGTATGGACAAACTCCAATATACTTTCAAGAGAATCAACTAGACAGTCGGACTAAATCTTAAGAAAACTATATCAAAGAGTTATATCTCAATTTCTCAATTCAATCTGCAATCAAACAAATAGGAATTTGCGAGCCTGATCGAATAAGAGAAATAACTTGGACGGTATCACAAACCAATATCCAAGTGTCAATCAATTAAATAAACAACCCAAAGGCCGGATTCAAGAACTGATTGAACTTAACGCATAACCTGTGATATTTCTATTATATAACAAAATATAATGAGGAAAAGAAATAACACAGACACCAGAAGTTTTGTTAACGAGGAAACCGTAAATGCAGAAAAACCCCGGGCCCTAGTCCAGATTTGAACACCACACTGTATTAAGCCGCTACAGACACTAGCCTACTCCAAGTTAACTTCGGACTGGAATGTAGTTGAGCCCTAACCAATCTCACGCTGATCAAGGTACAGTCGCGTTCCTTACGCCTCTAGAACCACGCCGGATTCTGCACACTTGATTCCCTTAGTTGATCTCACCCACAACTAAGAGTTGCTATGACCCAAAGTCGAAGACTTGATAAACCAATCTGTCTCACACAAAAAAGTCTATTGAATCGATAAATCTGTCTCCCACAGATAAACCTATGAGTTTTGTTCCGTCATTTGATAAATCAAGGTGAACAGGAACCAATTGATATACCGGACTTATATTCCCGAAGAACAGCCTAGAAATACCAGTCACCTCATAATAATCTTAATCGTATGGTAGTGAAACAGGATATTGTGAAATCATAAACGATAAGGCGAAGATGTTTGTGACTACTTTTTATCTTGCCTATCGGAGATTAAATCTCGAGCAAATCTTAGAGAAGATAGTACTCAATCACGATAGAAAACAGCAAGATCAGAACACGCAACTACAGAGAAAATAGTTGGGTCTGGCTTCACAATCCCAATGAAGTCTTCAAGTCGGTTAACCTATAGGGTTTCGTGAAAAACCTAAGGTTAAAGGAGAATCGACTCTAGTTGCAACGAGTATCACACATGAGGTGTGGGGATTAGGTTTCCCAGTTGCTAGAGTTCTCCTTTATATAGTTTTCAAATCAGGGTTTGATATCTTTGAAACAAAGCAATCAATATTCACCGTTAGATAAAACCTGATCTAAGAGCCAAGCTAAGTTTGCTTGAAACCAAAGCAATATCTCTCCACCGTTAGATGGTCTTAGCTTGTTACACACAAATGAAATGTACCTTCATTTAGATATGGGTAATCGTACCTAAACGTGTACACCTTGTTGGCTCAACAATAGTTAACCGAAGTTAGCCATATGAATACTTTCTTATCAACCATATTCATCTTATCAACAACTAGTTCAAATGACTCAAATGAAACTAGTTATAGAGTTGTTCAATTGTTTATATTCTCATAGAAGTATACAAGACACAATTGAAGCAAAATCGATTTTGATTCACCCGAATCAAGTCATGAACATTATAGCCACGGTTTGCAAAAGATTGCATTCCTTATTATATAAATGTATTAGTTCATGAACAAACCGATTCTAGAACTTAACCCACTCAAGTATGCAAACGGGTACGCATACTTAACTAGCTGGACTTGGACTGTGTCCGACAGCATGCGAACGGGTACGCATACTATCACACATCCAAAACAATAGTTGAATTAGTACGCGTACGGGTACGCATACAAAAGTTCCCGTACTTCAACTGAGTTTGCCAGTACGCGTACGGGTACGCATACCAAGGCTCCCGGACTTTACCTGACCTTCCCAGTACGCATACGGGTATGCATACTATACCGGTCTTGGATCAACATATATGCAAGTACGCATAATATGTCTATAATCCAATTATGGTTAAGTGTTCTAAACTCTATTTCAATCATTGAAACATTCTTAGAGGATGACAATAGTTGTTTTCACTAACTATTAGCATCAAAGCGATTTTCAAGTAATTGAAATAATTAATACGAAACATTCCGAGTCTACATCAAATGACTGTATCACACAAATCATGTAAGATGTTACTTGGCGATTTTCACATGATCATATTTTAACTTACGTCAAGAATATAAGATGAATTTGGTTGAAGCAAAAGCTTACCAACACATATTTCGAGAAATATATAAGCGAGTTAAACTCAGCTCGAAATATCAAATGTGTATAATCGAATACTATATAGTAATACGACTTTTGTCTCAAGAAGGAGATAGAGTAGAAATAGACTTTCTGAGTGATAGATGAGTTTCAGTCTCCACATACCTTTTGTCGATGAAGTTCCACAAGCTCTCCTTAGTAGTTCTTTGTATTCAATTGATGAACGTCGTGAAGTATAAAGCTCAACTACACAATCTATCCTAGTCCGAGACATTACTATAAGTAGACTAGAAATCAAGACTTATAGTTTTGATCACTAAACTTGACAAACAAGCTTGAGATAACAATGCTTACGAGTTCGGCCGAGCAGTGCTCTAACATAGGTTTCTCTTAGTTTCACAGTAACTAACGCTTCCTAACTGGATCAAACACTATAAGGTCCAAACTATACGTGTACATCCCATTTAAAAATCCATATACAAAGGATTTTCTATTCATATGAAAATTGTCAAGTCAATTTTTATGTCCAACAAAACAAATTATCTGAGTGTTGGGGTTAGTTTTGGGTTAATCTTTGTATATAATCTTTAACTTTGATGTTTATATAAATGATTTAGATCCTTAATGCCTCAGTATGTAGTTTAATATCTTAGATTACTAAGTAGCTTAATTTTGGGGTGTTACAGTTGAATACACAGGTTCTTCTATTTAAATAATATAAAATCCTTTGTTCGATTAGACCAACTAAGATAAACACTATCGAAATATATCTCAAAGTGAAACACCTATATAGATTCCCGATCTATACAACAAGCTTTAAAGTCTATTCAAGATAAAAAAGCTCGTTGCATCACAGTCAATCAAGTGTACAAGAAGTATATCTCAAAGATCAGGATACCAAAAAGAAAATCTCCAATCTTCTAAAGAACCTGTACAAATAACTTGATTCCACTAATGATCGATCACTTATAGAACCGAGTCTGTTAACAATGGATTATCACTAGTCATATCTTCATATCTTGAAGCAATAAAGCAGATCTGAAATCGTTTATCCTTAAACTAGTTCAAATGACCTTATATCAGAAGAGAAGGATCACTGAATAAACAAACTCGATCTATCAAAGTTCAACTTTACCTTTAGTCAATCAAATAAATAATCGAAAAATTAAATATTAATATGATTCTTAGTTACCCGCCAACGGCTATAAGAACTTCTTGATCCATAGAAGTCTCCTAACGAAGCGCACGTAAGAGTTTTCACATATGAGTATTACGAGGATACTACTAGTGAGCTTCCCACACCAACACTTATGGTATGAGTTTGGAAAACAAGGAATTACCAAATCCGAAGATATTTGGGATATGCAATGAATGTATATTTTCGGTTTTGTTCTTTTCCAACTGTAATCCAACACATGTACCAAAATCTCTCTTGGATGACAACCAATATAAGCTAGTATTTAATATATAATTTACTCCCTCTGTCTTTTTATTTCCGTCCTTTATTTTGTTTTTGAAAAGACGAGGACACCAAAATACACCATAATCTTTTATTTATCCACATATATAAGTCCTCTTACCGAACGTGATCGTCTATGGACAGAGTCGAGACAATGCAACAAATCGGTATTCACACTTTGTGTGATTGTCTATGGATACGAGATCGAGACAATACGACTACCAAAGTGTGATGCTTGATAATAGGTTCGGACTTAACCAAACTCTATAGGATCACTATCAAGTAATACAGAGTTAACGTTTGTGTAATTTATACTTTAAATTATAATAACAACAATTATAATTGTGGAAAACAAAAGTAAATGACACAGCAAGATTTTGTGAACGAGGAAACCGCAAATGCAGAAAAACCCTGGGACATAGTCCAGAATTGAATGCTCTCAGAATTAAGCCGCTATACAAAATCACACCAACTTCGTATAGTTGAGACCAAGAACCTAAACCTATAGTTCACCTAGTTTCTTCAGTATCCCTGCGCTTCCGACATTCAATAAGTGCACGCACTTGAACAATTCCTTTGGTTCGTATTCCAAACAGTAACGGAACAACAAATCTCTTCGGTAACAACTCTATTCAATCTAAATGATATGAGTTAGAGAAAGGCTCTTCTGTTTAATCCAATAAACTCTTTTGTCGGGTTTAGATCAATCAAAATAACAACTACCAAAGTAGTAGAGATTAGATTTTATAATCAATAATAGGATCCACCAAGATACTAAATACTGATGCCGATCTACGCAACTAGTCAATCAAATCTATCAAAGATAAACCGATTATAGTTGGATCCCAACCGATCAAGTTTTATGCACACCAAAGATTATGAAACCCAATAAGAAATCTTCTTCGTCTTCAAATTTTCTTAAATCTTAAATAAACACCTTCACACAACAACTTGAATCTTTTGTGATCAATCACGCACAGAACAGAGTCTGTTAACAATGGATTATCATAAGATGTCTTTAGATCTACAAACAGTTTTAAAGATCCCGTCGACACTTCGATCTAGTTTGAGTGAATCTTATATCAGAAGAGAAGATTGTCAAGAATAAACAAACTAGGTGCAATCAAAGTTCAACAACCGTTAGTCAATCAAATCAAATAGAAAACTAATAATACTGCAATTATCTAGTTTCCCACAAACGGTACTCGTAGAGCTTCTTGATCCCACAGAAGTCTTTAAACGAGCGGTCGTAAGAGATTTCGCCTAATTAGGGTAATTTCCTCTCCGAATAGACGTCTCCACCAGTAACAACACTACAAGGTAGTTTTGCTGGCTCTTAGGATAATTTGCTCGAAATGCAAACTTGGGTATTTATAGACCAAGGATGTTTTGACACCAAGGAGTTTCCAAAACCGAAATATTCTTAAGATGCAATATATTCCCAAATCGGTTTTCATAATTCCTAGAAATGCTCTGTCTAAAAATAACCGAAATCCTACTAGAAAATCTCAAATTAGTAAATGCACATTACCAATTTTTATTTCCCAAAGATATGCATTTTAATTGCTGGTAATTAAAAGCATATAAAATTAACAACCTTAATTAAAAGATTCTCAACTTATTTCGGTCCGGGATCTCCTTTAGTTATTAAGGAATATCTTTGAAAAATAAAAGATAAGAGTTACTGAACATGTTCAAAGTATGTCGACATCTTAATTCTTTGTAAATCCTTTTTCATATTTACAATCTTGGAACCGATTATACCACACTTCCAAACAAGTTTAGAACTGGTTCATCTGATTTCCAAGAACTATGTGATTGATCAAATATCAATACACCAATCATGGGTTTACGGTTCTACCGAACACAAGGATCGGTTTTACCCTAATACGGTTACTGGGACTGGTTACATCAGTTACCAGGATCGGTTACATCAATTACCAGGACCGGTTACCATATTCTCATGATATTACTTGTGATCGGTCACACCAGTTACCAGGATCGGTTACACCAATTACAAGGATAGATTACACACTCTTTTGTGATCGGTCACATCAATTACTAGGATCGGTTACACCAATTACAAATATCGATCATACCATCTTAGGTGATTACTTAGGATCGGTTACACTAATAAAAGTCATACCAATGCATAAGTCAGGCATTGTGACTAGTTTTACTAAGATACATAACAAGATATGACCACCTCTACTAACTCACACATATTGGTAATCCAAAGATATGCAATGAATAACAATACCAATAAGCCTAGCGATTTCCCTTTCGATTCATAAAACAAGTTCATGAATGTACTTCCTTTAAACGAATGTAAACATTGTTTCCTAGGACGAAATCTTCACCCATACCCATACACATAATCACAATAGCATTCATACGATTATGTCGATGTCTTATATACGAAGTTCAAAAGATAAGCGTTATACTTCGTATTCTAATTCCTTAAACTATGTCTACTAGAGTATAATCATTCACAGCTTCGCAGTTATGTTTTCAATATAGCACGACTTGAAAGATATGTTGGGAATGAAACAGTTCAAGTCAAAATATTACTAACCTCAAGAGGAAGGATGATGTCGTCGATGTAGCTTGTTACTTCTTCACATTCTTCAAGTTTTCGAATAATACTTGTATGTCTCATTATCCTAATCTTTCTAGCCTTACCTATACGAAGTTGTCTCTAGTACATAATCAAGCGACTCTTAAATTGAGTTTTGATTCACTAAAATATGACAACCAAACTTGACATACCAACGCTTGGTGGGTTCAACCGAGCTATGCTCTTATTATCTCCCCCTTTGTCAATTTTAGTGACAAAACTCTTATAATCATATGGATAAAAAAATTACAAAAATTCATTATTCATACGCTTGATTCCAAGTTTCAACGGCACAATACCCTGCATATATTCAATCCATAAATGCCGCTGAAGACATTTCAATAACAAAGCTAATACCCCCATAAAGGTAAGATAGGTAGATTTTCAATCCGCACATCTTTGTTATTTCTCTTTTGCAGTCCAAATAACTACAATCATCATATGATATGTTTCTCCCCCTTAGTCAATGCTTTACTCTTTCGTTAGATATAACATTTAAGCACAATTGTCCTTTCCTTAGTGATTACAAATCACTTGTTTACTTCATATATTTCTCCCCCTTTTTGTCACAAAATGACAAAGGTACGAGCAAATACCAAAACCGAAAGGATCTTACAATCTAAAAGAATTGTATAACCTATAAGAGTTAAGCACGAAGGTTTCACATACCACTTTTGATAACCAATACCAAAACCGAAACTACAAGTAATTTGGTTTTAATATGTTATCAAGGAAACAATTGCCCGAAGCAATTTTCCCTAATAGTTTAACAAACCGACTAAGATACTTAGTTCCCTTGCTAAACCGATTGCACAAGTACAATCGCTTTATTTCGATAAGACCAAAATAAAGATCAGAATTAGCTTTATTTTTCTCACCAGGCACTAATTATTCAGATAATAACTTAGACCTTTCACTTTAGACAATACAAATACTAGGTTAGTTGACTAATATTTCTTGTCAAGGCATTCGATTATACTTGAATAACCGAATCCTTTACTTTTGATAAGTCTAACTAAGATCAGAATTAACTTAGTTTCTCTTATCCGGAATCGAATTGGACTAAACAAATGATCCCATATTTTGTTAAGCCATAAACAATACATACAAACCAAATAAATCGACTTGCACAATTATTTCTCTTAACCGGAAGCAATTGAAATAAATATAGACATTAAAGCACCGCAATTGCACCGAATTTCGTTAAGTCTAAAACAATTGATTCCAAACAATAAAGAAAGATATCAAACAAGTTTTTCTTAACCGGAAAAAATTGAATCACACACACACATATGTACATAATGGAATCAACATCAATTGTACCGAATATATGCAATAAACTCAAGCTTTTCTTAAATAGGAAAACGATTAACTAACAAATTCGTTACCTCAGATTCCGCATCCTCTTCCCCCCAGAAAGATATATCATTAAGTGAAAGTTCAAGTTATAACTTTCCCCCATTGTGTTGTCATCCTCTCGCAAGAACAAAAGAATAACAACAAAATCAACCTTTAACAGAGAAAGGTTGAATCGGTTTTTAACTAATGCATATCCAAAGTTGAAAACCCCGAAACACATATGCTTTTACGCTAAACCAAAATCGATTCAACATATTGTGACTTTTTCACATATGAGTTTCAATCGGAACACCTTATGATCCTTTGATAAAGCCTACCAACATGGGCTATAACTTAATCCCGCTAAATCAAAAAGCCACACAAACCATAAGGGTTCACACATAATATGAGATCGAATATTAAGGTTAAGAAAACCGAAATCAATCATCCCATAACACATAGCAATAATATAAAGCATTTAAGCACATGCTATGTAATCGAAAAAACTATCACAATAAAAATTATAAAATAATAATTTTATTCATAAATAATAGATAGTTTTATTCAGCAATAGACCTTACACAATAATTGAAAGAAATCAAAAACTGATGTCTATTTTGTTTGGATTAAGTATTACAACAAACAACTTAATCTCTAGTGGTGCTCTTATTGTTCACTGAAGATTCTTCAGAGCACTGATTCTTGAGTCTTCTCTTTTCTTTCAGGAGGTTGAGTCTTCGTTTTAAGAGATTCACTTCCACAATCAGTTCAAAAGAGTTGACTCCAGCAGTTTCACATTCGAAACATAAGTTTTTAGAAGTTCACGCGCAACTTCAAAATCTCCCATCATCATAAGCATAAGCTCAAAAGAGATATGATTCTTCTTGTGTTCCTTTGAGAAATAGCATTTGAGCTCAACTTGAAAGGTTTCAAGTTTTCGTAATTGAGATTCAATGTCAATAATATTCTTATCCATTCTGAATCGAAAACTTTTGTGAGGGAGTATCGGTTCTATAGATGATTTTTATATACCAGAGAAAACTTGATTTCAAAGTTTCCCCCACCCCTTTTGGAATACCTAAACAGGTATTCTCTGTATAATACTATACACATCGGAAACCGAATCAAAAGAATATTTTTATTTTTTAAAACATGAACATTCCTAATACAAGAGAATTCTCTTAATTTAGAATATAATTCCAAACTTTTAAAAATAGGTTATTCATGGTGCAGATAGATCAAGTACAGTTCTATACTTTTCATAGATTTCAGTGTTTTTTTAAGAACTTCCCATTTATTCAGATGAAAAACAAGTTCGGGAAATTCCGATCAACACGCTTAGTTGTTGAAATGAACACTTGATGGCTCATTATTGTTTCGGGAGCCAGATCTATCTTGATGTTTTTCGAACATTCTTTTTCCCTTTTCTGCTTTGTAGCAGATTATTGAAGGATACCAGTGGATCAGTATTACTGGATGTTCTTAAATCATCCTTGAGTCTAAAAATTAGACTTTCATAGTCATTTTTATCTAAGATTAACAGGATTGTTTTTCTTAGACCTTGATTTAGATGAACCCCCTTTTTCTTTCACTTCTGACTTGGGCATCCACAAGTAAGTAGATTTTGAATGAAGATCCTTCATCTCTTGCAACATTGCATTTTTCCAAGAAGAAGCATCAGATCTCATATTCCTATTGACAAAGGTATTAGCCTTTATATTGTTTCTTTTAGTATAGGAATTCGAATTACATGAATAATTCTTTTGTCTCAAGGTAGGACACTGGTGATCTGAAGACTTTTTGGGAAGAAATTTACTCAGTTCTTTTGAAACAAAAGATAGAGCATCTTGCATCTTTTGAATTTTACAATTCCTTTGCATATAACCTTTATCTCTACAATAATAACAATGCTTATTGAAAGGATTAGAGGTTTTAGTTTTACCTTTGTGAGATGTTCGGTCAATATGCTGGTCTTTAATTTGAGACTTACTCCAATTGCTTTCAGAGATGTTTTCCTTCAAAGTCTCACTTGAGCTCTTAGATGGATCAGGTACATTAATTTGTTTCGGTAGATCTTCTGGAACCGAAGAGCGAACAACCTTTACAAATTTTACTTTTTTGTTGATTGAAGAAGTATCGATTCCATCATATCCTAATCCACGTTTGTCGCCATGATTTCTTCCTGCCTCCAATATGGAAGACAAATTGATTGTGCCATTATTCAGTTTTCTTAGCCTTGCAACTTCTTCTTCCAATATCTTTATATTTTCAAGTGCGTTGGCTAGTTTGTCCTCAAGGGGATTTTCCTTGATAGAAACAGACTCATTTTGTTCCTCACTCATTAGATGTTGAGAATTAATCCTTGCTTTAGTTTCAACAAGTTTCTTATTCAACAAGTAATGTTTCCTGCTGAGATTCTCAAACTCTAGGATTTTTGAGTTTAGATTTTCTTTGCAGTCCTTAAGAAGATATCTGGTATTCTGATATCAATAAAAGAAGCCAGGGAATATTTTTCTTAGTTTCATATTTCTCTGCTAAGAGGATCAAGAAGGCCAATCACATCTGAGGTAGATAGTCTTTTTGTAGAGACAACACCTAGTAATGAGGAAAATTCATACATATCTTCTTCAACATCTGGATCGATTTCTGAGTCACCATCTTCAGAAATTTCATCGAGTTGTTTTTCAAGGCAAGTTTGCCAATCAGCAGAATCTACATTATATGGATCAGATTGTTCAGTAGATTCACAGAAGATATCATTTTCAGGTGCTGGTCTTTCATCTTGATTTTCGTTAACTGAATCATTCATAAGATTCATTTCTTATAGGTTGGATCGCACCAAACATAGATTGTTAGATCTTTTCGTGTTTGCCTGCTATGATACTGATAGGTGTCTAAAACACCTAATTTTATATCTAGTATTTATGCTTT